>CAUJNA010003615.1:406337-489238 GCA_963377175.1 Effrenium voratum
GTGAAAGAAGAGTCGGCGTCGGGAGAGGACGTGGAGGCGGCTTTGGCCGGATTCTTGGAGGAGGGAGAGTCAGGAGACGCAAGGCATGGCGGCTGGCGGGGGCTGGCGACATCCTGGAGAACGACGACGGCAATGACCTCGAGCAAGGAGGAACAGGACTGTGAGGACGGAGATCCAAGCCTTCTGCCCAAGGAGGAACAGGTCTTTGAGGACGACACGGCGCCATTATTGAATGCAATTCTTCGGAGGAAGAAGGGCATTCTCAGCCGCCTTTGCCTGTGGAGCACGCGGATCCTATCGTCATGGCTTTGGAGCTGTTGGAGATTGAGGGCATCTTCGAGCTCCCTGCTTCGCAATGGCTGACTTATCTCAGGCAAGGGCGGAGGCTGTTGCGTCGGCGAGTGCATCCCGACAAGGGCGGGAGCCCTCAAGAGTTCCAACGACTTCAAGCAGCCAACCGTGATGCCTGACATGGGACGCTTGTCGACTGTGTGACCTTACCAGTTTTGTCTGGGTCAGTCTTGTCGATGCATCTGGCTTGGAGCAGCGACATATGAGAAAAGGTGCTCATATGGCGCTGCTCCAAGCCTGCATCGACAAGCCCGACCCAGACAAAACTGGTAAGGTCACACAGTCGACAAGCGTCCCATGTCAGGCATCACACTACCCGTCATGGCCGCACCAAAACTTACGACCAACCAGTAGGCGGGGGTGGGCCCGATGATCTGAGGCTGCTGAAGCAGATTTGCACCGACCTGGACACCATCAAGGAGACAAGTTCGGAGTCCAACGGCTGGTTCGCTGTTGTTTTTTTCCCCGTTTTCGGGGGTCTCCGATTGAAAAGCCTCGAAAAGGCCTCCTTTTGGATGGAAGGGCTTACGGGGCGGCGCGCGCCCGCGCAGGATAGCCTCCAGGGCTCCACGCTGGTGGAACTCTGCGCGCGCGGATCACGGCTGCGGCGCCGGGGCTGCTGACATTGGAGATCAGAGCTAAAAAGCGGTCGCGCGACCGAGGATGGTTGGAAGGACTCAGAAGCAAGCTATTCCAAATGCTTGCAGTTCGTTGGTGGCACACTTCCTTTTCTGTTGGGCTTGGGTTATTTGTCACGATGTGGACCGCGTGAGTGCCAGCCTCACATCATCCCTGGTTCCTTGACCTTTGGGGCTGAGACCCTGAAGAATGGGAGCAAGCTGTACACGAACCTGAGACATTGCACATTCCACTTGAAGCTGCAGAGATGCAGGAGGGAGGATTTTGTGCATCCCTTGATGTTGGCTCAACTGGCGAGGCAGAAGCTTCCGGCTACGCGAAGGCTCAGGCAGGGCCCATGCCTTGCAGCCAAGATGGGCATGTGCTTCTAAGTGGGGAGCCCTCAAGGTGGTTCGTTTCCTTTGGGTTTCCCTCTAAACCATTCAACAGAGTGTCCCCCATGTTTTGAGAACCCACTGTCAGTACCCGATTGGCTGGCCCTGCTTGTTTACCTTTCAAGATTGGGCAGAAAGGCCTCCAACGTCGAGCACCTCTCATTGCATAGTAATATATGACTCTCGCAGGGAAGCAGCCGACCTATCAAGTACAGCGCCCTGGAAATGTATCTTCCGCTTCTTACGGGCAGGGTTCAGGTCTCAGTATCCTTTGAATCCAGCATGCTATAGTGCCAATTCAAAGCTTTGCTTAATGTGTGTTTGTTTTGTGGATGAGATTGCTTGGTGTTGACAAGTATCATCATTTGAATGGGAAGCACGCTAAACAACTGGTTGGTGGCCGCATGTCATTTGCGATCCTCGAAGTCAAGACACGTATACCGTATACCCACACGGCGGTTTCTTTTCGATGGTACCATTCAGCTTCACGATAAGCAAACGGAAATCAATCGGGGTCCAACCACTAAAACATCACCCATGTCTAGCAACCCCGCCCGGACCCCCAAGTGTTTGCTTGTTTGTTCATTCGGATGCCAGGCGCCGCCAGCTGAGGAGGGGACGCGCCGTTTTGTTGAATGCAGATGAATATGGAGCCGAACCCACGAAACCAATCATTGCAGAGGAACCTCCTCTTGGGGAGCTCTTTTTTGGCCAGTTAGCAGGAGGGCAATGCTAAGAAGCGGAACATGTTAGTCTGCGGAACTCCGTAAACCCCAAGACAACTTCGCCGAGCCTTCGCAGAACTGCCATCAGGGTCGTACAATGTTGCGGTTTTCCTTTGCATTGACAGAGCTTTCCACCCCTTTGTTATTTGGGCGAACCTCCAGCGGCTTCAGCACGGGGCATCTTCCGCCCAAATTCGAAGGGCCGCCCTGTTGCCCTTGTGTGTTTCCCCTTGAACATGGTTTAGAGATGAAAAAGAGTCTTCGCTTCGGTCCTTTTGGCCAATGACTTGTGGGCCTGGGACAAAAAAGACGGGATAGATCCATCTATGGTCGTTTGGTTGCTGGGCACAACGAGTTGCTTGAATCATGGCAAGCTGGCCTCAGAATCAAGAGTCATATTCGCATTGCAGACACGTGTTTTCAATGTGCAGCCAGTTCATGCTTGTTACTCGCAAAGTTTAAGCACAATCATGACTTGGCGGCGTGACCAATGACCCCCAGGATCCTGCAGCGGATAGCGGCGAGGACAGGTGCAAGCTGAAGGTGATTGATTGCTTGACGGCACAAACTGCAAAAGTGTGGAATGCAGTCTTTGAATTTGTAGCAGATACTCTGCGTAGGCCGCACGCAAAGTTGTGTCAGGAATGGAGCAGAGGTATCTCTTTCGTACACTATTGTTGCTGCCCGAGCACACACCCACACAGACACACACTGTCCACTTGTCAGCTGCGATTAGTCCTTAGGTGCCGACAAATATCTTATTTTCTGCTTGTTGTCATGGCAACTGCTAGCAGTAGTCTTCCAGAAAGACTCCCTTGATTGAATGGCTGATAGGAAACGAGGCCTGTCAATTTCAGTTCCACTGAACCTTCTTCTTCAAGGTCCTCTGAGCAGGGTTCAGTCGTGCAAATCCCCGGCGTCCGAATCAGGACAGCGCCGAGGAGACTCAGAAGAAGGAAGTGACGCCCGAACACCTAGAGACGTGTCCTTTCCATCCCGAATTGGGAGGTCGCGTTTGTTTCCGCGGCTCCACTCAAAGGGAAGCATCCACAATGAAGCTGGTGACACTTTCCAGGGGTTCAGCTGGTCCGCGACTGCTCGCGAGGCTGTTTCATTGGAAAACAATGGATGATTGAATGTCACGAGTTTTCACCTTGTTGTACGCTTCCCACAACCCGACCTTGGACACGCTGAAGCATCGTGCGATATCGTGCGAAAGATGAGCAAGGCACGGGTTGACCCATGTGCTCGCATAGCTCGCGCTTTGCACTTGTTGTAAACATCCCCCGAATCCAGCCAACATCAATGAGAGCACCAACTACTGACGAACTAGGAATTCCCATGTGTCTAGGCCATTTTACGTTTTGGAGCTCCAAGGCCGGAGAGATTCGACCGAGACATGGACCTGCATGGCACTCAGCTTCGTTGCCAAGAGGCAAACCTGTTCGATGGCGAAGAAACCGCGCCCATGGCTTCAAGGGTGCAACTGGAGCCGGAGGCCGTGTGAAGCTATCCGGAGGTTTGAAAAGTCCTTGGAGGTTGCAAGGACGAGCATCCATTGTCTTGGCTCTTGATTTGAGGCAGGCTCCATGGTACATGGAGGTTCTGTGAAGTGACTGAGGGTGATTCGAGAGCACCTATATTATCTCAAGGATGTGTCTAGCAATAAAGTGATCACTGACTGTGCTATGACTGTTATAACAATGATATGTTTTGTGCAACATGTTTGCTCACAAGAAAGGGATAAGGGGGATGCATTCGCATACTCCTGCATTGCTCCCGGAGCTATATGTATATACCCATAGAGATAGATTTGCATAGTTATCTTACGTCGTATGTCTCACATAAACACTATCGGAGAGCGCAGAAATCGTATGGGCCAAGCGACCAAGGCTTCACAAGCACTTGAAGTCTGGGCCTTCTGCCCGCAGCCTTGGATTGGCATCGGGGACAGAGTGGGCGGATCCTAAAAATGGGAAAATGTGTCCCTTGTCGGATGAGGGCATATGAGGGCATGTACAAAATTGTCTAAGACACCGACTGCAAGAGCTCAAGCGGCACCATGCACAGGCATCAAGATGGATTTGCACGCTTGCTTTGCTAGTTGATTGTGTTCGCTTGTGCTTCATTGCCTTGCACTTCCAGCGTTCTTCTGTTTGCAGGCGGTACGTGGGGCCATTGATTCAGGCAAGTCTTGTGAGGAGCGCGGACGGTTTAACAATCTGTTCGAGCAAGTAAAACCACAGACTCCTTCAAAGTGAATCCAGAGTGACGTAAGGTCAATCTGGAAAGCTTCTTTCATAGAGGTTCCGCTCCTACTACTGTAGGGAAATTATAACCTCTTATTCTCACCGCCAAACAGCGGTGTTGTTCGCCCAGGCCGCACCCGAGCCACGCGATGATGAGGCTCCGGTTGAGTCGTGCTCTCCTCTGGGATCAAAGTGAACGGCTCACTCCTTGAGAATCCATTCAAGAAGAGAGACAGAGGAATCTAAAGAGCGGGACCCCCTTTTTGCCGCACCAGTTGTAGGAATTTCACCCCACCGATTTTGTCGGGTCGAAAGCTGCACGGCAGGTCCTTGCCATGCGCCTGCAGGAAGAGCTGTTGCAAGGCACCCAGGACTGGACACCTGTTTCCGGACGGGGAAACATGGGTATGGGTCAAAATTAAACCACCAGGGGACCGCGGGTTTTAGTCCACGCGTCCACTTACCAGTTCCATTTGGGGTACCTATTTCTACCAGCCACATGGAGTAAGCCCGGAGGTCCTTTCTCAATGTCCCGTGTCCTGCAAAATGCGCCGTTTCTTTGGACGATGGTTTCTAAGATGGCGCAACATGCGCTACTTGACAAATGGAAACCATCTCATAGGGGTTCCATTGACAAATCCAATGCTCGGGTGCCGTTTCAATATGAGCGTAACCAGCCTTTGAAACCAAAGAGAGAGCAGTTCCCCCACCTAAGGGGATTCCTTTTTTGCCCACATGCCAAGGGGAAATGGTGTGGCACCATTAAACAGGCCGCTGTTTTCGGCTTCTTCTTTTTTTGTCTTGGGGTTGGTGGGGTGGTTGGTTGGGTCAGATGTTTCATGGTTGATGTAGATGCTGTTCGCTTCGTGTTTCTGGTTGCCCTTTGCGTGGTGCTTACTGCTTCTTTTCGCAAAGAAGAACTGCAACAAAACGTGGAATCGGTTATTGCCAGCAGAAATGTGTGAAAATACAGGTGCAAACAAATACAACCTGGCCAAGCAAGGTGCTTGAGTGTGTCTGTCATCAGTGTGCTTGAAGGGGGGCGTTGTGTGGCCACAACTCCCAGGGTGCGTGGCATGGTTTTGGAAGCGACCAAAAGCGGGTGAAGCTCCAAAAGTATTTTATATCTTAGGGGCAGACTAAATATGAAAGAGTCGGCACATAGTATCTATGTACCCCAAATTTTCAATTGTTGGCCAAGATTAGAACGAAATCCCAGATGCAAGGACGACGCTGCTATCGCCGCGCAGCTGCAGCGAGAGGAGGTGAGCCATGAGAGCTCCCCCTAGTAGCCCTGGCAGGAACTGCCACCTAGCAGCGAGGGAGTGACCAGATAAAAACCATCCCCTGTTGGTTCCTTTAAGTGGATCCTTATGTTTCATTCGCAAAACTCCTGTCAATTCAGAACCAGCAAGACTTGAAACTGTGGCCTTGACAACTGTGAGGCATGTTGTTGTTTTTCTCTCAAGGAGAGCTTCTAAACTCCGCCCTTGGTGTTGGGTCCCCTAAAATACGGGTTTCCCTTTCATTACCCAGCACCATTTTAAGAAATAGTCATATTGTGCGCCTACCTGTTGGTTTGGTGTGTCCAAACTTTGGTGGTTTCGTGCAGGAGATTGGCTTTAAGCCATCTGCCGAACCTGGGCCCAGGCGGGAGATCGCCGGAGAGGATATCGGTTTTGGACGGCCAGTGTAGCGGAAGGGACTCGGTGCAAAGTGTCATCCTGCTCCTTAGATGTTGTTAGGTGGTTTTTCTGGTTTCGGGGGGAGGGGGGTCCATTTCACCCACAAGTTAGGTTTTAGGTGTTTAGTTGGTTTGGGGGGGTCCGTTTAACCCACGATTTAAACTTTTAGGGGATCTGAGGACAGCCCAGATTCTGTTGTTCTTTGTTTTCAACAGCACCGTGATCATCGGCGCACAACGAGCAAATCATGACTCAGCAAAAGTGTGTGAGCATTACAAGATGGGGCGCCAGGCCATAGCTCTTAAGCCACTCCTTCCTACCCTTTTGTCGGTGTCTTGCTTGGGACATGAGCGCATGCCCAAGTTGGAACAAAATCAAAGAAGGGGACCGCTGGGGTCAGCTCCAGGCCCGACCTCTTGGCTGCGGCTATGGAGGTGGCGGCGGCGAGAGAGGAGCGGGTTTCATGTTTCCGTGGGAAGTCAGGGTAGGTTCTCCCAGAAAGTCACGTTGGTATGGATCCCAAATTAACCCACCCGGGGACCGCAGGTTTTAGTCCTTGTTCATTTACCAGGGCTCCAGTTTGGGGTGCCTATTTTGACCCGCAGCCACATTGAGCCCGTGAGGGAATTCTTCGAAGTATTCCTTCATCAAGTGCGCTAAGGGTTTCCATTTCAGTTTGCAGGCCCGAAGCACGAATGCGTCATTGAACAGCTCTTCTGAAAAGGAGAATAGCTTTCTGGCGGTTTCCTGACAAACACCGGCCAGAAAATGACCCGCCTGTTTTGGACATAGCCTATTGCCCCAGAAAGCATGGAGAGACTCCCACGGCCGGCTGGCCGTTTCCCTTGAAACCACCCAGAAGCGGGGTGTGCAGATTGAGCCCGTGGGCCTATCGGAGAAGCTCGGTGTAGTATGGTTTGGGCCTGCAGTCGTTTTGAAGCCTGCTTAGCTCGATGGAAACATGTTGGGATAAGGATCGCCGTCTGTTGTCATTTTTTTGGGCTCACTTGGCTGCAGGAGGAGAGATTGGCAGCGGAAGTAGAGGCTGGCACTTGGGGGAGAGAGCGAGATGCGGAGGAGGCAGGGCAATACCTGGATGTGCAGCTGGTTTCCTTCTGGTTTCCTCTTTAAACCAACCGCACAAAGGGCCGCAGAAGAAAGACACACTTGAGCAAGTTTTAGAAAGGCATGGCCTTAGAGCTAAGGGCAAATCGGCGAGACTGTGACAGCTTTGGCAGGATGAGGATGGCTGGGCCGAGGAAGAGGTGCAGCCGGGGTCCCAGGACCAGAATCAAAGGGCGTTTTACACGTGGTTGGTGAGGTTTGGACTACCCTCGTTCCAAGTGTAGCAGGAGTCACAGAAAAGTGTCGAAGTCGATTTGTCCCTGCCGGCAAAAGGGTATGAGTGCTCGGCGGATTTTGTCGTGTTTCCATCGAGGCGCTGCGAGGTCTCGGGCAAGATGCAGATCAAGGCGTGATGCAACATGAAGCACTGCGGTTGCGCCACATGGATCACGCGGACTACAATTTTGCAAGAGTCCTCATTTGCTCCCCAAGTTTCGCCCTTGGATTTGGGGAGATTCGGAGGTGCCTATAGAGCTTCGTGACGTGCGTTTTGGTTGCTTCCCACGGCCCCGCAAGGTCCGGGTGCCAGAAGGTTTCTGCCTCGGGGGCATTGGATGTGTTGGTTGTAACCTCAAGGGCAGCACTGGGGTCCTTAGGTTAACTGTTGAGGGTCAAAGTCAGAAACTGACGTGCTTCCCGTTAACCCACCACATGAGTGACTTTGACAAAATGGGGCCCGTAGAAAATCGGCCTGCGTTTCTTTGTGTTTACAACGCATCAACTCCTACCGGTGTTCCAGGATTTGTTCCTCTTCTTTCCACGGAGATGATTTGGTGGATGGAGCGGTGGTTTTGACAGCCCTTCTGTTTTGAAGGGTCCACGCACTGGTATAAGGGGAATCAGCCCACATGACAGGCTTAAGTACATGGGTAAGTTGCACATGAAAAGTACGGAATTCGGAAAGTCTGGCTTTCCTTCTTTCCCTCTTTTCACCAGCCCTTTGGTATGGTCTCTGTACCTTCACGCAACTCAGGCTGCACTGAGGGCGACACTCTGGAGGTGGTCGCGCCTTGTCGGGCACTTGGTGAAAAGTTGGCCGGCGCTGATCTCTCGTTATAGGTTTCGAGAGAAACAAATTCAGGGGTATCTACAATGAGCTCTGCTTTGGGGATCTAATTCATTCAGGTTTTGCAGTGATTCCAAGATTTGCCGATACATTTGGGCCAACAAACATCTTGACCAGCAGATTTACATGGATCTCTGGAAAAGCAGGTGGCTTTTGGATGTTTCAGGAACCTGTTAGCAGGCCGTAAGGAAAGCCGGCAATGTTGGTTCTGCAAATTGTTTGAGACAAACCCATTTGGACAAGCCTGCCGCAGCCAAGGTAACAACTTGGCTCTTTGTTCGTTGATGATTTGTGCATCGTTTCCGTTTCCCCGAGGTTCTTTTTGGTGACTCGTGGCTTTGGTGGTCGCGGCTTTTTTGGTGATCTTGCTTCGCATTTGGTACAACTTCAAGTTGGTGTGGTTTGGGATTTCCGGTTGGCTCTTCTTGTATCCCAGAATAACTGGCAAGCGACCTTTGGCTTCTGAAGGAATCGTCCTTGTGAACCCTAAACGGTTGAAACGGTTGAAATGCACCTCGAATTCACCCAGGGAAAGAAGTGTTGGTGTCCCTGTCAAAAGCATGAGCCACAATCAACGCAGGAATAGCTTGAGGAAAGGCGAGAGCCATAAGTGTGGACGCCCTGATTGTTTACATGGACTTGGGGTAGACCTTTGCCCGGCTTTGATTCTGACTCAATAGGGTTGCCTAGTTTGGGTGTTTGGCAACAAAATAGGGTTGCCCTTTTGTTTCGGGAGGTTTGTTGCCTTCCAGTTTCCCTTACCTTCAATTGGTGCTTCCCTAAGACCCCTGTTTTGACTGGGGTCACTATTTTGACTGTTTCTGGGGGTGATCAAAGTCGGAAACTGGTTGCTGGTTTCCCTTTAACCTGCCACTTGGATGATGACTTTGATAGTAAGCTAATCTTGCTACTCCCAACCCCCCAAGCATTCGCTGCCTTCAGCTGGGGAGCTGATCCACGTGGTCATCCCGCGGGGGAACGGGCCTGGCTCCTTGCTGCCGGGGGGCCCTGGCCCTGAGTTCACTCTTGGCGAACTTGAATGAACCCCCTCAATGCTTGGACATCAATCCCCGGCATTCAACGTGGCTGGAAGCCTGCCAATCAAGGGCCACGAGTCAAGTTTGTTCTTGCCGGGCAAGGGGCTGAAGGCACCAGGTTGGTGCGTTCGTACTCAAAGAACGATACATGGAGGTCCTGCTGACTGTCTCCGACGCAGATTGATTTGATGGCCTGCGGCCTGGTTCCGCCGCCCCCATAGGGCTTAGAATTTCGGCCCGGGGCGAGAGAAAGCACGCGTGCACAGACACGTTCGCAGACACGAAGACAGACGCAGATACGTAGACAGACACAGACAGACATGCTTGGGAGGGGGAGGGGGGGGAGGGGACAGACATCCAGAGATCCAGAAAGCCAGCCGACGTATTTTCCCGCCCCAAAGGACATATATATATATATATATGTATAATATATACATATATATATAATATATATATATATATACATATATATCTATAGATACATATATATATATATATATACATAGTTATCAACAAAAGCAACACAGAGCACACCGCCCCCATGCCAAAAGCATGATCCATTCTGGACCAGGGTCGGCGGATTTGGACCTCCTTGTTGGCAAAAGGAGATTCCCCTAAACTGCGCGAACATGCCGCATTTGTTTGGGCGGGTCCATCTGAATCTGAGGGAGGGTCTGCTTTTTCTCCCCCCATGTTCGTGTCTGCTGTTTTGCGGGGGGGGGGTGGGGGGCTGAATCGTCCATGTGCAGCAGATGCATTGCAAGGATGGTGCAGGTGCAGAACCGGGATGGCGCTGGGACGCCCAGACCGAAGTGAGATGAGAGCGATCCTAGGAAACTCCCTTTTGCAACCAGCAACTTCACCCATGGAACCCCAAAAAGGCGGAAGGCCCCAAAACATTGCTCAGATGACGAGGTGTTTTGGGTTTCACAGGAAAATATGCATGCAATCGGCCTTGACTGAGCAAATGTTGGTGCCATCCGAACGCCGCTGAACTTGGCAAAGGCCACGTTTCACGGGGCATCTGTAGGAAAGCCCTCCGAAAGCCCCGTACGCGGCACACTTCCCCCAAACATGTGACGCAGCCTGCGAGAAAGTGGCCAAAGCTGAGCTGTAAACCTTTTGTTCGTGCTTCGTTTGGCACAGGCCCCCAAAGATGCACTTTGGGTAAGCTGCTCATGTTGCCACCGAAGCCGGGTGACCTGAAGGCGACTGGCATCTGCTTTTGAGAGTTGGTTTGCCCACGCCCAGGGTCCGCAGAACATGCTGTCCGGCGCCCAGATGAATCCATATGGCCAAGTGGATGCCGGTGTTCCAAATTGCTGTACAACCATTTGCTGAAGAATATGTTTTACTTTGGCTTGCTGTTTTAAAAGGGAATCTATCACTACTGGAATTAGATGTTGTATTTTTCCAGGGGCTTAAGCAAATGGAAGTGTATAGGCGTTGAAATGATGCATAAACCCTGCAAGCCTCATGAGCATCTCGGTCTTGCCGGGACGCCTGGGGGTTCTTTGACGCAGGCTCTAGCATTCCGGCACGAAGGAATCAGAAAAGCCCAGCAAGAGTTTTTGGACCGGCTGAGAGAGGCCTTGAATGAAAACGAGTGAAACAGAGCAGGAAGAGAGGCAACACTGCTGGATTGCAGCCGCTGAGCCTGTTTGCGGCCTGTTTTGCCGAGGTATGCGCCTCTCACGGAGAAGCACCCGCTGGAGGAGTGGGAAGCTATGCTGCAGAAGTTGGCCGGCAACTCAGATGCCCTCTTTCCGGGAGGTGCGGGCTCAGTCGTTGGGCTTTTGCCCTGGGAGCGTTCTACGTAGAGGCTTCCTGGCTTTAGCAAAATGTCTCAGCCCACTGTTTTGAGTTCCTCGGGGCTTTCAAAGGTAAGCACTCTCGTCGTTCTGCTTGATATTGGGGCAGCGCTGACGAGCCTCGGATGCATTTGTGCGTTGGGTTCGCAGAAGCAAGCCATTGGCCGAAATGGCTATGGTTTGACCGGGAGCCGATCAATTTGTTGGAGTGCGAATTATGCACCAAGGTGTCTGGCTATTCCGTCATCAAGGCCGGAGCCTATGCACGTCGCGCTTACATGAGCTATTTTCCAAATCAGCACTGGGGCGTGTGTCAAAAAAGTGTTTTTGGGGGCATGTACTTTTATCATAGAGTATTTCATTTCCTGCATTTGGCCAATGCGCCATTTGGCTCAAGCTTTTCACTCGGCAACCTCGCTCGCCATCTCGTCGGAAAGAGCCGCGGCGCGCCTCGACATCGGCCTCGTGTTCGCGCGGCCGCTGTCCCTGGTGCGGTGGTCTTGGTCCCGGAGGTGGGTCGGGTTTTGGTTGGAGTGCGCTGCTATTGCTCGCTCTGCTCGCTTGGTGCTGCTTGCCGCTGGTTTGCTTGCTTGCCCTGCGCTCTGCTGCGCTGCTGCTTGGTTCCTTCTTGTTACAAACGAGGCACCCCTTTTGGTTTGTGTTTGTGCCGGCCGGGGGCAACTGCTTTGCCCTTGGGACCGGGGGGATAAGGTGGTCTCTTCTTGTTGGTGGGTTAGCCATCCCGAAACTCTGTTTCAAACCCTTTCGCAGGTTATCAGCCGTAGGATTCGTCCTCGGTTGGCACCGCGAACCCCTTTTTAACAACCCTGCAGGTGTTGCAGGTTATTGTATATACGATGGCAGGAATCACTGAGGATGGACCTCACGTGGTGACTGATGAATGGGTTCTCGGCCAGGCCGGAATCTTGGACGTTGTGAATGACGACCAGGTGCCCGGACAGCCGATGTTTTCCGGTCCTGATTTTTTGTCGGACCACACCTTTTCCGAAGCAATGCCTTCAGGAAGGTCCAGTGCTACTCGCACTGATGACCTATCGTCTAATGCCTCAAGAGCTAATCGCTCTCGGGGTCATGGGGCTAATCGTCCTGACCATAATGATTCCGTCTCAGGACGTGATGATGACGAGCCCGGTATTGCACCTGGAGCTCAATCCTCATCTTTCCCGGAGCTGATGAATATTGGTCAGTCCGAGTTTCGTGACTCTCGAAGTAGCAGTAGACCTGTGCCAACCAGTAGTATAGTTTTTCAAGCGCTCGGTAATCCCGAACCCGGCACATCCAGTGGAGTTGCATTTGATGTTCATCTGCCAGCCGATATCGGTAGGTCAGATTGGATGGCCTCATGGCCCAACGACGGTAATATTTTTGGCATGGATTTCAATACATGGATGCCAGGGCCACCCGCCCCATCATCTTTCCCGCAGTTTCAGAGCCCAAAGCGGACTGCTGGAAGCGAGGAATTCATGCTACCCTTGTCCATTGAAAATCTCAATCCTGATGTGGCCAGCCGCAATGTCAGGCCAAGGCCATCGGTAAACCCGACAATGAGGAATATGTCCCCTCCCCCAGTCCAAGGGAGCGAAACATTGTAGATAGGTTGGATTTGCATCCCAGTCCTACGCCGAGCAAACGGTCTAGGTCAGACTCGGCCAGCTCGCGTAGGGCTAGAAGGATGGATCGAGAGACCGCGCACAGGGGAAACCCCAGTGTGCGGGGCTCAAGACGTGGTCACTCAGGCGATCCCGCGTCGATTGTCGGTAGGGATCCGCTAAACGCGGACACGTTGATTAACGTGCTTGATGGGATCGAAGCATTCCAGGAGGAATTCAATAGGTCGAGTGGCCCGAATGTACAACCTGTTCGCCCTACGCCCAATGCGGCTTCCTTTCTCGCCATTGGCAACACAGACGGAGCTGATGTTCCGATTGAGTCTGAGTCCATGATGGCATCAAGTTCCAATCACAACAACACCGTCAGCAGCGCCACCGATGTTGAATCAATGTCTGAGTCTAGAGCGTCCAATGCGACTGATTTGCATGACGTTGTCATTGCCGATATGAAGCCTGAAGTTCCTATGCGGACTGATAGGCCGGTAGTTCCCAAATTGTTTGTGACAAAGGGTCTAGGCATGCCACAGCCATCAGCGGTTCGTGATGCCAGAAGATCTGCACCGTATCAGAGTCAATCTCCGAATCGGAGCGAATTCCCACGGCCATCAACGGCTGTACAAGATGATTTCAGGACACCTCCGAGATCTAATCCGATCATGGTTGATTTGTCCACTCCTCGAGATCGCGGATCAGGATTTGGTCCTGCGAGTGAGGAGCAACCCAACGAGGTTGCTGATCTTGTAACAGCCCTTGAAAGAGGGAGAGTGGACTCTTCGGTAAGTGCGATCATTCATCGCCTGGTTGATAAGGTCGAAAACCTTGGGCGTAGGAATGATAGAAGTGATCAATGCATCAAGCAGCTCTCCACTGAGGTTAACTCGTGGAGGGCCAAATACGACCAATGCGTCCATGTGAGTAGCACGTGTACGCAGGCTGCGAACGCGGCCATGCAGCTGTCACAAGGGACTAAGGACATCGTGACCGAGCTTGGCCAACGCGTCAAGATCGTTTCCAATCGCATGACAAGCATAGGCGATGCCCTAAATGAGCGGGCCAGCTATGATGATGTTGCTCGCTCCATCACCCAAGTTCAAACTGTTTTTGAATCTCTTTCTGATCGAGTAACCGGGCTTATAGCTCGTGTTGATGCGATCGAGAGATCTCTAGTGGAGAGCCAATCCAACCATCCTGCGATTGGTGGAGTAAACCTCAAAATCGAGGACCTGTCCACTAGGGTATGTCAGATTGATAGGATGATGCAAGATGTCGAACAATGCTGGACCAATAATAGGGACGGCATAAAGTGGGTTAAAGACCAACTTTATGAGACACAAGCCAACCTTGAGATAAAGTCAAGGGACTGCAAATCCTACACGGACAAGCAAAATACTCATAACATGGCCGTTTCGACTACGCTCAACAGTAAGCTCGAGCAAATGCTCGAGGTGCTGGGTAATACGGCCCAGAGAATTAACTCCCTCGAGTCAAGGCACTCGAACCAGGCATCAAGTAGTGGATTGAACGATCGCACAGGAGGAAGGCGTGCCGCGTCCCGTACTCCGGATAAGCGGCCACCTCCACCTGGCCCTCCTGATGATGATCCTCCACCACCTCCTCCTCCAGATCGGCAAAGCCCAGGAGGAGGGGGGAAGAAGAGTGCTGCCGGTGGGAACCCTGGCGACCCTGGTAAACCCAGGTGTAAATACGTAGGTGATGGAAATAATCACCTCATGGCTGAGTTTCACTGCAAAGGATGCAGAGGTGATATTTGTGAGTATTGTTTCTCGTTCAAAGAGAACTTGTGTGAAGAATGTTCCCGTAACGGACCCCGATGCGGTGTCTGTAGGGAGAGCTCGTTCCTGACCAAGGGAATTGAGTGTCAGTTTTGTAGGACCTACTACTGCACCAGACATTCTGCTGGGCAGGATGACTACAGGAGATTTGGATTTGTCCAGGGTCCCTGTTGTCTTGCGTGCCTTAGGGACGAAACTAGGAGAAGAAGGGATCCCGATGGTAACCGTGTCAGGAATAGATCTCCTGGAGGCGCACCTGAGACGAACCCGACGCGGTCGTACTCGCCGCCTCTGCGGCCACCCGTTGACAGATTCCGTGACATTCCCACTGGGGGTCAACCCAACGCGGCTGACCTTCAGAGCCCCTCCGAAGGCTACGCAACCCGTGCCCCTGGATAAACGTGAAACCGGATATTATCCAGGATTTGATCCCAACGGTACAAGGCCGAAGGATCCTTCAGGCCTTGAGCCGCCGACCATGCGTGGCCCCGATCCTCCTGACAAGAACTGTCGGATGTGTGATCGGGATATTCCTGACCCCAGCAAAATTGGGGAATGTAAGATATGCATGAAAAAGGCATGTGAGATTTGCATTCCGAAGGCTACTCGCCTTTGTCCTGTATGTGCACTGTCAATCAGTAGTTCTCAGGTTCCACAGCATCTTTTCGGAACTGGTGGCGGTGGATACAGTAGCCACCATGATCCGAACTGTACAGCTGCGACTAAGTGCATTCCCATAGACCTCCCGCCAGAGCCCGACGCGGCTGGGCTGAGGGTATGGATAGCCAATATGAAGGAAGCTGTTAGCAATGCCTACAGCTATGATGGACTTTACGTCATCAATTGGCTAACTGAAGTCGAGAAGGCAAAGACCTTTGATGAACTGGATGGGGAATGTAAATACCACATCCTTGAAGCCAGGTTCAATGCAGCCATTCGGAAGTGCATCAAGACTGTTGCAATTATCGATAAGATTAATCGTCTCACCGAAGCCGCTCAACGCTCCAACAATCGCATCAAGAGTAGGCAGATCCTGTGGCTCTTATACGACCACTTAAGGACTGCAAATATCGGAGAGCAATCATTCAGGATAATTGAGCTCTCAAACTTGCGATGCAGTGTTTCATCTTTCTATACTGAAGAGGAGCGACTTGAAAGGTTCATCGCGAAGTGGGATCACATCCTTGCGGGTCTCGATGAACCGCTGACCGAGCAGGTAAAGCGGTCGCTATTCAGTGAGAAGGTTAGACACCTCAACTGTTTGGCTCATGATATCAGGGAATGGGATAGGAACATATCCAACCCTGATGTTTGTAGCTATGAATGGCTTCGTGCTCGTTGTAAGAACGAAATTGACCGCTGGAGGGTTCGTAAGAATCAGGTCAATATGCACAAAGACTTTTACGAACGATCTCAGTCCAGGGACAGAGCCCAGAAACCTGGTGCTCCTGGTCCTCCCGTCAGGAGACGATCTCCGTTTGGAGATTCCCATAGGCCTAATCGGCCTCCTAGTGATCCAAGGAAGAGGACCGGTAATACCCCAAGTCCTCATCGAAGGGACAAGTACTCTCCCAGGAATCGGGAGCAGGACAAGCGGCGTACGCCTAGCCCTAGGGGTGAACCCCCAAGGAGGCCCAGATCTACGTCGCCCGGTGCTCCTGCGATTGATGCGTGCAGGGACTTCGCGCGTGGATACTGTTCGCGCGGACAAGAGTGCAAATTCGCACACACAAGAACTGGGAGTTCCGATGCGAAACGCAAGGAGCGTCCTCCCCTGATTCCAGGGTATTGCGCCCAATGGGTTCCTATGGAAAGTGCATGAGGGATAAGTGTGATTACAAGCATGCAAAGCCACCTGAGCATTTGCTGAAAGAAGCGAAGCAACACACTGCGGCCCCAGCGACCGAGTCTGCCGATGCGCAACCCGAGTCTGCTGAACCTACTACCACTGCTGACGACAGGACATATAGTCCTGCCCCTGATTTGTCAGCGGGTTTTTGAGAGGGGCGGGCCGTCACCCTCAGGCTATTGGGCTTGTTGCCTGCCCTGCTCATCCCATAGCCAAGGCATTTGAAGAGTATAGAGCTCGGTTTCAACGCCCTGAAGGGACAATGGAGTGGTCAGTGACCACTATTGGCGCTCGTACACTGCAAGGTACGTGTCCGGGCGGCCCGAATATCAGAGCTGTAATTCGCAGACGAACGATTCGTCTCTCGGACAACGCTCTGATTGATGATGTCGATTTGAGTGTACCGACTCGCAAATCCGTTTTATTCAGACGGATTCCTGGGCCAATTGACATTAGGACGGATTTCTATTACTTGCCCGGTAAGTGCGGCCAGTATAACTCTGAGCTCGCGAAGGCAGTGAGGATTAAGCTCACTGCTCGCAGGCTGAGTTTCAATGACAATGCTGAAATTCTGCAAGTTGAGAATATAAGGACACGTGACGAGCCTAGGCCGATCATGAATCGGCGGTCGCATTCTCACCCCATTCACCCGGATAGGTTGCGTCAACCTCCCGAGGTGATTGCGATGTCCGAGGAAAATGCTAGAATCCTAGCTGCCACTACTAGACAGATTGTACAGTTGCACTTAGGTGAGTATGTGCCTGATAATAGGTGGGCTCGTCGCCCTCGAATGATCAGGGAAAATGTTCCTGATCAGATGCCTGCTATGCCTGGCCCACAAATCGAAATCCGGTGGCTTGCTGACACTGGGTGTCCTTTCGACTTGGTTGGGATGCACGACATTCCC
This sequence comes from Effrenium voratum, assembly GCA_963377175.1. Classification (NCBI taxonomy): domain Eukaryota; class Dinophyceae; order Suessiales; family Symbiodiniaceae; genus Effrenium; species Effrenium voratum. The sequence goes on from CAUJNA010003615.1 coordinate 423,580, forward strand.
GCGCAGGATCATCGCCACATCAAGAATGGGCGAATCCAACATTCCTTGCAAACCGCAAATGGTGTTGCTGGGACTCAAGGTAGAGTTGATGCAACTGTTGAGTCACTTGACGAGGATATTGAAGCCTTCGTCATGGGTAATACACCCTCGATTGTATCGATAGGACGTAGGTGCGTGGATTTTGGATACAGTTTCCGGTGGGATGCTTTTGAGACGCCTGTTCTCATCTGCCCATCCGGGAGAACTGTTAGGCTCGACGTTATAAACAACGTCCCATACCTGCCTAAAGGGCCGGTTATGTTTGGAGCCCCGAACTTAGATGCATGTCCTGCGATACCGGCAATGCCCGGTCCAGTAATTGCCATGAACGATTCACTGTACCCTGCAGCTCCCTCTGAGGCCGACGCGCCTGACGAGGGGGGTGAAGTTGTTGAAATCAAACACCCTGAGGGCTACAGGACCGAAGCCCAGTTACGTGCTGAAGCTAAAACGCTTCAACACATGATGTCACATTTGCCAAAGAATCCTTTTTGCCCACATTGCCAACGCGCAAAGATGGAGAACGTGCGTTTGCACCGCCGGGGCGGTGCCGACGCGCATGAATGCACGAAATTCGGTGATATTGTCACTGTTGACACGATGGTGTTACACGGTTTAAAGGACCGTGGTGTGAATGGTGAAACAGACGCAGTCGTGTTTTACGATCTTGCGACCAAGTACATAGATGTACTCCCTGTTTTTAGTCGTTCTGTACCTAATACGGTAGAAGCCTTTCACAAGTTTATGGGTCCCGAACCCAAGATAGGTCTGTTATACTCGGACCAAGCCAGAGAGTTTCTTGCGGCTACTCACCGAATGGCTTGGGTGCATCGCATGTCCACACCCGGAATGCCAAAGACGAATGGCATCATTGAAAACAAAGTGAAGCTAGTTCTGCATGGAGCAAGAGTACTCCTCAGACAAGCCGGCTTATCGCCCAAATGGTGGCCATTTGCCGTTCGCGCATTTTGCGCGGCCAGAAATCTCGAAAATCGAGGTTAAAAATAGGCTAGACAAAGCCAAAGACCTCGATGCAGGTGAGCCTAAAGCCCACACCTTACACGGTGATGAGCTTGATTATGAGCAGAAGGAGGAAAGAAAGGAGAGGTCCTATTCTGGATCTGGTAAACCCAACTCCATTTCTTCTACTGACTGGAAAGGTATGTCCGTCGGTATGCGAAGGATATACATCGAGGCTGAAAGGGAGGAAGCTCTGAAACGAGCGCGTGCTGGCGAAGCCGCACCCTCCAAACCAGCTGGACCCGCTTTGATAAAGCGGAGATTGTTGATAGAATTTGCATGCGAACCTGACTCTAAGCTCTCCGCCACAATGCTGGAACAGGGGGGTGACGCGATTCGCGTACACAAAGAGTCGTTCGACATTTTAAAGAATAAGGATATGACCAGATTGATTGAGATCGTCGATCAGAATCCTGGTTGTGACTTATGGGGCTCGATCCCGTGCGGACCGTGGAGTACTTGGCAGTATGTTAATTTGTCTCAGTACGGTCCCGAGTTCGCAGTAGAGCTCAACGAAGCTAGACGAACGTCGATGGTCATGTTTGCTGCTTTCCTTCGTGTCGCCAAACGCGTGCGTTTTAAGGGAGGTAGAATTGCATTCGAGTGGCCGAGGCATTGCCTTGGTTGGAAACAGCCATTTATGAGGCGTCTAATCGACGATCCCGACATCAGGTGTGTCGATGTTGACGGTTGCGACTTTGGAATGCAAACGTCCGATGGTGTTCCCATCAGGAAGCAGTGGCGGATCGCCACTTCTTGCCCTGAACTAGCCAACGAGCTACGAGGGCGCACGTGTAGCCACGAAATAGGCTACCCCCACGCCAGGATCGAGGGAAGCCTTACGCCCTTGACTGCGCGATATCCTATTGGGATGTGTAAAGCCGTAATTAAAGGTCTTTACGGGCATAAGCCCTATGCGGCTGCCCCTGCTACCTTGAGCGAGGAGGACGACGCTCCTGCTGCGCCTGTTGAGGTAACGGAGGCCGATCCGTGTGCATGGAGACGAGACAAGGATGCCTTGCTCGTCCACATGTTGAACAGTTATGCAACTCTCCCTACTCGGCAGACGCCTGGCTCTGCGGGCTTAGATTTAAGCTCGTGCGATGAAATCATCGTTCCCGCTAAGGGAAGTGCTCTTGTGCAAACTGGATGCGCCTTTACTTTCCCAAGCGGAGTTTACGGCCGCATCGCACCGAGATCAGGTCTGGCAGTCAAGCACATGCTAGACGTAGGTGCAGGAGTAATTGACCCTGATTTCTCAGGAGAAGTGAGAGTGATGCTTTTTAATCACTCTGACTATGAGTTTCGAGTTCGACCTGGAGACAGGATCGCTCAACTCATACTCGAGAAAGTCATGATTGTTGATGCTAAGATCACCGTCAAACAACCCGACGTAACCGTCAGGGGGGTTACTTCGGCAGTACCGGCGGGTACCCTGCTGGTCCCGCCATAGGGTTAAATGGAGATCCTGTTCCGCCAATGCCCAGATCGAACAAGGCTTCGGGGCATCAACCCAACCTACAGGGCATACCAACTTTTTACGCCTGTGTAGCAAGGCCTGTGACGAAGAAGGAGCAAGCTGGTAACGACAAGGCGCGTGCAGCTCTCCTCAAGGAGTGGACAAAGCTCCGAAAGTTGGGATGTTGGGATGAGTTGAGAGTTAGAGAGTGGAAGAAAGTTGCTGCCGAAGCGCGAGCAAATGGCAAGACAGTCCATGTAGGAAGAATTTTTGACATATGTGTGGAAAAGAATCATGAACTCCCTGAGGATGATCCTAATAGGAAGTACAAAGGGAGAGTAGTGTTTGAGGGATGCTTTGTGAGGGACCAGGCAAATCACTGGGCCATGTTTTCCGAAGCTACCTCATGCCCGGCAACAATGGCCGCAGGCAAGATGTGTGATGCATATGGCATGTTGCCTGGTCACGCACTACAAGTCAGTGATGGCGAATCCGCCTATACCCAAGCTAAGCTACTGGGTCCCACGACATGGGTGCGTCTTCCTAAGGATCAATGGCCGCAAGCATGGGTAGATGCTGGCTATGACGATCCGGTCTGTCCGTTGATTCTTGCCCTATACGGGCATCCTGATGCCGGCACGTTCTGGGAAAAGCATTGCGAAGCGAGGCTTATTGAGGTCGGATTTATCCGTGTCCCGGAATGGCCGAGTGTGTTTTATCACCCTAAGTATAAGCTTTTTCTTGTGGTGTATGTTGATGACTTCAAGATGAGTGGCCCATCCGCTAGCCTATCGATCGGATGGGACCTCATTAGTCGGGTAATTACGATGGAACCGCCGGGTACCCTAAAGCGGTATCTGGGCTGCGAGCATGAGTTTGCTGCAGCAGATGTACAGGGTTTCTTCGATCCTCGCACTGCTTGGACTGTGGATCATCCACCATCCAAGGAGATGCCTGACATTCGTTTCGGAGAGAAACGACTTCGAGCTGACGAGGTCAAATTCGACCCGGCTCGGGTGAAGATCATCAAATATAACGAGGCGTGCTTCATGGAAGCATGCGTTGATAGGTACAAGGAGCTATGCCTCCCCAAGTACCCTAGACCTCTGGTGAAGGCTGAGACGCCTTTTCTGGATGAAAGTAAACCGGAGTTTGATGAGAATCCCATCAACCCGGAAGTAGATCAGCTGTTTGGGCAGCCATCTCCTTGCCCAACAGACGTGATTGCTGAACAGCCCGGTGTCCTAGGCGACGCTGCAGCTGCAGTTCTCATGAAAATTTTATATGGTGCTAGAATGGGTCGATACGACCTAATTAGACCTGTACAGGCTTTGGCCAGTCGAATCACTAAGTGGAATCGACTGTGCGATAAGAAGCTTCATAGGATTGCTTCCTATATCAACTCGACGCTAGACCTTCACCTATACGGATGGGTCTGCGATAAGCCTAGTGACATTGAAATCGTCGCTTACTGCGATGCCGATCTCGCTGGAGATCGTACCGATTCCAAGAGTACATCTGGTGTCCTTATTTGCCTAGTCGGCCCAAGGACATATGTTCCCATTACCGCAGTTAGCAAGAAGCAAACTTCGGTATCCAAATCGACTCCCGAAGCGGAGATCGTTGCACTAGATCATGGCGTGGCCAAGGAAGGCATGCCACTTGCACAGCTTTGGCAGTTTGCTATCGGTCAAGGCACCGGTAAGCCTGTCACGGTGAATTGTATGGAAGATAATGAGGCCGCATGCCGCATCATTATCACTGGGAACAACCCAAACATGCGATATATGTCGCGTACTCAGCGAATCGACATTAGTTGGCTCAATGAAGTCTACAATGAACAGATTTTTCGTTTCGTAGCATGTCCATCGCATTACCAAGGCGCGGACATTCTCACCAAAGCGTGCGTAGACAAGGTGACATGGGGTAGGAATTTGCAGACTTTAGGAATGTTTAATCCAGGATTCCTGGAGAAATTCATTAGCCATCCCACCCTCCCTGTCGTAAAGCCTGCTGCACCTGTTCTCCCCCCAATTAGGGGGGTACGCATGGAAACCGATCAAAATTCATTTTTCAACAAATTCATCCAGCTAGCTGAATCCAGCTATATGGTTTTTGACATAGTTGAGGATCGATCAAATGTTTGCGATACGCGAAACATTTTCGTCGATTCTGAGCTTGGCATAACGCCTGAACCTCAGTTTGGTAGATGGCTTACCTACTTTGTTAGACCGGCCAATCTTTGCCCTGTTATCCCTAGACGGGGTACAATTGAAGGCTCCAGACCTAACATTTTGTTGTGCAGATATAGCAGTTTGATCGATGCATCCACGCGAGGGAATTGGAGCAAGATCAGGCGCGCACGTGACCAGGTAGAGCAGTGCCAATCATGTCTGAACGACTTAATTGAGCACGCGCTGAACACGAAGTTTTCCGTAGGCATTTTCATACAGCCGAATACCTGGATTGCTAATCGCGATATTCTTGTCAAGCTTGGCGTAAACCGCTATAGCCGTGTTGTACACTATTGCTCATGTCTTGTAAATAAGGATCATGTGCATGCATTGACATTAATTTGCATTTCGCGACATGTGAACTCTTTCCCAGTTTTCAAATGCAACAGGATGTATCGCACTACACGTGTTGATCCTCTTGTGCATGACTTAGTTGTAAAATATGTGACCCGCGCTGCTCTTCAAACAGCCTTGAGTTGAGTAGGCTTGATGGACATCATTCACGACAGCATTAATCATGCTGCACTAACAACCGCAAATTCGCGACATTAGTTCAGGCACATTCGCCTCAAATTAGCTAGTTTGTGTTTGTGTCAGTTTCCGCCCGGGTGGGCATGTTCATAGGATAGCTTTGCAGTTTCCTGTGCAGTGGTGTAGCAGGGTCGTTGTCGATGCACGACTGTTCATCATAGGTATGACCATATTCGGTCTTACACCAGGGGAAATTGCCCCTTCGTGCTGATGCAGTTGGCACCCAAGGTTTACACACCTTTGGATGTGGGAGGCATCCCTTATCTCTGGGGATTTTTCGTTGTTTATTTTGATTTGGTGTTACCCTACCGCTTCCCGGGCGCAAACTCGCGCCATGGCAGCGGCTGCATCCGCAGCCAGCGGAGCGGCGGGCGCTGCCCCGCGTTCGAGAGGTTCGTCTTTGGCGGCGCGGCAGCAGGCGGATTATATGAACCCGAACTGCGCCTGCTCCTTGGGTCCGCTTCCAGCGGAAGCGAAGAACGCAGCCAACGCGCTGTCCGATGAGAGGCCTACTCGGCTATCGGAGAATCTTAGGATTTGCTATCCGCACTTGACGGCAAAGTCCGGTCAGTACGGTAATCGCACCACTGCTGAGACGCAGTTGGTGCAAGTCAAGGAAGGCGTCAAAGAGTGCCTTTTCCGGCATTTTCAACCTACTGGAGGGGTTTGACACGGGCATGATTGCGAACACGTCTCTCATCCCATCTATCAAGAAATACCGCCGCCTACGCGTGGCTGGTATTCTCCAGGCCATGCTTCTGGGTGAAGTGGAGCTGAGTGACCAAAGCGTCTACACGGCTGCCATAATCATCTGTGAGGCAATGCCGCGAGAGTCTGAGCTCCACTGCGAGCCGACTCGGAACGCGCTGATTGAGATGACGTTGTCTACAGCCGTTTCCCCTTCACTGGTTCCCCGAGGCGGGAACTGGCTGTACGAAATGGCAAAGGTTGAGTCACGCTGGCAGACCTTTTTCCAAGCGGCGAATAAAAATGTTATTCGCGCCATGCAGGCGGCCGTTGAGAAGGGTAGGAGAGATATGCCCTCGAATGTACAGCCGGCCGGAGCCGAGGAGGCGTTCAAGGCCTGGGCATACCAGCGTCCCACTGCCCTTTGTACCCCACCCAAGGCGGTGGTCGGGTATATGAAGGCAATTTATTGCATCTCAGCCGATGCGCTGGCAAAGATGCAAACGGTCAATGCACATGCTTTTGAAGTAGGATCCATGCGCAAGGAGATTGAGGCCGTGTGGTCCTCCTATGAAAATTTTGTGGGATTCTTCACGGAAGAAGTGGGGATTGCTCCCACCATCTTTCACCTGATTGAATGGAAACGCGCTAAGCCGCTTACCATGCCGAGCAAGGAAATCGGGGATTGGCACGCCGGTGAACCCGTGCTTGAGCGCGACGGGTATCTAGTGTTCCCGATGCGGCACTGCACAGAGCTCAATGCAGCCAGCATGCACGAGAGATGGGTTCATGGAACTCAGTTCTCTTCCCTATGGAACATTTTGGGCCATGGGAATGCCGTTGCATCGCTCGGAGATGCCGAAACGCTAACAGGCGTGTGGACATCGACGAAGCCCGTTCTTCTTGAGAGTTATTACTCTTGTCTCAGCCATATTGGCCTGGGCGTAACCGTCCGACTGGCCCTTTTGCTACGTCCTCTCGGTAAGAACGCCCACGAGGCGTACAAGCGTACTGAGAAGGGGCCTTCACACCAACGCGTGATAAGGCAGTTCCGCGTTCGCGTTGAAGCAATCGCTCTCAAAGAAGAAACGATTGGTGAAGGGACGGCTGCTGTGGCGGGGAATCTGCTTTCGCATAACCCTGCCACGCACCTTTGGAACCCTGTGCTTGAGGTAAACCCTCACTCGGCAGAGATCGGATGGATCCGCCACGGCGCCAACCGCGTAGTGCTGACCATTGGGGCGGAAATTCCCGCCGGGTCGGTGGCACGTGAGGCGTCGGTTCCCCCAGCAAAGCCCGGCGGTGAGGTGGATTTTAAGTTCTTTCCTCAGGAGATCCGCGAACTCGGCAAGGTACGATGCTTCCCGCTGTATGAAATCTGGGAGCACTATGTTCCCGCATCGGAAGGAAAATTCTTTCCCTTGGCTGGCGGCCTTCCTTTTTCAGGGGCTGCAAAGCTCATGTACCATGCGCCAGAGCACGCGCTATCGGAGCTTGCCAACGCAGCCACTCAATGCAGTAAGTTCATGAGCGCGATCAGCGGTAACTTCTACCCTGATCGTCAGGACCGCCAACCTTGTGAGCTTGTGCGGGAGACATGGGACTCATGGGCGTTCCATGTCCGGACGTACATTATTTCCATGATTTGGCCCGTAACGGCAATGGAATACGCCGGCTGCGAGGAGCCGGACAGTTTGGGGTTCGTTCTCACAATGCTGGGATACGTTAACCCCTCCGCTGCAGCTGGCCTATGCGCCGAGCTGCTAAGCGGATGTATTCCAAACAAGGTCTCCTACCTAGGCGTAGAGGGATCTCGCGTTGTGGTGCTGGTTGGACCCTCACACTGGGTCACCGGCAGCTCGGGTCAGTCCATTACTGGAGCAAAGCTTCAGGAGCAGTGGACGACCATTAGGACAAAGCTCCCGGCCAAAACCGGCGAATACGCGCTGGAGGTCGTGGAGGTTGAAGAGGAGACCTCAGTGGCTGAGCTTCTCCGTACCGTGGTCAGCCCGAAGCTGGCTGACCCGGTACATGCAGGTGCTCCTGCGAGCGCTAAAGATGATATATTCATCATCTTTACCAAATGCCTGTGGCTGACCGAATGGCGTAAGTCCGAAAACACGTATGGTCCCAGCCCCGAAGCGGGTAGGATCATCGATGAGAACATCGATGCCATGAAGGCATTCGCCAATAAGGGCGGCCGGAGCCAGGCACCGACGATAGTCTTGTCGGGTCCTGGTATCGTTTGGCATGGAACAGCCATGCAGGAGGTTGCAACCACGTTTTTCGTGAAGTGCCGCGATGCCGGTTTCCCAGCCTACCCATCCAATGCGATGTGGTTCGGCTGCTCAAAGAAGAGCCTAAACGGCGGCGTTGTCGGTATCGAAAGAGGCGGACACCAGTTTATGGGTCTTGTCTCGGCGTTCACCGACCTGGTATGTGTGCTGAGGCGTGAGTACGCGATGAGTGATGAGATCCGGGAAGCCCTGGCCATCGCTCTGGATTTCATGGTAGAAAATGATTATCTGATGAATCCATCGGAGTCATACCTGAGCGCTGCGAAGCAGTGCGGAGTCAGAGCAGGCCTCACACCGGTGGACCGGTGGTCCTCATCCGAGGATGCGCCATGGGCGGAGGTAATCTCTGCTCCTAGGACGATGTCGAGTGGCCAATGCGCCACAAGTCATGCGTCATCGGCCAATGCGCCTGCCGCGACCAGCGCAAGGACTTCTGAGCAGCAGTCTGTGCCTCGCCCCTACGCGGGAAAAGGGCCACAGACAATGGCTCAGCGCGTCCGGTCCTCGACGCCGCCCGCAACGGGCAGGCAGAGGCTGGGCCAAGCAATGGCCGATTTCGGCCAGTCGGCCGCAAGTCGCGGTCTCTCGCCGGCAGTTTGTGGCAATCAGAGAGGAACGATACCTGCAAAGCCAGCGCAGGCGTGCGGGTTTAGCCCGACTACGACTGGTGGTCCGTCTAAGACTGGCGGCCACAGAATCGATTTGAAGCCTGCCACCGGGAAGCAAATGTTGAAGGTTAAGCCTGATCCTCCTGAGCTTCCCAAGGATGCATACACCGATGATTTTCCATCCCTGTCCAAGCGCGAAGCCGCTAACAGATGGAGCGGTGGGGCCACAAGGAGTTCCAGCTGTGTGCCACCGAAAGTGGGAGGATCGATGCCACGCCTATCTTCGGCCGCTGGCCCTCCGCCAAAGTGTGCCGCTCCTTGTGCCAAGGGACCCGAGGTCAAAGCACCTGGGGTCACGGGCGCACCCGTGCCTAAAGCGGCAGGTGCTGACGCACCGAATGATGGGGGTTCGGGGGGATGCGCTCCCGCGAATAGTGAGATCACGCACCCTCGGCCCGAGGTTCCGCCGCGGAAGGCAGTCAAAAGTGCCCCGGCTAGCCTGTCTGAGCCGGCGAAGCCTAGCCAGACAGAGCCGTCACCTAAGCGTGGGGGCAGCGTTCCAGATGTCGCTGGTGGGGATAATCCTCAGCCAGAGGACAGCACCCCGTCCCTGTCGACCGATGCGTCGATGGGGATGGCTTCTCATCCCGAAGCATCCAGACCCGCTGGTCGGGATGCACAGCCCGCACCTGCGGACGCAGGTGGGGCCAAAGGGGCTTCACCCAGCCAAGGCGCTGTGGGTGGCGGCAATGATGGGAACGGCAATGGGGTGGAGGGAGATTCCCCTACCTCCCCTGCCGATGAGCCACCGGGCCGCGACGATCCTATGGATGGGAGCGGGACTGGTGGAGGTGGTGGACCCAATCCGCCTGATGGCGACGATGATCCGTCTGAACCCGGGGACCATGAATCTGGCCCGGAGTCGGAGTATTATGCGCCCGCTGAAAGCGCGGATGCTTGCATCGTTGTGCATTACCTGTTCCGAAGAGCCGGTTACCCGCCCGCGTTGGCGGCGTGGAGGAACGGGGCCTGGCCAAGGCGCCTTCTTTACCCTAATCAGGCTGACTCTATTGAGGATGCCCTCGCTCTTACTCTGTGGCAAGGGCTATCAGAGGATGAGTTTTTCCAGCTGCTGGACAATGCTTCAGCAACTGATCGTCGTTACGGCGAATACGACTGGGATTTCCTGTCAAAGGCCATTCTGTCTGACACGATGAATGCCGATGACATTCATCACGCAGGAGCCAAGGCGCTTGCTGAGTGGGCTGAGGATAACCTTGGGCCATTGTCGTTTGGCCCTCGGTCGGACCTAGTCGCACGGTTTCACCAGATGCAAACCGAGAGGGAGCATCCAAGCAGGGAAGCGGCAAATGAGTCATGTGTCGGCCCAGGGAAACAATATGTTCCCCGTCCTCCGCTGGAGGATCAGCCGAATTCGAACCAGATCTCCGCCGACGTATTCCGCGGTCGGGAGATCCGTTTGGGGCTCACTCTGCCCGACTCCCAAAGCGGAGATGATGAGGTCAGCGCGCAGGACGCAACGTGGAACGTTGAGTACTGCGACTTTTACAAGGCCGCCGCGAATCTGTGGCGTGCGAGGTCATGCTTGCGCGAAGCCGCAGGGTGCATGACTGAGACTGGGTATATTCACCCTCAGATGGCTGCGGCCATTGCGGCGACCGAAAAGGTCGAAAGATTTTGTAATGTTCTTCGGGCTGCCAACCGCTATGCCGGTTTGGGCACGTATCGATTCAATGAAATCGTGGGCAGGAATCTGCTCGTTGGATATGACGACTGGAGAACTCCTCCGAAGGAGGAGGACCATCCCGAGTTCCTTGCTCGGGAGGTTGAGGACGTCTTCCGTTCCTATTGCGCGGGCCTTTTGAGGTCAGAAAGTTTCGACCTCAGGTCCTGCGTAATTGATCCGGAACCGGCGCCCAAGGCGGAGCCGGCTCCCAAGGTGAAGCCGCCTCCTCCATCTCTGTCGGTCAGTAAGGGCCTTCCTAGGCGATCGGCTCCTGCTGTACATACTGGGTCGGCTCACACCGCCAAGCGTCCAAGAGAGACTGGCGGTGGCTCCATTGGGAGCGTGCAGATCCCAGGACAGTATTTCGGCAAAGCCCGCACAAAGGAATCCCCTGTCCAACCCCCTGAACCGCCAATGGGCGGGACGGAGGGGAGCGCACAGCCGTCCGCGATGGATGTGGATAGAGAGGGGAGTAAGGGCGATGAGAAGAAGAACAAAGCGACCAAAGAGGCTGCTGTAGCGTCAAAGAGCGCAAAGCCGCATCCGGCGAAAGCGTCGCGTCCTGAGGCCCTAAGCGGCTTGTTGGATGTGACACTGATCAGCGATGTACGGGAGCGTGATCGGGATATTTCCGATGACGAGTATTCCCCTACGAATGTGTGCATGTTTCCAGACTCATGGGAGGGCGCAATGCCGACCTCCGTAACTGGAAAGCCCGGAGGCTTTGAGCAGTTCAGAAACGAGCTCATGAGGATCCAGAGAATCCTGGATTCTCCGGCGTTGGTCGACCTTGGTAAGGTCGATCTGGACGCTCTGGGCGAGCCGCCCAGGGAGTACGTCTCGGATGAGGATCACGAGGGTCACGTAGATGATGATGGGATGGGCCCATATGTGGACAAGTTCTCATCAATGGGCGACCGCGACCTAGTGCCCTCAAGGCAGGAGCCGCCCTACTATGAGGCAAAGGCGTGGCGCACCACAGAAGAGGAAATTGAGAGGATGAAGAACCTATTTCCATACGTTCGTGCCGAAAATTATCGGCTTATGTCAGCGGGGACTGGTCCCATAGGTGCCAAAGCGCACGAAAAGGGCGTCCTCCCTGCTGGTGCGTCGCTAGAGGATGCACTGATGGCAAAGCCCGATGTGTGCCCGATTCCGAGCACCTACAACCTCACATACGAGGGTGAAGAGGTTGTGTTTGATGCACAGAGCGGGACAGCAGGCAGAATCGCCTGTCCTGCCGGTAACGACATCTTCCATTTTTTCCCCGAGATTAAGGATACGTCGGCGATGCTTGGGCGAAGCTCCAGGGAGTCGCAAATGCTGCTAGAAATTTTGTCGGGCAACACTGACCCAACGCGGTTGAACGTGAAGCCCGGTGAGCCGGCTCCCAGCTTGTGTGGGACGGTTCCAGACATTCTGGGAGGTTGGATGTCAATGACTCTAATCTCAACGCTCTTTGAGGCCCTATACGGGATCCATAAGTGCACGAGCGACATGGGCGGGTTCTCTCGCGAAGGAGAGCCCAGCGTACCCTCCAGTCGAGCTCCTAATACGGACAGTCTGGAGGGGAGATGGCTCGACTGTGCGCCCGAATGAGGTGCTTTTTGCGCGTTCCACCCTAATCGGGAGGGACGTGCCGTTCAAAGTTTTCAAGCGTTGGGCACTGCGTGACCGAGCGCCTATGGGGCCTTTGCTTAGGCCGTTGGGAGCAGCGGAGGTCCCTTGCACGGGATACGTGCTGCTGACGATGGCCGAGTATTGGTCCGCCCTCAAAACGAGGTGCATTCGGAGGCCCGGCAAATTCGCCATCACAGTTTTCCCCATGCGACCTGAGCAGGTCTGCAGGGGGGAGATCATGATTGGGTTGGAGGGCGCAAAGGTGCCTCTCCTCAAGTTGCCAAGCCCCAATAATGAGGGCGAATTTTATGTTGATGATCGCGTCAAATACATGGACAAGCGCCATGTCGTTGTGGCCGTTGACCTAAAGTGGATGGCCATCGAGGAAGCCGCCGGCATCTATAAAACCCGACGCGGTTTGATTGCTGTGCGAGAGGAGATACATGCGCCCTTCTGGCGCGCATGTTATCTGCACCAGGAAGGGGATGTAATATACATCCGTCCCTGGGCGGTCCGAGAATTGAATGTCCAGGGACCGCGGAGAGGGGTGTCATTTTCATGGGACAAAGCTCCCATGCATGACTATTGGTGCCCTCGGTGCGCGCATTTGAATATGTATGGCACCATTCTATGCAATGGTTGCCATTTGCCGATTTTCTATCGAGAATGGGTGCCAGGCACCATCCGCTCCCAAGTTAGGAGAGGGCAGCCAGTTTGGCTGGACGGACTCAAGGCAGTCCGTGCCAACAGCTGGTATGAAGGGGAGACTGACGTGTGGGCTCCTCTCATGGCGTCGGTAAACCCGATCCGCGAGGTGGTCAGCTGTATGATCTCCGGTTTGCGCTGTGCGCCTCATCTTGTGCACAATCCCAATGCGGATACCGTGCAGGTTGCGTTTCAGGAGGTTGTGAAAGTCACCTCAAGGGACACTCACGCTTGTGTGCGTGCAAGTGACGAGGCCCTCGAGCGGTGGGTAGCAAAACAGCTGCTCATCGAGGAGAGCAATACTGGCGTCCCAATTCCCGACAATATGTCTGTCATGACATATTTGGTCGAGCACCCGCAACAGGCGGCGCAATGGGGTCGTCATATGACGAGAAAGGGCAGTCTAAATTCAGCATTTGCTCTTTACCTCTCTGTGCATATTTTTGATGCCTACCGCATCGGAATTGAGGACGGATATTTGGTTCCGCTGTATGGCCTAGGCGCCTCACGTGCGGACATTATAATGTCATTGGTACAGGCTGAGCGACGCCTCTCGGACTTCAATAGTGAGGACCCAAGTTTTGATGCCTCCACAGTTCTCGATTTGAGTATCGACTCTCTGCGGGCCGGTGGTGGATCCATCACGGCCCCGATTGAGTATGCTGAGGCATACATTTATGTCGAAAACAACAAGGTTGAAATGGTCTCCGCGGCACGGCGAGACGGCCAAAGCGCCATCGTTTTCGCTGACCCGCCGTCTGGGAAGCACCATAGGCGGGCAGCCACACCTAGGGGAGATCATCGGTCTGCTACCCCGCGACCTGATTTCAGGGCAAAGGGGGATCAGCAAAAGGGCAAAGCCCCTGCGCACTCCTGGCCCAAGGGTGGAGGTCACAAGGGTGACCAGTCCTCCGGCAAGGGTCACAAAGGTGACCAATTTACAGGAAAGGGTCACAAGGGTGACCAGTACAAAGGCAAGGGTGGCCAATACGGCTACCAACAAGGGCAGTTCGGTCGTGGCGGATCCGCCAGATCGAGAACTCCCACTGGCGGGTATCAGCCTGATGCTCGCGAGTCGGGCTACAGGGGCGCACAGGCTGCTCCTTTCCCGTTCCCAAGTCCGATGTATCCCAATTTCCCGATGGGAGGATACATGCAACAGCCCATGGTTGGCATGATGCCGCAAATGTGGCCCGGCGCAATGCCGCAGGGTTGGCAGCCGCATATGCAGGGTGATCCCCGTGAGTTCGAGAATCCGAACTCGCCGCATACCCCTACCTGGGGTGACGATGACGAGTTGGCCGAGACAGTGCCTCCTCCCCCTGGGGACTGGAATGTCAACAAGGGGAAGGGACGGCACGGCGGCGGACGACATCAGTAATACCTGAAGTCTGTCTGTGTGTTTTGCATGGCTGCGCCAACGCGCGCATGCTTTCATTTCGGAATTCACAGGATGGACTATGCTCCTTGTCGTATTTCGTTGTCTGGGCTATTCGCCATTTCAGAATTCATCTGCATGCGTGGCTGTGCGCTATTCGCGCAAGCTGCGATTACCTGTCAGGTGTGCGTCGCCACAGCAAGGCAGTCACCCTCGGCGGCGTCTATGGCCGCTGGTGATCTGCATCCTCCTGCACCGCTGCTGCTGCTGGTGATGGAGCTCATCAAGGTGCCGAGGTGAGGATCACGGATGCCCCGCACCGCTGCCGGTGAGGTCCTACTCGGACCTGAACCGCCGAATGCCGCTGGCGGTATCCCTGGAGGTTGTCTTCGAGTGATCGCGCGCCTAGACGGTGCCGTTCAAGGCCGAGATATTTCAGTCTATGCACCACGTTTCAACCAGCAAGCCAATGCGCTTTTGACAATATAATTCAAGCCCTAAATCCACGTGAATCTAATGATTCAATGTGGTTGCATCGCAGATATTTCATGCCTGCCATCTTGGAGTTGAATCTTTGTTTCTTTCCTTCTTTTGCTTCTCTTGGTTGATTTGGCTACCGGCGTGATCCGCCCCATACCCGTAATTCGGGGTGGTGGCGGGATCCGGGCTCCAAAGCGAGCCCGGGTATGGGGTCGCGAACCCTGGTAGTCTAATCGTCTTTGTTCCTTTTTGGTGCTATTCAACTTCAAATGGCCAATGCGCCTTTCCAAATTCACTCCTTCTCTTTGTACAGTCGAGGGGGGTGTTTTTGGGGGCATGTACTTTTATCATAGAGTATTTCATTTCCTGCATTTGGCCAATGCGCCATTTGGCTCAAGCTTTTCACTCGGCAACCTCGCTCGCCATCTCGTCGGAAAGAGCCGCGGCGCGCCTCGACATCGGCCTCGTGTTCGCGCGGCCGCTGTCCCTGGTGCGGTGGTCTTGGTCCCGGAGGTGGGTCGGGTTTTGGTTGGAGTGCGCTGCTATTGCTCGCTCTGCTCGCTTGGTGCTGCTTGCCGCTGGTTTGCTTGCTTGCCCTGCGCTCTGCTGCGCTGCTGCTTGGTTCCTTCTTGTTACAAACGAGGCACCCCTTTTGGTTCGTGTTTGTGCCGGCCGGGGGCAACTGCTTTGCCCTTGGGACCGGGGGGATAAGGTGGTCTCTTCTTGTTGGTGGGTTAGGGCCTGTTTTATCCATCCCGAAACTCTGTTTCAAACCCTTTCGCAAAAAGGAATCGCAGGCCCAAAGGGTTGGTTTGCTTTTGGATTGCCTTCAAAAACCAATCAAAGAAGGGTTTCCGCGAAAAAGCCACGCCCACTTCGGGGACATGGATAATGATTACTAAGTTACTCACGGACAGTCCCAATCATGCGGGCGTCCCTTTAGTCCCCATGGGTTTCAAAGGACCCCGTGACGCAAGGGTTGAAATTCCAAGCCACATCTTAGTTACAAAGTGTAGTCGTGCGAAATGGCCCTATTTTTAGATGCTTATTGCAAACGAAAACAGCTCATTTTTTTAAATGTTTATGGTTGGGCAGTTGTGTTAGCACTTCGGGCCTTAGAGTTGGATCCAGGTCGCCCGCAACGGCAAGCTCTACAACCGGAACTTTTGGTTGGCCAACGGCAGCACCGCCCCAAGTGGCTGGGTTCTGTGGCTGCCCACCAAAACAACATAAAACAACCCCAACAGGTCTGAATCAAACCAAAATATGTTGCAATGTGCCGTACTAATGGATTTTCAGTTATCATCCTTCGTCCCTTGTCCCCTGAGAGCAGTATGTCAAGGCAGTCCTTTACCGGATACGCCTCTCCTGTAAAACGGACGCAAAAACAAGACACACACACACACACGCCGACATACCCACATGTGTGCTGCTCTGTTTTTCTGAGGCTGAACTGTGTTTTATTTGTTCAGCTTAGCATTTCCAAGTATAGGGAGTGCTGGCTTGATGATTCAGCCTGTCTAGTTAAAGCACTCCCAAATCACAACAGCATGGAGGGTCTGGGACTGAGCTAGTTACTTGGTAACCATGGGGTTTTCTGATCTTGAACTGAGGGGTTGCCTGTGTTGGGCGGTGACTGCCTGTACTTTTGTCGTCGGAACCTCACCAAAACACTTCAGGAATCGGCCCCAAAACAAGACTTCGGATTGACCCCATAGCTGACGCTCGGGAAGCCGCTACTCTACCGAGAGGTGAGGGTGTCTTTTGTTTGGAACCCAAAAATGGATTTGGCTTTCCGGTTGCTTTGCCGTTAGAGAATGGGCATGCCAACTCTAAAAAAGACGGGCCCAGTTGGCTGCATCGATGGAGGCTTCCAAAAAACGCTTCTCCGAGGCCTACGCACCAATGGCCGCTTCAGCTCCGGCATTGCAGCGCCCTCGACGAGACAAGCGAAATTACAGCTCTTAGAGATGTGGGGGGGTGGTGTGGGGGTGGTGTGGGCGTTCTCAACATGGCCACAACGGCAAAATGCCCGACATGGTTGTTGCAGAACGTGCACAACTGCATTGGTGTTCAAGCCCGCCATTTGCCAAGACGCAGGGCGCAGTGCAGGGGTTGAGTGCCACTGCTAGTACTGCAGGCCGTCGAGTCATTTGGACAGACACACAAGGTTGTGTGGTAAAATTGCTATGCGTTCGAGTCATTTGTGGGTCCTGCTGATACAAACCCTCTGCATAACTGTTCGATTGCGGGAAGTAAACTTTCTCGCTCCCCCCTTTTGTGTAGTGATACTCCAGCTGCAAGCTGCCTCAAGTTAACGCTCTCCGAGCACGCAGCTCCAGACAAGCAATTTGCGCGTCTGAGTCAACTCAATTTCTCTTTGGACTTGGCGCTAACTAACCAAACCCGGGAACCAGATCATGCCAAAACTGGCTCTGAGAAAAGCTTTCGCCGCCTTGTAGCGACTATGTAGCGACTAAGGAGCCGAGCCACTCTGCCGCGCTTTATAGCTAGCCCGCAACATCGCTGGCGACCGATACGAGCTGGCAAATGAGTGGGTTGTCTCTTTGAGGAGTAATCTCATGTCACTGACAATTTCGATCACCTTTTGGCCATCTGGCCATCATCCGCTGTTCCTGCGTCAACATGCTCGACATGTCGGGCTGGTTGCGACCAACCAGACACGCAAAGCAGCGCCACCTGGCAAGCAGCGCTGGAGTTCTAGCAGGGTATGCCCAGATTGCCTGCCCTTCAAACCTCCTGCCCAAAGAGGTTTTGGCCCGGGAGCATTTTCGTCTGACCGTTGGGAAAATCGGAAAAACATGGGGGGTCCCAGCGGGCCTCATCGACATCGACTTCTCCGCCGATCAACCGGTTGGGGCGGGTATGGGTTCGGGTTCCGCAAGGGTTCAAAACACCGCCTAACCTTTTTCACCCAACCCAACCTGAAACCGACGCAGACACGCGCGACCCATCCCCAACACATGACTAGAAAGGCAACCCGCACAAAACCTGTCTCAACACATCCCCGAAACAAGCCCAAACAAAAAAGTGATCTCCAAGACCCCTAAGAAATCCCCGAAAACCACTTCTAAAAAAGACAGCCGCCAAGACATCTTCCGGAAAACGCCCCAAAGACCTCAAGACATCCCACAAGACATCCCCGAAGTCACGGAGCGCTGCGGGGTCGCTGCGGGGGTGGTGTGGGGGTGGGGACTGTGCGGCGTGGGAGCGGTGTGGGGGTGTGGGGATGTTCTGCTTGCTTGGATGGACTCGATTAAGTCACAAAGTCGCTCGGAAAAAAAATGACAACGCACTCTAGCGACAATCGTCTCCCTGTTTTTGCGGGTAGGCCGATGTGAAATAAGCGACGCTTGAAAGTGGTACCAGAGGTAGGGCTTGAGACTTGCCAGGTCTCGAAGCTTTGGGGAACAAGGCAACGCGTTGCTTGTGGTTGTCATGTTCAAATCCCAGTTACGAGTCCGAGTAATGGTCCTCCGGGCTGTCACTGGAACTTGGTGGGGCTGTGGCCTGAAACTGATTCTCTGTAGATAAGCCGACCTCAAAGGGGGTACCCGCAGACTTGCTGCTTCCACGGCTGAAGCGACTACTTAACTGTGGGCACACGTGGTTCTCTACTTGCGCATGAGCGCGATGCACTTTTTGAAGTTTGGAACATTTTGACATGTTGCGGCAGCTGCCAATGGAGTGTTGATGATCATCACGTTAGTTGCGTCTACGGAATTGAATTGTAAAGACACTTGGCTCCGAAATCGGAAAGGAACACCCTGGACAATTGCAAAAAAACTCGAGAGCTCAAACCCACATGACCTCAAGGACCTGCGGCAGTCGGCGGCTCAGATGCTCAACTACCGTGACACCCCGGAGCAGAGTTGTTATTCCATGAATCATATGGTTCCGAGACTGGGGAGTGGCGTGCTAGACCGGCTGCGGTTCAAAAAAAAAAAAAGAGGAAGGGGGTTCGAACATTCAACCCAACCCAACCAAATGTTCCTCAAATTCATATAGGTGTTTTATTTCCCAGAAAGGAAGGCTGTGAGCGATGGGCTTTTGCATAGACCTGTTCTTGCCGGGTCGCAACGGAAAACAAGCAAACAAACGTGCTGGAACAATGTCGAGGAGCCGCAACGCCTCAGAACCAAAACCGGAAAAACCCTCGAGAATTCGAAGCAAACAAAAACAACAAATTTGCCATGATCAAGGTGACCCAGGCCCCAACATTCTCTTGGCAAAGTCGAGTTTGTGTTGCTTTCCCGATTGTTCGACGTGTGTGTTTCCAGTTTTGAAGTTGTTCGGCATGCGTCTATAACATGAGTGACAGGTTCAAATATATATATATATATACACACTAAAACGCATGTTTGTTTTTTTGGAACCCTGAGAATACCTAAATTACTATTATGCTGTTGTATTAGTTGTGTTAGACATATTTTGGGCACATGCTTTATGCAAGCTAGACGTGTTCTAGAATTTTGCTGGGCATAACGAAAACAATTCAACGATGCACTGTCTCCCTAAACCTGTCAATATTGGCAGCATCATACCAGTCATATATTTTATACTACTCACTAGGCGTTTACTAGAAACTTGCAGGTCTATTCTGGAAGTTTACCTGGAATATGTGGCAGATTGCCCAAATGTTTGTATACTCATTTCTTAAGCATATTTAGATTTTCTTTGACGGTGTCCAATGTATGCCTAGCACAAGCCTAAACTTGTTTCTATATTGTGGTTGACATGTTTTCAAGTGCATGTAGGTGCTGTACTTTGGATTGCGCGCTCTAGGCGAGCTGCATCCTGATGCCCCGCTCTACTACCACTACTGCTGCTGCTGCTGCTACTACTACTACTGCTATTGCCACTTCTTCCACTACGACTGCTACTTCTACTGCTACTGTTGCCGCTGCTCCTCCTACTTCTAGCAAACTACTACTACATTGCTACATTGCTACGTTACTACAGTACTACATTACTACATTGCTACTATACTACTATTACTGCTACTACTACTACTACTACTACTACTACTACTACTACTACTACCACTACTACCACGACCACCGCCACCACTACTACTACCATCACCACCACCACCACCACCACCACCACCACCACCACCACCTACTACTACTACTGCTGCTAGGAACCCGATTAGCAGGGTTTACAGGAAACTGACGGACAGCCACCCATTCTGGTGGATCCCTTTGCCATGGTCAAAAGATGGGGTGGGAGTGGTCATCAAGTTTTTCGTTTTGTGTTTTGCTAGCCAATGCGAAGGTGTCAATTCATTATGGAAGCCGTGACCATAGCCGTTTTGCAGAGTCCTGGCCATGGCACACATAGTGAATGTGCCCTTTTTTGTAATGGTTGCAGGGACCGCACAGAGGGACGCCCATTTTGGAGGCCACCTGCATTCAATGTGATAGGCGCTTGTCAGATGCCTGAAATGTTTAGACTCGTCACATGGCCTTTCTCACGTCCGCTTCTTATTTGTTTTGGTGTCCAATTTGTTTGCCACGTTTTCTTAGCCAGTTTGGCAAACTCAAACACGGCTGCCAACCAATCGATTAGGAGAGTGCATGGACATGTCCCAGTGATGATTGCTTCAGGCTGTCATTGTGTTCCATTCTTTTCAGATGTGTGCATAGCAAGGGCAGTTGGTGTAGGACAGAAACACGGCTTTGGGACTTGGTGCATTCCGGGTCTTCCGATGTATTTCCAACCTGGTTAGATCTATTTTCTCCATTATCCATTCAAAGTGAGCTGCGAAGCATTGGCTTGAGGACCCGTAGGCACGACTCTTAGACAGGTCGAGGCACACACTGTCAAACAAACATGCACAGTTCGAGTGGCACTTGCTCTGCTTCGCCTTTCCGCAATGCCGATTCCGATTTGGATGTCCTATGCTCTCTACGGCAACGCTGCCCTTGACGTTGCAATCTTCATCTCCCCCTCGACCATCGCCATCCCGGACTACATCAGCGCCAAGTTTGCGTCTTCTTCGGATGTGAAGTTGGAGGAGCTCAAAGCCCACTTTTACACCATGGGGGGCTACTCCTTCCTCCTCCATGGTGCCGTGAGAGCAATGACCGGGTACTACAAGAATCAGCAGGCCGCCGGCTTGGCGATCTTCAGCTATTTGGTGGAGGTGGCGCAGATTCTTTACTTCCTGCGCAAGGGCGCGGGCAAGAAGTCCCTGCAAGTGGTGGCAGGCTGCGTCTTTTTATGGAGCATGGCGCTGGGCTATTTCGCCTTCGGAGAGTAGACCCATCGAGGCGCCGGAAGGAGCGACAGAGCCGGGCGGACCACTGAGTAGCGCTCAGGTTGGTTCCGGTGTGTTTGCTTGGAACGTCAGCCCCTCTTGAGCAGATCGGTGTCCTGCTGAGCTCAGCTGTGGATTCCAGAAAAAAGACGGGCTTAGCCACCCAAGGCAGATGGGGGGTTCATAACTGGCCGGTAACTTCAATTAAGTTCTTGTGCTCCCGAAGTGCGGGGTTCTGCCGGTGCAGCTGTGATCCTTAATTTTGGCCATGCTCTTGAGGTTGCCTACAGGTTCATGGGTTGCAGATCGGCTCAGGCTCACCGGTATCTTCCGCGGGGCAGTGTCGCAAGAGTTCATCAAGCCACGGCCGGCATGTTTGAGCCAACCAGAGGTTTGGCTATGACATTTATTGGGGACCGGTCTCACGTCAGGTAGCCACATGCTGCCATAAGCCAATTTGGCGCTGGGCAGAGCCCTCTTGAATCATAGTGCCAGGCGTAGACTTTGGAGTTGCAGATGTGAAGCTTCCCGGTTAGCTCTTGCATGATGTGGAATTATTACACCCTGTTTCTGCTGATCCCACTGTAAACACCCACCAAAACATGGTGTCCCATGGTTTCATGTCGCGCGAAATGGACTTCGCAACCATCCACAGTTCAGCAGATTGGGCTCAGCTGAGGTGCAGCGTAGTCGCCAGCCCCACTTTCGCACCGCCAGGCTGCGCAAAAGTGCGGCGCCAAGGACCCGCAGGGCGAGCAGTGGGCGAGCTGGTTTCTGCCAGGATATTTGCGAAGCCCGTTTTGGGAGTGGTGAGGGTGTGGGTCAAAAGTAGGTATTCGACATGGGTTGCTCTGCTAAATTGAAACGACGAAAATCTTCGGCTTTTCTGGTGATTGACCCATGCCCTTGAAACGGATACCAAAAGGAACCCAAAATGTTTGGGAATGCCCGATGTTGACACCCCACTTATATATAGTGTTGTTTAGAGGTTGATCCCCCTTTTGAGGTCGGCTGTCAAGAGCTATTTCTGGCTTATCCGCGCAACCTTTACGCCTTCGACCAGGTCCCACAGCGCTTTAGAGCTTGCAGCGTGCTTAAAGACACCACTCATGGTATTATACATACAGTGTAGTCTCAATTCTTCCTACTTCCTGGTAGATATTGGTCCTTGTTTGGCGTTGCTGGTTTGGTCCTCATTGCATCGACGTCAGGAAAAGCACTTCCCTGGGTTCCAGCCTGCTTCGCACGCTGGGTGCCCGTCAGGAAATGGGTGTGACTTGCTCTGCATGTCTCAAAGTGGCCTCAAGGGAGGTTTTGTCAAAGGGGAACGGCACGCGTGGGATTGCAAAATGGAATGCGGTTCTAGGATTGCACCAGGAATTCTTCTATCGGCATGCTTCCGTGCATTTTGCCAACCCATGTCTGGATTGCCCAAGGCCGGTGTCAAAATCGGCAGCCGTTGCGGTTCTCGCCTGGCGGTTGAATCGGCCGGCTGAGGTTTGTAGCGAGCAAGCCTTCGCCACCTGTGGAGCATCCAGTCATGACCCCAGGGCGGGCTGAAGACGATGAAGGCCAACTGAACTGATCCAAAGGCCATGGACGACTTGTCACACCTTCAGAAACCCTATGCGCTTCCCAAAACGCCTGCCAACAAATAAAATGCTTCA
This sequence comes from Effrenium voratum, assembly GCA_963377175.1. NCBI lineage: Eukaryota > Dinophyceae > Suessiales > Symbiodiniaceae > Effrenium > Effrenium voratum. The sequence continues at coordinate 446,335 of CAUJNA010003615.1, forward strand.
ACCGTGGTTTCTTATGGATTCTGTCACACTGCCCATCCACAGTTTGAGTGGGGTGGACTAGCGACTTGGTGATGAATCAGCTTCTTTCTCGGAGTGCCACATTGGCAAACGTCCTTTCTGAATGTATGTGTTCGTGGCACTGCTGGCCTGCAATGAGGGCTCTAAATGGTGCTTGCTCAATCCTCGTGCAGGTTTCATGAAGGCTCATGCATTTCCCCTGGGAACAATGGTGCCCTGGAACTGCGTTTGGCGTCATGAAGATTCAGCCCCAGATTAAGAGTCCTGTTGTGGCTGGGCCCGGGTTTGGCTTGACACCCACTGATACAGCCAAGTTGCCACTTTCCCCCTTGTAGTTGAGCCTGCAGGAGCTTGTTTCCATTTCAATTTGCCACTTGCCGCTGCAGGACCACTCCATGCGAGCCAGATGCAGCGACTAGTTCAATTGTAGTTGCTGTTGCCAGCATGAAGCTGCGGCGGCAACGAGCATGATGTGTGCAAAGCCGTCGCAGCCCAAAAGCTCTAGGCCACAACGCGGCGTTCATTTTGGGTGGACCCGTTCAGTGCCAGATCTGATTACTGTTGAGAGTTGCCCCGACCCAGGATCCAGAGGAGGCTGGCGTAGTGATCATTGCGCCCGGGGCCCCATGAAGGGATCATGTGCAAGGCAGAAGAGAGGGTGCACGGAGTACGGGCTATCACCTGACTTCAAGAACCGTAGAGGCCAAATGTTGTCAACGGTTAATAGGACCATTTCACGCGGAGCTACAGGATGACGCGATGTCATTAAGAACGACCGCTTTGTATCAAGCTGTCCCTGCACCCGCCCAAACTTTTTAGACATGGGCACAACTCGTTGCGGCAAACTGCTGGTCAGCTCCGCGCCGGGGTGCGACATAGCACATCCGATTTCTAGTTGGCCTTTTGGAGAAATAACTGGGACTGGTAAATGATTAAACTGAAAACAGGGGCATCTGCGTTCAACAAACTGACCTGAAACAGACACCTATGGTCCTGTCTTCTTCAAAGACTCGCCATTTGGATGTTCTTCTCGTCATATCAATTCTATATGTCCCGCCAAACAATTCCCTTGCCCTTCAGCGTTTAAGAGCTTGTGTCAAAGGGAAACCATTTGTATGAGCTTCCTTGGCGAAAGGAGCTTGTGGTTTTCCTTGTACTTTTGCCGCGGGGCAACACTATTTGAAGCTCCAGTTGTGAGTTGGATGCATCTCAGGACAGGCGGGCGCTCTTTCTCTTTGCTCTTCCCCGGCGGCGGCGATGAGCGTTGGGCCACCCCAGGTTGATGGATCAGGGCTCAGTTGGTCCAGTGGGGTCGAGTGGGGTTGCGGTCGGGTCTTTCAGTAGAGACTTCCAGTGAATGAAGCTCTTGGCCATGTGTCGTGAGCCCCAAGCATTTGGCACGTGTTCCATCCGTGTGATTTGAGCTGCTAAGGTAAGAGCTGCGTCCAAAGCCTCCGTGTACATGTTTAGTATACGAGTCGTGTCATATCGACCTCGTAAGCAAAACTTCCACGCGTAAGGTTGCGTAAGGAAGAACTCCACGTGCGTAAGGTGGCGTAAGCTAGTGGCGTACCCGCCCTCACTTGCTTGAGATTGGTATTTTATGACCATTCACCCAGGCGTGGAGTAGACTCGATCATTTCGGCTCGGGACCGAACAATCCGTTTGTGTTTGTCATTCCACCCGCTTGTGATGTGCACTGCTCTCACGTTTGCTTTGTTGATGACATGAATGACAGGCTTGCTCCCTGTACTTTCGACTCCGATGTGCGAGGCTGTTGTCCTTGGATTGGGCAGGAATGGGTTTCTTGGCCCTTGTTTTGCAGGGGTCCTTTATACTTTCGGGGGTTCAAGCATCACCTCGTGGGCTGATACTTAGTTTTCTTCTGGGATGATGTTAGCGGGACATTTGAAAAGCTCTGTTCCCTAGGGCAGTCTGAGAGGTTGGTCGAACCCAGGCGATGAGTTTGCAGAGCCGGAAGCCGAGAGAGTGAGATCCGGGCCATATGGGTGGGGTGTGTTACCAAGCTGCCATGAATTGCCATGATCGATATGGGAGCTTCCCACTAAGTTACCTTGATGGGCAGTGGGGGGGAATGCGTGGGTGCGAATAGTAAAGGCCCCCCTCCCTCTCAAATCAATCAAGGGTCAATAGGAGTAACTGTAAAACCATGGGTCAGAGTTGGGCCTACTCAAGGTGGTCTCTCCGAAAGTAATTAGTTTTCAGTCTACTTGGGTCAACTTCGGTCCTGCTTTGTCGTCTCCGGTCCCCTCTGCTTAAGACTGGTTTAGAATTGTTTGAGTATTCCTTTGAGCTGCCCAGTTCTGTTTAGAATTGGTTTGGTATTGGTTTAGTATGCCTTTGCACTGGTTCGGTAGTCTTTAGAACTGGTTTACTGGCCCTTTTGTTTGGCTGTTTGGGGCCTTGGTTTTGCTGGCTCGGGATTGGCTTAGTAACGGTTTTGTATTAGTTAGTCTTGGTTTAGTATTAATTAGTACTGATTAGTATTGGTCTAGCATTGCCCAGACGGGCAACCATGTTTTTCCCACCGAAACACACTTTAAAAACACTTTTCTGAAGTTCCTCCCCCTTTTGCTTTTCAGGGTGCGGAATGATTTGGGAACACTGCTTTGAATTACCTTCCCTTTGATAATTCGCTATCCGGCATTACAATGAATTACTATGCCAATTAGTCAAGAAAAAGGGGAAGGGGAACTGAGACAGAGTCATGATTTGCCGAACACTCCCTGGGGGATGAATTGGGATGAAGCACCTGTGTGCAACCCTAGCTTGCTGATCTATGGCTAGCCTCTTGAGTCGTGAGTTACCTGCTTATAACAGATTCCTGGTAAACGTGAACTCCGACGGACGCAATGGCAACAGCGTAGCCTTTGAGGAGACCTTCGGACCTTTTGCTAGGTTCTGCGCAAGTGGATGAAGCTGCTACGATTTGGCAACTTCCCTGGGGAAATGGGTGTGTTTGGTTTTGCAGTTGGCTTTGGTCACAAGTCCAAACCAGAAACAGGCGCGACCACCTTTCTGAGTCTTTACATGTCTTTACCATAGGTTTGGGGTAGACTCCTATTTCATCATCCTTGAAACATTCGGAGGCCCCTACATTGATTTACATCCTTTTGAAACCACCCTACCTAAAAAAAACATTCTTACTGTCGTGCCTTTGTTTTTCTAGGACCGCCACCTTCGCCGTGCAGCGTGTGCGCCGCGAAATGGGCCCGGCGGCCGAGCCAAAAGCTTTGGCAGCTTCGGAACCAAGACCGCGTTTCCGTTTCGGGGACCTACCCAACGGATTCCACTGTGAGTACCATTGTCTGCATGACATTCAGGTCATCCAAACGGATTTGTTAGTGACTGACGTGACTGAGGCAGGCCTTGCAAGTTCTGAGAAGGGCTGTAGCATAGCCGGCGAGAGTCCATCCATGCGTAGCTACCTTGATGGAGGGGATACACTTATGGCATGGTTTGTCTCAGCGTGGATTGGCCAACTCCGTGCAAAAATCATGCACGGAGATCACCTAGATGGCGAATTCCAATCAAAGGTCCCGGTTCGGACATGTTTCAGGCTTAGTTTTGATGGGAATGATGGGAATGTGCCAGACTCAAGGAATCGCCAGATTTGCCAGCGCCACGCGTTTCCCGCGAGAGTGAAATAAGCTGACGTCACTTGAGTTGTGCGAGTTGAGGGTTCGAGCATACCATATGAGGCAACTGCTCTGGCAGTATCTCAACCTCACCCAAGCACACATGCTGCTTCCAACGAGCCAATGGATGCAGGACGGTGTCAAGGACAGTCGCTCGCATTTCGACCGCCATTCTGCCAGAATCTCTTGGAAAGTTGCGCGTGAGCTCAGCATTGCAATTTGGAGTACGTGTGTGTGTGTGTGTGTGTGATGTGTGTGTGTGTGTGTTGTGTGTGGTGTGTGGTGTGTGGGGTATGGGGTGTGGGGTGTGGGGTGTGGGGTGTGGGGTGTGGGGTGTGGGGTGTGGGGTGTGGGGGGTGCGCGGGTGTGGGTGTGTGGGTGTGTGGGTGTGTGGGTGTGTGGGTGGGTATGTGGGTGTGTCAAACCAGGGGGACCCTAACATTGTGGGCTTCCTTTTGGTTTCCCGGTAAACCAAAGTGACAAAAATGCCCTCAACAGACACGCATTGCCATTTCACCCAGAGCCAGGCCAACCAAACCATCCAGCGGCTAGCACGGCGAGAGGGATGCGACAGGTGAGATGCGGTCGGCCGACTCAGCAAATCAGTTGGCGGAAACCCTGAAATGTGTGCTTCGCCTTGTTGGTACCCTTGAAAGCAACCCCAAACAGGAGCACCCCCCCAAAGCACATTGATTATGTTGCAGCATACCTTTCAGCAAAGTGCTGGCCAATGGCTACAAATGCTTTCGTCCACATTGAAGCTGTTGAAGGGGAAGGTTGCTCGAGTTTTGCCAGCTCAATTCTGGCACGAGTTCTGACATGGGGCTGGGAAATGATTGCCCTGGAGCCGCACAACTTCAGAGGGAGCAACACTGCAAACCTTACTGGTTTGTATGACTCAGAAGCTTCCCAATTGCATTAAATTGCACTGCATTCCCTGCAGCCCCCTTCCACTTAAAGGTAGTGTTGTTTTTGTGTGTTCAGGTTTTGGCAAGTGTTGACAGAAGCAAACCACCAACTGAAGCTGTGGTCCAAACAAATATGGATACGTGATATCCCCAACACCAACCCCCCCTTCACACTCCGCAGCCTACATGGGCCTTTCGAGCCCACAGCTATCCATAGCTTGCCGAAGAGTTGATCTGGTCACCGCAAAGCAAATTCGACCTGAAACAACCTTCGCTGTTTTTCCCTCGTCCATGTGCCCAAAAAAGGTCGCCTTCAATTTCTGGGTCGCTGGGCAAGATCTGTTCGCCAGTGCCGCCGCCTTCGACGGCCTGTGCCCCTATGCTGGCTGGAGCGGCAAGGCACGCTCTCTCCGGGATGCGTGGCGTTTAAAAACAACAAACAACATTTGGCTGTGTCTCCAAGTAAGGGAACCTTCAAAATGGCCGGTTGTTTTTTGGTTTCCTTTTCACACCATTTAAGGGTCCTCAGAAAGAAAGCAATGCGCAGGCATGATTGAGGGATTTGCTGTGAGCATGTTGATTTGGGGCGGTGTCAATGTGCATGTTTGTGGGGACTCTGTTCGCTGTCGGTTTGTTTTGAGCTGGCCGTAAGGCTGGAAGAACCCCGTGGACGTACCTATCACATTGGGCCATTGAACGCATAGTCACAATGTGGCGTCTTTTCCGAAAAACGCTCTCGGCGCTATGAGTTATTTGTACCCAATATCTTTGCTTTTCTGCGGACATGTCGAGGTTCAACGTCCCCAGTGCCATTTGGCTTCAGCCTCTCGCGAAGAGGGTTGCCTCCCAAGGCTAAGCTGGCTGCCCGTAGTGTCTGCTTGAAGCGCCCCTTGCGGCGCAAAATCCTGTCGCGAATAGGGCCGCAGGTCCAATCTTCCTGTCATGCACAAACCTCATCGCCAAAGGTGCAACGTGCGTTTCCGGAGCGCGATGTGAGGAAAACACGTGATGTCTCCCGCCCAGTTGTTCAGCTCCTGCGTTGTCCAGCTTCACTTGCTGACCTCAAAAGTTACACCGCATGGAGAAATTCCCAGTGGATCTAATGGACAGCTTGCTTCTGTCAGAGCCATTCGCTCGCTTGGACCGCTCCAGGCCTCGCGCGACACAGAGCGAAAGCGTTGGGCGCTGGTCAGCTTCTCGGACCGATGGCTTTCGCAGCTGACAAGGCGGGGGAGGGGAGGTTGGGTCGGACAAATCTGTGGCCATTGTCAGGTCGTTGGGCTCAGTTCAACTTGGCAAGTTGCCCAAGAGTCCCTGCTAGGCCCAGCCTGCACGAGTTCGTGGCTGCGCGGCCCTGGTACGATCTACTGCTGGAGGAGGATTTGCCCCAATCACCTACGTATCGAAAGGCTCCACACCAACGACCAAATCAGCCCTGTTGCTGCCTGGTTTCCCATAGCTCCATCGGAATTGATGCTTGATCTACCCATAGAAAGTGGGGCTTTGGGTTAATTTGGCCTTGATGTTCATAGAGGCGTGCCTCTAAACGCAGGACCCTAAAATAACTCGTTTCCTTAGGTTCCCGTTTAAACCCCCAAAGGGGTGTCCACCTTTTTGAGACCCCCCCCCCATTCAGCCGGTTTGGGCCCAGGAGCCCTTGCTCGATGCTCGCGACTGGCACCCGGCCTGGAACAAACTCGCCTACGCGCGGCGGGCCCGGGGCCCACTGGCGCTGCGGATGTTCACACCCCGAAGGACCTCGCAGCCTGAAGGAGCCCCCGAAAACCCACAAGAACCCCCCCCATATGGTGAAACCGACCGCACCCGCCTTGGTGTTTGGTTATTTGGCGTGATTCCACGCTTAGCTTCCCTCATTGAGTGTGGTCCTTTCGGGGTCAAAGGGCTGGGGGCAGTCGCCAGATGGTGAGGAATATAATCTATGTACAATATATATATATATACACAGATGCATTCAAGGAAGGAAACAGCCGAGTTTGCATGGCGACAGCTGACTCTTTCAAATCGAAGCGTTCCTTTGATTTTAATGTGTATTTGTTATGTTTGTTTAGTCTTATTTCGTTTGGAGATGACTGGAAACATGATAGTATGTATATATAGAGTGTCAGCCCCCCATGATGTACCTGTTGCTTTTTGCAGCCCTTTTAAATAGTCTAGTGTATTGACAGTTCACATGTTGAATGCCAGACTGCTTGGTAGTGTGTGTGTGTGTGCTTTAAAGAAAAACAACATGAGCTGTAGACTGATGTTTAAGATGCAGAATCATGAAAGTGTGTCCAAAACCCCTAGACCAGGGAAACCCTGACTTGGGGGGGGGATTCCAGGTTGAGTTGGGCATGCAAAAATGGGGTTCATTGTTTACAGTGTCTTCTGAAACCACATGCAAGCTCAGCTTGACTCTTCATAATGCATGCAAGTGCATCAAAAAAAGAAAGGACTCATTTCAAGGTACACCAGTAAAATCACATGGACAGCCAAAAGGCAGAAGCAACTCGATAAAACCAAAGCTACAAAAGCAGCAGCAAATCTGTGGGGGAAAAATTGGCTTCAGACCCGAACTTCCCAAAAACCAAAGAGCAACTCGAGTTCTTGGCACTCCCACCCAATGATAAACAAATCGAACATTTGCTTTCACACGAAAACCGTGTTCTCTCGTGTGTTGCTGCTAAAATGTGGCCATGTTGAATTTGTTGTTCATAGTCTCCATCACTAATGTTATGCTCGTTCAATTGACTGTAAATTATCTCTGGGAGAGTACCTTCGCAAGGGTATGAACAATAAGGCAAGCGGTGCCTCTTTTGCTTCGCCGACACATCTTCGATTTATCATCTCAAGTGATGTGCAAATCCTCTTCGTTTTTCAACTTTTAGACACCAGTGCCAATACCTGCTACGCATCTTCCATCTCTCATCTCAACTCATTTGCAAATCCCCTTCGTTTGTCAGCTCACACACCTTGGCCAATATCCAAACATTTGCTCAAACCTTATGATCAATGCCACGCTGTTTGCTAACATAACTAGTTTTTTCGAACGAAATCTGTTCTGCACAAAGCTTGCTAAGAAGCATTAGCGTGGATTTCTAAAACATATTATCAAACACATAATTGTCCAATGTCCATATGCTGAACTATTTTCTGTACTTACCGCACACAAGTCCAAAATAACAAGGGGCACAACCAAACAGGACGACTGAAAGCAGACGCTTTAAAGCGCTTTAAAGCGCTTTAGGATCTAAGATTCAAGAATCAAGATTCCCAGAACTCTAGCTTGAATCTTGAATCCAGTATGGGCCCCCCAAAACGCTTTAAAGCGCTTTAAAGCACTTTTGATTGAAGATTCAAGGAGTCAAGAGTCAACATATCTTGGTGTGTGTGTTTTTTGAGCGCGGGGTACCATATATATATATATATAATGTGTATTGGTGAAGAAGTGAAGTTTGAGCTTTCAAAGCCCTGGGGCTTCAACATTGATTGGTACGCACGTTCAGACAGACAAATGATCAGACAGAGCCTGGTGAGGCTCTGTGGGATCTGCGGGCGAATATTCACAAGAAAGTGTTAAGATTGGTTTTCTCCAGTCCCTGCTTGTTTGTTTTGCCCATGAGTATAACTGCTGCCAAAGACAGGCATGCCAGGTTCCCAAAAACACGTGCCTTCGGGAGCATCTGGATTGCAACTCAATGTCATGCAAGCTTCCAGGCATTGATTCTGGGCACGTACAAAGCAGTGGTGTGCTTGGATGACGACATTCTCATTACCAACCCGAAGTAGGAAGCTCAGCGGGAGGTTGCAGCATATGCTGCAGTCTGAAACTGTAAGTCATTAAACCACATTTGGCATTCTCAAGATGCATAAATATCTCGCAAGACAGGTTGCCATGGCTATTCACTGGTTTGTTTCGCAGCAAGCTTTGTCAAGATGCGGGAAATGTTTAGCACGCAGTGTTTCGGAACTGACCCCTGTCTTTTACATCAGCCAGATGTTGCGTACCAAGGATAGACCCCATTGCAGACGCCATAGCCAGAGGCTCAGTGTTTCTCAGTCTGCACACCCTCAAGAAGTATATGACCAGTGTGGGTGAGCCTTCGCCCAACATGCCCCGGCAACGGCCTACATGAAGATGCTATTGATATGGCTCTTATAGTTTCACGAAAGAGAGAGACAGAGAGACAGAGAGAGAGAAAGAGAGTGCGGCCATCACTGGTGCCATTAATCCCATATGTCCAAATGACTGCACAACATATAGAGCAAGCAAGCTCTTTGCCAGGAGACTTACTTTGCAGCTCACCAGGTGTGGAGGGAGAAGCCAATTTAGGGCCGAAGAAGCAGCCGAAGATTGTGCAAGGGATTTGGCTCGGGTGGCTTCATTCAGAACGGTTTTTGTGTGGTAGTGCTTCAAGCCAGGCAAAGCTGGTGGTGGCATCTTTGGATGAGCAGGCGGGAGCTGCGTTCGCAGAACGAAGCATGTCATACCGACCCAGGTACACGCACGTGTGCCCTTCAACACTGGCGTGCGGGTCCCTGACCGTGCAAGGGAAGGAAAGCACTACCTTCGGCATGGGCAGGGATCATAGCCTTGGGTTGGTTTTTGGGCCACCAGAAGGAAGCCGACTATGGAGAATCACCTGTTCTGAGAAACACAGAGCTGTTGGCCATCAAAAGCTTTACATCTTCAAGCTCCATGAGAGGTCTCGGCCTTGCGAGGTGCTAGCATTGAGGTCATCTCAGGAGACGTGGGGCTCCTCAGCCAAGGCTATGACAACCGCGAGCGAGCAGTGCCCAAAACCCCAACACAGGCCATTTGAGTGGGTGGCTCCACTACCTGCTTCAATTGGGCTTTTGGTAAAGCCAACATAAACCTTTATAACCATGATGGTGGAACCAACCAAGCCGCTCAAGTTGTGTTGTTTCGGCATGCAAAACGTCAGGCCCGCGAACTCATCAGCTGAGCATGCCTTGGACTTGATTTGGAGCCCCCCAATTTGGTGGCTGCTCCAAGGACAGACACACACACACACACACACACACACACACACACACACAACACGAACCCAACGATTTGGAAGCTGCTGCTGAGACGAACCCAAATCTGTGCTTACCCTTCACTGCAAGCCGCACTGTGTCTGTGTGTGTGTGTGTGTGATGTTTTGTTTTTGAACGCTGCAACGCTCACTTTGCCTTGGAGCAGTCCCATCTCTGGGCGGCTAAGATTGATGCTTCTTGACGAGGTCTTCAGAATAGGCTCGGCCAATTCTTCTGGCAGATGGGCGCCGGCAGAGCTATCGAATCTATGCTTCTCAAGTGGTCCCAACGTTTGCATTTGTCATCCATGCCGGGGTTGGTGCACAGGTCGGTCGTGATCCTATGTTAGCTAAAAACCCACAACCAAAAAGAGGACGTCCTTAAAATGCGGCGCCCTGCCCACTCCCCGTGGTCCATCTCCATATCGGTCGCTGCAAGGCCGCCGTTTGAAGCTGGTGAATGGCTACACGTGGCTGCCTGGCCCTCGAACAGCATCCGATTGGGACATCCTTGAAGGCTCGGGATCCAAAGGCGAGATAGATGACACGGATCTTGTGAATCGCTCGCGGCAATTCCAAGGTATGCATAAGAATGGTAGAAACTAGTGGCTAGCATCATGTAATAGACAGACAGGATCTAGATAGATATACACATAGTGTGGCTTAAATATATTGAGCAACTCGAGGCCTCGCGTCACGGGACTTTGGGACCAGGCGGGCTGTCGAACAGACCAAATCGGAGCCTTCAAATAGAAAGATGTTGGTGGGCGCTGAGTCAGAGGTAAGCGCGGGGAGTTTTGCAGATTCTGATTCATATACAGACAATCTTAATGTTGACCTCGGATGAAGCAGAACCCCTGGTTCATTGATAGGGTGGTGTTGGCTTAGTAGGGACTCATCACTGGAGGGGTACACCCCCCCAATTAGTAGGTCTTAGACCTTTAACTGACCGTGGCGTTTTTGACACTTCTTCAGGGACAGACCTCTTTGCAAGAACATGGCACATGGTGCACAAGTTTTGCAGGAAGCAATGGCATCGCTCAGGGACAAAAAACAACTAAACCACTTTTGACACTTAAGATAGCGCGGAGGAATGTCAGCAGGGTTCTTTTGCCATCACATAGGCACTTGACACACCAGCTCCGAGGCTCCTCGCCTGGGGAAAGGCAAAAGGAATCCGCTATGTTCCGCAATTGGCAGATGTACGAAACACCTAAAATGCTTTCTAGTGCCCTGGCTTGTGAAGAGTGGCCAAGCAAGATGTCAAATCCGGTTGTACTGCAGGTGTTTTACCCTTTTTTCTCTCGGAAAGACACAAATGTGGGATGTGTCTTGTTCCGCAAAGGATTGGTTTATTAATCCGGGGTCAACCTTACGTGTTCTGCCAGATGTTATTCTTGAGGGAGGGAGATCAAGGTGCGCCCTTCCAGGCCTTTCCACAAGGGCCCGGCCTTGTTGCAATTTGCTTCATCTGGCCGACGTTTCGTCTTTCCAAAAGGATCTGTCAGAAACTTGGGATGGGCATGGATGACCTTTGGAAACGCACCCGTTGCCCGAAGCTTTGGGCTTTGAGCCGGAGGACGCCTTCGCCGAGTACGTCGACCAGTATGGCGCCAGTCGTTTTGCCCGGCTGCACAGGCTGATGCCAAACATGGCTTCCTTGCCCGCTTTCTCCCGTGGTTTCAGAGCTACCAGGGTCCTTGCTGGCCCCTGATAGTCACTAGTCACTAGAGCAATGGCTGCCTTTGCTCGAGCTTTAAACCAGTACCTGACTTTGGGATCTTACTTATTCTCCCTTTTCAGACCCGAAGCTGCAGCTTGTGTCGTACAAATGAGCCACAAGCAACCCGGATAGATGAGACTCGCTGCTGAATAAATAGATGTAAGACTAACCTGCATTAGCCATATTATCCTTGCGGTTTCGATTCAAGAAATCCCCGGTGTTCTCATTGTCATTCTCATTCAGGTGTCAACCTGCCTGGACTCAGGCACTTCTTCCTCATGGCCAGCTGCAGTCCTTTGTTCGCAGAGGCTCGCGTATTCGCATGTGAATGAGTATTCATAATGCACCCACTCAACTGCCCGCCCACTCACCCGGCCAGCAATGAATCAAGCGACCGACCGTCCAACCAACCAGCATAGTGCTTGTCATAAGGATTCGGTCAGTTCTAAAATGTATTAAATGTTTGCAAAAGGGGAGGAACACAAGTCGCCCACCCCGTGCGTGCGGTTGCCGTGGCAAAGTACGTGGCGCGTCAGCTGGCTGCGGTAGCAACACCTGAGATTGATTGGCCTCCCTCACTGATGGCTCCCGCAAGGCCCAGAAGCGAAGCATCTAGGTTTTCTTGGCATTAGCGCCCCAACTATGATCGGCAAAGCGGGCCGGTTTCAGATCGTTGTGTGAAGAGGCCTTGCGGATGGTGTGTTTGAAAATTGCGCCATGGAAAAGGGTGCTTGATCAGTGGGTCGCGGTTGCTCCCAATTTCCTCGTGTCCCTTCTCCTGAATTGTAGTTTGCCACATACCAGAGAGACGCGTGGACCTTTAGAAAAAGATCACCGCCTGGGGTGTGGCTTGATTGTGCTATGTTTCCATGCATGGACCTCCAATGAGGAATATAGGGAGGGGTGCTATCAGCAACCCTCAAGAAGACCTTGTTCAGGGCTGATTCTTGTCTTATTCTGGGCTTCCTCAGGGATGGCCCCCCCCCATCTTTCTAGACCCCCTTGGAGGTCCATGATGCGCGGAGACTTCTTAAGGCACCTAGACAGCTCGATCAGGCCACTCCCTGTGGTCCGCGGGCCACTTTGCGGCGCATTTCACCGGCCATGTTCTGAGTGTGCGAAGTCCACGAAGTCCAGTATAACTGGGTGCAATGATTTATGCAAGCGATCCAGTAGCTCTTGGAGTATTGCGCGGTGATATATGTACTCTGGAGCCCTGCTTCATGATCTTGTTTTTCCTCTTGTGCCGTCCTTTGGATTCAATTGTCCAGCCTCTGTACTTTTCCCCACGTAGAGTCAAGGCAAATAGCTAACTTTGATTTAACGTTCAAGCAATCGCCCCTCGCGGGCGTTCTGCCCTTTCAAAGATGCGAATGGTCGGAAATTGGCGTTTTTTGCTTCCTTTCAGTTTCCCTGTTCATGAACCATACCCCAGACGGTTGGGATGTGTCCACTTGGACAGAAGTTCTCCGCGCAGCGTGCCCGAGGCTTGGCGGAGCTGGATGCGGAGGACCGCTGATGTCTCAGTTGCATGGAGCTCGCCGAAGCCCAGAGAGAGAGAGGGAGGGAGCCCCTGGCCGCGTGTTTTGTTCTCAGCACGTACAGGTTAATCCGACGAGAACAATGAGACACGGCCAAATGGTTGTGCTCAACATGCGCAAAGCTTGTTGCAAAGCCTTTTGAGAAGCTGTCGCCCAGGCGCTGATCTTCTCAAGGGCTTCCTGCTGGGTTTGACGGCTTAGAGGCCGCAGCAAGGTTGCCTGCACGGCACCCACACATCACAAACACATCGCACGCGTTGCGTTGCTTTGTTTCAGGTCCAATTGTATTGCATTACATCACAGTATTTGGGGTTTCTCAAAATTTGAGGGTTCGTGCGAACATGAGGGTTCCTAACAATTTGAGGGTTGCTGAGAACTTGGGTGTTTCAGAATTTGAGGGTGTCTAACAATCTGGGGGGTTCTTAAGAACTGGAGGCTTTGTAAGAATTTGAGGATTTCTATCAATTTGAGGAGAACATGAGGACGCGTTTTTCTGAGGCTTCCAGCAAAGAAAAGAGGGGGTGGAGTTTTATCCAGTGCTTTTTTCTTAAACAGCGCTTGCGCTGTACTTACATAGGATATGCATCTATGCATGCATGCATGCATTCACAAAACAATACAGACATGCATACATACGTGCATACATGCACGCATACACACCATACACACACTCGGCATGCATCCATGCACAGATGCATGCATACAGAGTTACATACTACTACACGTAGATACACACATGCAAACATCCACAGAGGACCATAATATGTATAGGTGTGTATGCATTTGTATACATGCACACATATACACATACGGACATCCATCCATCCATCCATCCATAAATACATACATACATACATACATACATACATACATACATACATACATACATACATACATACATACTGGTAGAGGAAGGTTTGTAGGGGGGCCACCCAAAGCATGAATAAATCCGGCCACACGTTTCTTTTCGTTGGGGTAGACCCTTGACTACCAAGAGCGGACATCTATCACCTTAAAGCCAGTTGCGGGTCAGAAAATCCATGGTTGCAACTCAGATCGTTTGAAGTGGCCAAACATGTTGTTCTTTTACTTCGCCAGGGTTGCTCCCCAAGAACCTCAAGGAGAAGCTGGACGGACCTCAATGCCTGCAGCTATCATCCCAGCATCCGCTGTTGGCGATCTCGGGCTTGAGAAGCGGCAGGTGTCGAGGTATGCTGCATTCTGGGGCAGAAATATTTGGACCTGGTCTGGTTGTAAGGTCATGCGGACCTGCCTTCCCTCGCCGTGCACGATGAGGCACGACGCTGGCTCGCTTGTTTCGGCATGGTGGACGGGGGGGTGTTCGTCCATTCGAGCATGTGGCTTTGTCAAGGATAGCAGCCTGAAGGTGAAATCGCTGGAAAGCAGCCCTCAAGTTCATTGTACTTGATCTTGTGAATTACATGGACTGCTTTGCGTCTTTCTGGAGGTGCCCTTGGGAAACGACCCATGGGGTCTCCCTCGTGTAGAGGCATGCCCACATGCAGCCTGGGTTCCAAACATTGGCCAAAAGGCACGAGCGGAGACATGGGTGATTGCGACCCTTCCCACGGCGGACGCCGCACAAACTGGTGTATTCCTAGGAGAGTTGTTCAATGTTACAACGTGACTGTAGTGACGTAATGCATGATTCAAACGGTACTGTAGAAAGCTGCTGCTTGTGACACAATCCGACCCATCAGCGTGGTTCATGCAGGCTCGGGCATAGAAATTCCTCGACGCACCGCGTCGCTCTGTACAAGGTACCCTGCAGACACTTTTGATCGAGGGGGTTGCAAGGGAAGCAGTGAAGGCAGCCTTGCACTAGATTAAAAATCATCGAATTTTTCTGAAAACCACTCGATGGGCAATCTGGAAAACGGGGAATTTCGCTCGAAGCGATTTTGATTCGGATGGATACCCCCACTTGCGAGGCACCTCGAACGGTCCACTTGGCTCAAGGGGTGCCAAAGAGTTAGCCTTCCCAGTCCCAGTTCTTCAGGTTGCCTGTGTAGTTGGTAACCGGCTTGGTTTCCTAAGTTGTTTTCCTACTACATTGGTAGCTGGCTGGTGATTTCCCAGAACCACGAAACAGGCAACAGAATAGAGGCGGAATGGTTTCCGGTCCTCCTTTTTTTGGAACCAAGCTTGGTTCTTGAAAAATTTGGTAACCATGGCCGGGTTACCTGTTCTGGTTGCCAGGAAGTGCTGGGCCTGTCCTGCCATTCCGCTCAGGTCTTGCAATCTGAGTAGTCCCAAGCTGACAACGTCGCTACGGGCGTCCTACCGCTTGCCTGCGCCTTAGTTGAAGCTGCGGATCTTGAGATTTGCACAGGTCTTGGAAACCTCCTCTTTGTTGATTGTCTCTGTGTGTGTGTGTGTGTGTGTGTCATGCCTTGCGATTTGTGCCGTGGCAATGTTGCCACACTTTGATCCTTTACGCTTTCTGTCTTGTTCATCTCCTCAACTTGGTTTTCTGCCTTCAACTGTTAATCTAGTAGGAATCGTTTCTGGGATGCCTCGTACGTAGCGCAATGAGTTGCACTGCTGCACTGCCGCAGTCCCTTCTCTTCCCCAGACTGTCATGCCTTGCTACAAGCTGTTCAACTATGCCATTCGATGCCTCTTGAGTTTTGTGTCACACAAGCCACACGCGTTGCCACTCCTTGATTCGCTTCATGGGTGTTATCGCGTTGCCTCGTGGCGACATATTGGTGCCACTCATTGCATTGAGATGTGAGAATAGTGTGGCTGTTATGCTTGGCAATGAGCGAGTTGTTCACAGGTGCTAGCACAGCGCTGAGTGAATTATACAGTTCGGCGCGGCCATGTTTTGCAAGGGCGCTTTGAACATCAGCCAAGCTTCCGCGTGGTCCAAGTTTGACACAAGCAATATGTCTAGCGGCTGAAGCTCGGCGAAGCATCTTGCGTGCCATCCCGCATAGACTCGAAGCGATTCAGGAAGTGACACACTTATATAGTTCCTTTTGTCAAGTGTTTTTTGTTTTCGTGGCAAAATAGCATTATGATTCATTTGGGGGTAGTCGAAAGCCAAAGGGAGAGTGTGTGCGTGTTTCGTTCTGTTGTTTGATAGGTTGCTGTCCAAGAGAAGTTCAAAATGGTGCTGTCCACAATTGTGCGCAGATCTCAAGACAACAAGAGCCAGCCTGCACGCCGAGAATGTGATGGCCGGCATTCCTTGCATTGCGGGCGAAGTCAAACGTAAGGCTTTTGCAAACTCTCCGATCGTGGCGAAGCAAGCCGCCCGTTTGGCCGGCCAGGACTAGGACGTGATCAGTGAAAAAGTTGTAGATCGTTCGGTTGAGTGTGTGATGCGGGCGGGTGGCCTCGCTTGATCACATCACTGTGCTTGGCTGAGGCCGGTGTTCTTTCTTGCACTGCGCTAGATGTCATTGTGCATGCCCGATAGATTCAAGCATAGGAAGGCGGCAACTGATGGCACAAGAATGGGCTGCAGCAAACCATGGACAGTGACTAGAGGCGTTTGTTACAAATGGACGGGTTTCACTGATTTCAGATTGGTCTTATTGCCATTTACCAGGGACACCCATCTATTTGTCCAAAAGGTCAGCTAGGGGTCAGACTCGACAGAGAGCAGACAGCGTTTGAAGCATTGGTGCCATGCCGATTGAAGAGGTCACTGGCGATCTGTTAACCGCGCAGGACGTGATGCAGCGAACAGGGTGAGAATGCTCAAGCCTCCGGGGTTGCCCCTGAACACTGACCTGCAACAGTCCTCAGAGGCAATCCCTTCACAACTGGGTGGATTTGCACATTTTAGAATTGTTTGGACAGGTACGACGATTGGCATCAGTTTGAAATCATGCTCCTTTGCGTTTAGCGCGTGCGGGTGCGGTTGGAGCAGGGGTTTAGTCAGCCCTGGACAACTGACAGACCACGGGTGTCCAAAAG
This sequence comes from Effrenium voratum, assembly GCA_963377175.1. Classification (NCBI taxonomy): domain Eukaryota; class Dinophyceae; order Suessiales; family Symbiodiniaceae; genus Effrenium; species Effrenium voratum. The sequence continues at coordinate 463,174 of CAUJNA010003615.1, forward strand.
TGTTTGACGCTTTCCGCAGGTATCGGTATCGTTTCAATCAGGTTTGGGCTAGGCAAAGGGTCTCCTTTCTAGATTCCCGATGTCTAGTGCTCAGATGGTGGAGGTAGGGTCAAGGGCTCGCTTTTCTAGCGCTTTTGCCAACAAACGCTAGAAGCAAGTCCTTCTTACCCTTAAGCTTACCCTTTCCCCGAAAAACAACACAAACAGAAAGACGCGCCCTCACGAAAAAGTGGGGCCCCCTCTCTTGGTTGAACGGCGCGGAAGCCCCAAGGCTCCTAGACCGGAAAGAGCAACTGACGCGCCAAGAGCAAGAGTCGCTTCCCTTCGCTGACAAACAGCGAACCAAAAGAATCCCAAAGACGTCTGGTTTTCCTTCTTTCTCGGTTGGCCAAACAAACAAAGAACGATTGGAGGGACGCACGGGGTTCCTTCTTTGTTTTCTTGGTTGATACAAAAGCCTAGCAAACGATCGGGTTGTGGTAGGAGCAATATATCGTCCAGCAGTCCAACTGTGCCACCACCTACGCCGCCGGGCTTGCTGCCGCCATCTCCTCGAGCTTCCCCCACGCCGACGTCTACGCCCCAGACCGAAGGCATCCGAAATGGATGGGTTTGGTCTCCGATAGGTGGTTTTCCCAAAACAAGTGGTGTCCTGTTTTGGCTTCCCTTCTGAAACGACCCCCCAAAAATGCAAAATGAATTCCGTGCATGGTGTCACTCCCTTGTGACTGGACAAGTTTGTTTGGAATGGAACTGGGAAACCAACAAAGAAATGCGGGTTCCCTTTAAGCAACCCCAAAGGGAGCCAACTTCAAAGCATTATTCTGTCTCGCCTATGGGCACAGAGGACTTAATTGATTGTCCCGTCAGGAGGAGTCACCAGTTTTACCGCGTCCATTGCATGCTTATTTTGAAAGTCCCAAAGTGGGTCCCAAAACTGGGTGGAGTCGTTTTGTTTTCTCTTGAAACACCCTGTCCAGAAACCCAATGGGTGGGAGGAAACCTGCTTCAAACCATGTGTCATGGATGGAATTAGGTATCAATCCGGTTTGGTTCCGTTTTGTTACTAGCAATCCCCTTGCCAGTTTGGCTCAAATCGATGAAGCAGGTGACATGGATTTGGGGATGGTTCTGGCTGGCGCATCTCCAGAAAACCCTTGAGGCGTGAGCGAGGCAGCGAGAAGGGCGACGTGCCGGGTACCATCGCAGTGTGTGGCGGCCCCTGCGCTTCGCAGGACCAGGAAAAGCCAGGACCTCGGAGCCGAGAGACTCCTTTTGATCGGTTGGTTTGCTTCAATTATCGACGGGTTCCACTGGTTCAGAGTTGCCAGGGCCCCTGTTGCCATCTATTTATCCAGGCCACCTATGGCTGAGAGCTGGAGAGCTGCGATTGATTCGATACTGCATTTTGTTCAGCAGGGTCAACTTGCTTCCTAATGGCAGGAGAATTGCACGAGGGCCAGTGTTCAAAGGGTCCAATCCTATTTTGGGTTTGCTCCCAGGGGAACACAGCCAACCAAGTGCTGAATGGAGACGTTGGACATAGATTTGATGATTTGATGCGCTATACTGTTTGTTTGCCGAGCTTGGTGGTTGGTTCCAAGAGGTAGGTTGGTCCACCGACCTGCTTGCTTTTCAAAATGCAGGCTCAAATGCAACAGCAAGTCACCTATCCAATACACATAGGTTCAGACTGGACTGTTTTCCAAGTGTATAGAGTCTGACCTTGCTTCCAGCGCACTTTGTTTTGCGAATTGTTGGCCATGTTCGATGGTCGTTGAGGGTTGGTTGCAGGGGCCTTGGGCACCTATCAACTTGAGCGCCTTGGACAAGGCTCTCCCAATGGGGGGTTTGACCATGTGTGCCCAAGTTCTGCTCCACAGCATCCTTTGTGACTGTGGAGAAGTTGTCCCCCTTGAAACGACGATGGACCATGGCTTCTGCTTCGTTGCAAAGTCCGTCGGGTCATCGAAGTATCAGTATGTCAGAAGATGGTGTTTTTTTTCTGAACGTGTAAGCCAATTACCGCATGATTACGTGCCCCCAAGCAAACAAGTGACCACACTCATACAATCTGGGAGGCAGACATGGTGCGCTATCCTGCTTGTTCTGCTGCCCTTACTACTGCTGCTGCCCTTACTACTGCTGCTGCTGCTGCTGCTGCTGCTGCTGCTGCTGTGGGCGGCTAGCGCGATTCAGGCGAGGCGTCATCAGCGTCTTTGCGCAATTCCGTCCTGGCAAGCCGAACCACAGGAAGGAAGGGCCCGTGGAGTACAAAGGCGCACGCCAGCTGCGAATTGCACTGGTGGCAAACGCATGGGAGCCCCGCACATGTTGCATTGGTGCACTGCAATTCTCCGAAGCACGCTGATGTTTGCCGCAGGTGAACTTTTGGCTGACGGGCAAGACCATTTGTGGAAGATTAGCGTTGTGAAACCACACACCTCAAACCCTAGCCGGGTTTTAGATAACCCAATAAGGTTTCAACAAGTCTAACAGCATTTTGTCGTGCTGGCCCGGCAGGCCTTGTGTCCAGCCCAGACGTGGTGGACGACGAGAGACAGCGCCCTGGGCTGAATGTGGCTCGTTGCGACCTCACTTCCCAAGCTTCTGGACTTAATTCGCAAGAATACCTTTTCCGTGTCAACGTTCGCTGATAGATGTGTTGTAGTTTTTGTTCGAAATGATGGTAGAAAGTATTGAAATTCGAGGTGCAGGGTGGGACATGGACCAAGTTTTAGGAGAATCATGTTCGTGGTCATGGGCTACTTGGACACTTTTGGGCTAGCAAAGAATGAAGCACATCAACCGGTTGAGGCTGTATTGTTGGATTTGTTGCGAGTCCATCAGGTGGTGTTTGCATTACTCGTTGCATATTGCAGCTCCCGTGGCCTTGCATGGTGTTTGCCGGCTGCTGCTACCGCCGCCTGCTCCGCTGCTACTGGCTTTGTTGATGCTGTTCTTGCCGGCACGCCCCTCAACAACAACGGGGTTTCAATTCGATTCCATCGGGTACAGTGTTTGAAGATGCTGCCTTTTTTTTCAGAAGATGTGGTTTGTAAAGCCCATGCGATTTCCCGAGGCGAGTGCTCTTTCTCGTCTTCGCAACAAGCAAGTCGTACGTTGCGTTTCCATGTGGTTTCACCATGTGCGCCATCACCTTGCATCATACCAAACAGAGCTGTGATCGTTGCGATTCCATGGGGATGAGCATGGGATGAGCTTCCGAGTGCTGCAAAAACACGACTTCTTGGATCTTGCGTTTCCACGAGAGAAAGTATAATCTGGACAGCTTAGGGCGACTTTAGCGGGTCCCTGTAGGGTGCTTCACTCAATCAGAATCCAGACTCGCAAGAAACACCTTGAGTTCACAATGTGACCGGCTCAGTCGCCCACAAGGGGCGCAAGAGCTTTTCACTCCGCGCTCAATTCGCGCGCTCACGTCTCGGGGCGTGCCAGGCGCTTGGAGTGGTTCAAGGCCGGGCTGCAGCGCATCGCGGAGTTGCCCGTGGAGAGCATCGCTTTCCCCTACCAGTGCCTTGGGCGATGCTTAATTACGGTGGCGTGCCATGAATTTGGCATGACCTCCCCGAAAAAGAGAGGGAAACAAGTGCGGAACGCTTCCAACGAACAAATGGGAAACTCACTTTCAGTCAAAACTATGTTTGGCAACGCCCGGGTGCATGAAGGGAGGACAAACTCACCCTGATGGAGGGACTGCCATGTTGGATGTCCCAGCCATTTCTCTCTCCACAGCGCCTGTTACTTGATGATACGCATCACGTTGCAAGGCGTCGCCTATCTCCGACCCACCTTTTCAAGGCTGACCTTTCTCCTGTCGGTCGTTCTTTCTCGTGTTGTCGTAGTCCAAGAGTGATTCTCAAAGTCGAAGCATGCCAACAGTATCCAACCCTTAAACAAATATGCCTCTAGGCTTTAAGTGGGAAGTTGAACATCCTTGAAGCTGATCCTTAAAAGTCACTGTGAAATCACTGCCAGGATCGGGTGCGGCTTGGCGGGCGGGCGGTGGCCCAGCTACCTTGAAGCCTTGGAGGAGTTTGCGGCCAAAGTAGAGCCGCAGGGAGTGAAGGTGAAGATCTACAAGATGGAGGAGGCGTGGAAGAAATGGTTTATGGCGGTCTCAGCGCTTTGTTGGGGCGCCCAGTCGGCCAGTCTCAGCGGGCTCGAAAAAGGAAGCTGTCTAATTTTGCTTGCACCGAAGACAATCATGCGTGCATCCCAGAATCCGGTTGTTAGAACTCATTTTATCAGTCACCCAAAAAAAGTTGGAGATGGTGGAAGCCGTGCTTTGAATGTCGCTTAACGTGAGTTGGACCCTGCTCCATGGCTTGTTGGTTCCAGGCACTCATCGAAGCATGCTTGGTTGGTCTAGGTACCAGCTGATCGCGGACCTTTTTGGGGTGTTTGTGGCTTGTCCCCGCTCAGGCAGCCAAGCCTTGCACAGATTGCAAGCAGCTGGTTGCTCCTGGGACCGGCCGCACATGGAGATCAAAGCAGTATTGCGCCTTGTGCAATTCTTGTCGCTGTTGGTGTCATTGTTATCGTTGGTGTTGCTGTTGGTGGGGCTGTCGCTGGTGTTGTTCTTTGGTTATTTGTCGGTTGGTTGTTTGTTGGTTGGTTGGTGCCATTGCCGTTGGCGCATCGAACTTGCACATATCACATAGCACTGGATCAGTGGGCGAGGGGTTTTGCACTGGTTGCACTCTCTCAGATGAAGATGCCCTAGGCAAGGGATGCTACGACAAATATTGAATCAAGAGACGCTAACGAAAAATATTGAGTCAACATCAGCAATACGTAGTTGATACAACACAACCTAGATATTATATATAATTATTTGTACATCTAAGGCAAAGACTTTTTGAGGGGTCTGTAGCAGAGCCTTGGCGGACATTCGTTATGTTTACAAACCTTTTGAATAAGATTTGTTGGTTCGTAAATATAATGCTATTAATTATTTGTTGTGTTGTTTTATGATAGTGTTAAATTGAATGATGATTTTATGTGTGTTTAACGAAATGAATTGTTGCTGTCGTTGCCGTTGCCGTTGCTGTTGCTGCCGCCGCCGCCGCCGCCGCCGCTGCTGCTGCTGCTGCTGTTGTTGTTGTTGTTGGTTTGTTTGTTTGTTGGTTTGCTTGTTTCTTTGTTTGTTTGTTTGTTTGTTGTTGTTGTCGTCGTCGTCGTCCTTGTCGTTGTCGTTGTTGTTGTTGTTGTGGTTGTGGTTGTGGTTGTGGTTGTGGTGGTGGTGGTGGTGGTGGTGGTGGTGGTGGTGGTGGTGGTGGTGGTGGTTGTGGTTTGTGGTTGTGGTTGTGGTTGTGGTTGTGGTTGTGGTTGTGGTTGTGGTTGTGGTTGTGGTTGTGGTTGTGGTTGTGGTTGTGGTTGTTGTTGTTGTTGTTGTTGTTGTTGTTGTTGTTGTTGTTGTGTTGTTGTTGTTGTTGTTGTTGTTGTTGTTGTTGTTGTTGTTGTTGTTGTTGTTGTTGTTGTTGTTGTTGTTGTTGTTGTTGTGGTTGTTGGTTGTTGGTGGTTGGTGGTTGGTGGTTGTTGGTTGTTGGTTGTTGGTTGTTGGTTGTTGGTTGTTGGTTGTTGGTTGTTGTTGTTGTTGGTTTGTGGTTTGTTGTTGGTGTTGTTGTTGTTTGTTGTGGTTGGTGGTGGTGTTGTTGTTGTTGTTCTTGTTGGTGTTGTTGTTGTCGTTGGTGTTGTTGGTGTTGTTAGTGTTGTTGGTGTTGTTGGTGTTGTTGGCGTTGTTGGTGTTGTTGTTGTTGTTGTTGTTGTGGTTGGTTTGTGGTTTGTTGTTTGTTGATGGTTGTTTGTTGATGGTTGATTGTTGTTTGTTGAATGTTGTTTGTTGTTTGTTGTTTGTTGTTTGTTGTTTGTTGTGTGTTTTTTGTTGTTTAAATAATAGAAATTGGAATTTAATATTGAATTATTTTGATTTTAAATTTTATTATTGATTGTTATTTTGTTGTTATTTTATGGTTTTAAGTTTTGAAATGGATATTGATTTTTTAGCCGATTATTATTAATATATAAATAAAAATTGAGGATATTTTGAACCTAATTTTTAAATGTGTATTATTAATACATAAATAAAAATTGAAATAATTTTTTTTTTTTAGTTTTATATTGCAAATCTTTTTGGTAGTAGTGATGGTTGGGAAATGTTGATTGGGTTTATTTTGGGATTTATGTTTAACCATTGAGGATGTTTTGGTTTTAAGTTTGTAATGTTGATGGTATGAGTGGTATGATGGATCTTGATGGTAGCTAAGTAATTGGTTAATGCTATTTATTTTCTTTTTTTAAATTGTTAGGGATTATGTTTAATATAGATTTTTATTTTTTGTTAGGGCGTTGGGTAGGTTGTAATATAAGTGTTACAAGTATGTAATTGTTAGCGATATGGTGGATGGAGGATTATCTCTAACATAGGTACTATTTTTTACTAGGGTCGTTGGGCAGAGATGTTTTAGACGAAGTTCCTGCTTTTGGTTATATTTGATGGTATATTTTAGTCGGGCGCGGCGTACTTAGCTTAAGAATATGGAAAGGTTTTAAAATCTACCCATGCTATTATCTAAGGGTCGGCATATTCTTAGCAAATAATGTGTGGATTTCATGATGAGCATGGGATATTTCGCGCTCAAGTTGAGGGCGCCTTGCTTTGGAACCCCTTATATCGGGTATTCGGATTATAATTGTTATAGACCTCTAGAAATGGTAGTTTTGTTTAAATTCACCAGTAAATTAATTTATCGGAGTGGTCGGCCATTGGCATATTGATTTGCGGAGTTCTTCCAGGTCCTATATTTTTTGCCACTCCTTAAAAAAAAATGTATGTTAGGGATGATTTACCCATCTATATTTGTTTACGACCATGAATTAGAATATTTTCTCTTTTTTTCATTTTATGCTTTAATTTTGTTATTCTCTTGCCATAGGCTTCATTTCGCACGCTGCTAGAAAGCAGCGGGCCCCCGTTAGTTTACTCTATAAAACGAAACTTGTTCGTCGTATTTGCACACGAAGACTTGTCACATCTTGCGGAATCCTGATCACTCTGAGCGGATAAGGTGTCACTGCTTATGGAAATGCAAATGTCACTACTTACGGAAATGAAAATGTCACTACTTACGGAAATGAAGCCACTACACGCGGAAAAGTATAGGGGTAGAAAAGTATAGGGGTAAGAAGCTCCTTTCTAAGGCTTCTTTCTAAGGCTCCTTTCTAAGGCTTCTTTCTAAGGCTCCTTTCTAAGGCTTCTTTCTAAGGCTCCTTTCTAAGGCTTTTTTCTAAGGCTCCTTTCTAAGGCTCCTTTCTAAGGCTCCCTTCTAAGGCTCCTTTCTAAGGCTCCTTTCTAAGGCTCCTTTCTAAGGCTCCTTTCTAAGGCTCCTTTCTAAGGCTCCTTTCTAAGGCTCCTTTCTAAGGCTCCTTTCTAAGGCTCCTTTCCAGGGCTCCTTTCCAGGGCTCCTTTCTAAGGCTCCTTTCTAAGGCTCCTTTCTAAGGCTCCTTTCTAAGGCTCCTTTCTAAGGCTCCTTTCTAAGGCTCCTTTCTAAGGCTCCTTTCTAAGGCTCCTTTCTAAGGCTCCTTTCTAAGGCTCCTTTCTAAGGCTCCTTTCTAAGTCCTTTCTAAGGACTCCTTTCTAAGGCTCCTTTCTAAGGCTCCTTTCTAAGGCTCCTTTCTAAGGCTCCTTTCTAAGGCTCCTTTCTAAGGCTCCTTTCTAAGGCTCCTTTCTAAGGCTCCTTTCTAAGGCTCCTTTCTCTAAGGCTCCTTTCTAAGGCTCCTTTCTAAGCTCCTTTCTAAGGCTCCTTTCTAAGGCTCCTTTCTAAGGCTCCTTTCTAAGGCTCCTTTCTAAGGCTCCTTTCTAAGGGCTCCTTTCTAAGGCTCCTTTCTAAGGCTCCTTTCTAAGGCTCCTTTCTAAGGCTCCTTTCTAAGGCTCCTTTCTAAGGCTCCTTTCTAAGGCTCCTTTCTAAGGCTCCTTTCTAAGGCTCCTTTCTAAGGCTCCTTTCTAAGGCTCCTTTCTAAGGCTCCTTTCTAAGGCTCCTTTCTAAGGCTCCTTTCGAAGGCTCCTTTCTAAGGCTCCTTTCTAAAAGCTCCTTTCTAAAGGCTCCTTTCTAAGGCTCCTTTCTAAGGCTCCTTTCTAAGGCTCCTTTCTAAGGCTCCTTTCCAAGGCTCAGAAAGCCGCGGCATTTGCACGGCTGATTTTGCAGTGCCCCTTTCAATTCTTCCGTATTCTGTTTCCCGGGGTCCACTGGAAAAAGTTTTTTTAGGCCTGTCTTGAATCGAAATTCCTTGGAAGTTGCTGGTGGGGGTATGCTTCGGGCACGCTTCAAAAACATTATTTGAGGACTCACAAGAACAAACCAAAGGTGTCATTTAACTCACCCCCTGAGTTCCGTGACTTTAAACTTTTTTGGGCTTAGACCATCCCAATTGTTTCGGGGGCCAGTTGGGGTTTTCAAAGGGGTGCTGAAAAGGGGTGCCAAAGCATAGTCTTTCCAGACACTGCCGATCATATGTTCTGCTCTGCCGCAGCGCGTTGTCGGCAGAAACTGCTATGATGCCGTTGCACATTGCCTTTCCAGTTCCCAGAGCAATTCCCCAAGTTTCCGACAGACAAAGCCAAAGTGTTTTAGATCATATTTCTTGCTCCCGAAAACAAGGCTTGGAGGTCGATGAGGTCCGAGGGGAAGTGGCCGTGGCGCAAGCTCACAGAGCCCGAGCGGGTCGCACGCCCGGTGCGATGGCAGCTGCCTGAAGCCTTGGCGCAGGCCGGTTTGGCGCATGAGGGCAGAGCAGTAGGCTTTTGGGTTTGAGGCGGTTCTGACAAGTACATGTTCAGCGGGTTTTGTCGACCATGTGCGCCCCACTTTATGCGCAAAAGAAAAAGCTCATTTGACTTCGGCCCTTGCTTCTCGAAGGCATGTCTCCAGAGGGGAATGGAAAGGGCAAGAAGCAGGGCAAGGCGCGGAACTGACAGTTGTCGCGCACGCATTCGTGCTCTCACGCTGGTGCTTCTACCGCCTTTTGGGGCTGTGTTCAAAGGAAAACCATACGAAACCATCATTCGAGGGTATCATGCATCACAGGTGAGCAAGAACTCTAGCCGTAGTGGAATGAGAAGCAGAAGCAACTGAACTCAGAAGCACGGGCGTCAGTGAGCAAGATCTCAGAACCTGAGCGTGGAATGAGAAGCAGAAGCAGCTGAACTCAGAAGCATGGGCGTCAGTGAGCAAGATCTCAGAACCTGAGCGTGGGATGAGAAGCAGAAGCCACGCATTTGTAGGAGCGCACGTTTGCGCACACATGGGTGGCCCCCAGGGAGACATCGATGTGGCCCATGATGCCCCCCTACATTTCTCTTGAAATCATGTATGTTGAGTAGAGCATTTCAAGTTCCTTTCTTACTAAGGCTCCTTTCTAAGGCTCCTGTCACATACACATACACATGTCAACGCAGAGGCCTTGTGTGACAGAAAAACTCAAGTATGCATAGAACAAAAGTGGCTACATATAGAAACCTGCAACCCTTTATTTGTTGGACATCGCTTTCCTGGATTCTCCAGATTTGAGCGGGCACCTATTGAGGAACTGTTTTTTTGTGCATGGGACTTGCTCGCATCACGCTCGATATTCTTCTGTTCTCTGTCTTGTAGTTTTTTCCATAAACATCTTTAGAAAAGAGCATCGTTTCCATCAGGCAATTTTCTACGGCGAGGCCTAAATTACTAAAGGATGCATTGTGGGCCAGTTGAAAGGTCGCCTTTGTCAGCTTGGAGCCTGAGGATATGCTGCAAGGCCTAGCGGCTCAAAGATTGTGGGTGCCATTAAACATGCAGGCTGCCATGACATTGTTGGGAAGACCCATGGACATGACAGACAAATCAAATGCAAGAACATCATATGGTTTGGAAGACACCCCTAGCAAGAAACAGAGAATTTCGCGAGTGTATTTCAACGATTTTCATGAGACGCATGAAGCTTTGATTGTGTGTGGCATTTCCGTTCATGGCACGACATATGAGCACATGGACGAGCCGCTTGAGGTTTTCCGATGTTGCATAGATGATCAACTTGGGTTAGGAAGGGCCATTGCAGCTCCGATATTGCATAGATGATCAACTTGGGTTGGGAAGGGCCATGGCAGAACCAAAGGCAAAGAAGCCTCGATACACTTATGTGCAGCTTGCAGAAGCACGCTACGACATGGATGACTGGAAGAAGGTACACACTGCAGTTGCAGCTTGCAGGCACGCTGTGCAGAAATGGGGATTCGAGCACCGGGACCACAAGTTTGGGCGCTTGGATTGCCCTTGGCCAACAGGTGGCAAGCTGGTCCAGACTGGACGCTGTGTTCGGTGCGACGAGTGCTACTCAGGCAAGGGCAAAAGGTACAGGTTCGAGGCGGTGATCTCGCCAGCGGCGGAGGAGGAGCCGGTGGACTCGTGGCGAGGCAGTTCCCTGCATTTGCGGGTACTCGAGGCTGGTGCGTGCACCAACAAGGCACGCGTGCTGCGACGAGGTAGCAGCTCGCCTGTCACAGTGGACAGCCGACAGCAGCTTCAAGCGCTCGCAGAGGAGCTTGAGGTCAAGGGCACGCAGGTGACTCCTTCAACAGTTGCCCGTGAGATGGGACCGGAGCTCCGCAGGCAAATGCCTCCGAGCCGAATGCGGTACCATCTGCGGAAATGGCGGCGGCCGCGCCAAAAGAGACGCGCCCCTGTGACAATGATGCGGGACTTCGAGGCCTTTGTAGCAGAACGGCAGACGTGGGACAAGCTTGTCATTTTCAAGCACATCGCCATGCAGGAGACGGTCGCGTCCTGGGTCATCCTCATTCCGCCTTTCTGGAATCTCTTGAGCCGCTTGAATCGTCATCAGCTTCTGGAGCCTCGGTCGCTGACAGCTGCAGCAGACGCGACGTGGAGAGTGGAGGTGGGAGGATGGACATATGCTGTTATAACAGCAACTCTGTACCGCCGCATTCGCGGCTGGTGGAGGAAGACTGCCATTCCTTTGGCAATCTGCCGCGCCTTGACTGCATTACGCGGACAGCTCTAATTGTTCCTTGAAGCCTTTTTTTTTTTGCAGCTGCCAGGGGTGGGAAGTGCAGTTGTGCAGCGTACAAAACCTCCATCGAAATGTCTATCAGGGACTCTGTCATATCGACCCGTAACGTAAGCAAAACCTGCACGGGCGTAAGGCGGCGTAAGCAGATGTTGAAAAACACGTCGCGTAAGCATTCCGCGTAAGCTGTTGTTCAGTCATGTTTTGTGTCATGTCAATGTGTTTCTAATCAGCCCGAGAAGAATCGCATCAGGGAGCATCAAACCAGTATAGATGTTGCAAAGTAAGTAAAGCTGCCAAAGGGTGTTCTGCAACAGGACCTGCCTGCGGAGGAAACGACCGCTGCGCGAAATAATAAGGCATCTTCAATCAAGTCTCCCTGTTTGAAGGGAAACCCTCAAGTACCTGGTTTCAGAAGGCATCCAAAGGGAAGCCGGGTACATGAGGGTCGACTACCACTACTACTACTATTATTACTATTGCTATTGCTACTGCTACTGCTACTACTGCTAGTGCTACTACTACTACTACTACTACCACCACTACTACTACTACTATTATTACTACTGCTACTGCTACTGCTACTGCTACTGCTACTGCTACTGCTACTACTACTACTACTACTGCTACTACTGCTACTACTACTGCTACTACTACTACTACTACTATTACTATTACTACTACTACTACTACTACTACTACTACTACTACTACTACTACTACTACTACTACTTCTACTTCTACTACTACTACTACTACTACTACTACTACTACTACTACTACTACTACTACTACTACTACTACTACTACTACTACTACTACTACTACTACTACTACTACTACTACTACTACTACTACTACTACTACTACTACTACTACTACTACTACTACTACTACTACTACTACTACTACTACTACTACTACTACTACTACTTACTACTACTGCCTCTACTTCTACTTCTACTTCTAGGCATGGCTCCCGCAGCCAGTCTGAAACAGTCTGAAGCCATACAAAAGCAGGGCGCATGCCGGCCCCTGCCAATTATTACTACTTCTACTACTACTACTACTATTATTACTACTGCTACTGCTACTGCTACTGCTACTACTACCACAGTCGGCTCTTCTTCGTCATCTTCCTCCACAAGCTTCTTCTTCGTGACCTTCCGCCGTGCTCCCGCTCTCCGTAGCCGAGCGTAAAAAGTGCGTTGAGCTCCTCCTTGTCGCGTAGGCGGCATAGGCTGTCTAGTCAGCTCGGTCTCGCGTAGGCGTTTTTTGTGGGGCTGCTGTGTTTCGCGTTTTGGTAAGCCCCGCTCTTGGGAGCTGGAAGGGCCCAAAGCCGGAGACGACAATGCGTTGACTTGCAAGGTCGCTGCAGTGAAGCTGTTCTTCTTCCTCTGCATCTTCCTCCACGGGCGGGCTCATCTGCGTGAAAGGAAAAAGTGCTCGCGTAAGCCGCCTCTCTGGCGTAAGGGACTGCGTAAGGCCTACTTGAAGCCTATGTGCCGCGTAAGCGAATTTACGGTGCGCGTAAGGCTGCGTAAGGAAGCGGCGTAAGAAGAGGGACGCGACATAGGGAATCACGACACGTTTTGGACGTGGCTCAGTTGGTCAGATTTTGCACTTGCTGCTTGTGGCAGGACATCGCGCAGAGCTCGCAGAGCTGTATGCCAGCGGCTTCAAAGCAGTCACTGCCGAGCAGAAGCGCCGCGAGCTGCCTCTTTTTGCGCAGTGCCACACAGACTGGTACTACTCCGTCGGGGACGAGTTCCGAAAGTGCCAGCCACAAGCGCGCGTAGTACATGGCCTTGAACATCTCAGGCGCAATTTGCGCAAAAAGCAGGTGCGGACAAGGCAGGGCATCACCACCAGGAACCCCAGACTGACGAAGAGGCCCATTGAGGGGGCCATCAAAATCATCAACATGGCAGCTGGCATGCCGACTCTCACCATGTTCAATCTTGTCATCACCACCATGCTGCAGCGGGCGCGCTACATATGGCAAGAAGAAGCATGGGCTGCCTTCTTCGAGCGTCAATACCTTCGCCGCGGCAAGGTCTCCGAGGAATACGGTGTCACGGAGGCATACAGTGCGACATGGTGGCACGGGATCGGCAGTTGGGTAAGCCCTGGGCACGGTCCGAGCCAGCAAATGGCAGAACAGATGAATGGCCACTTCAAGAGGCTGATGGGCAAGTGTGAGCAAGAGACGCAAATGGATACTGTGCGGCGGATTGAGAAGGCCATTGCTCTGTGGGCGGCTGAGCCGACTGGCGAGGAGAGCGATTACTCCCTCATGGCGCCGCTAGGAGATTTGTCCACATCCCCGCGGTCGCCAGATGATTACATGCTGACGGACGCCCTTCACTCTGTATACAATGCTGACTTGGGACGCAATGAAACGCTGCCTGGCATCTTCAGAGTGTTGGAGGCGCACCGCCTCAACGAGGGTCGTACCATCTCCACCAGGAAGGTTGGGAGGGTCACCATGCACCTCATGGCGGTCGGCGCGCCGCAGGAGTTGGACCCTGCTTTGAGCGCCAGGCTGTATAAGGAGCTCCACGCCAAGCGCTTCAGCGACTCGCTAGGTCAAAAACGATTTTTTTGACCTTTTCGTTGTCCAATTTCCTCTTGGCTTAGTGGGGGCTCTGAAAGATTGACCTTCTATTTCCTGGTCCTTTGGGATACCAAAAGGCGATCTGGAAAAGCTTTGGCGAGCATCGGGCGTGCTGATCCCTGTGGAGAACGAGCAGGCTCCCAACAAAGTGGTCTCCAAGGCTCTGCTGGGCAGCTGGCATGCCTACTGCGTGGTGCGGGTACTGCGCCCGCAAGAGCCCATCTCAGGCCCTAACCCGGGTAATCCCGAATCCCCTCAGGTCACGTGCTCATGCTTCTATTCCAGAAGGAGGGGGCATTGCCCACATGCCTATGCCATATCGCAACTCGAAGGCCTGCGGCGTTTTGCAGTGTTGATCCCGCAGGCTCCACGCAGAGACGAAGCAGATATGCAAGCTGAGGCGGGCTCTTCGGCAGATGAGGGGCCGCTGGCAAGACCGCCCCGGCGGCAGCCTGCCGCTGCAAAGGCAAAGGCCAAGCAAAGCAAGCGTCAGAAAATGCTGCGGAGGCCAAAGCTCCAATATGCCAGACGCTCTGATAGCGCTGCGCCGCCCACCCCCAGAGTTCAGCCTGAGGAGTTTCTGGACGCAGCGGATGTTATCCCTCAGCCCAAGATTTTGCCCCCGCAAAAAGCGGCTCGAGGCCCCTTCGGCCGCTGAAGCAGTGCGTGCTGGGGGCCTGTGCTGCTGAGGCTTCTGTGCCGGAGTGCATCAGACACCAAAGCTCGCGGAAGAAATGTTCATGTGCAAGGAAGAGGGTGTATATGGTTAACCAGTTCTTATGACTAGTTTTATCACTGTTTTTTACACAGCCTTGCAAGGACGCTGTAAATTCGCGGATGCCGTTTTTCAAGCCCCAGAAGCCGCTCTTCCATGCCAGCAAAAATAGGGTCCGGGTGCGTCTCAAGATGGAATTGGGCCCCCTAAAAAGGCAACGGTGTCCTTGTAGTTTCCCTTGCAGCATCCAACAGGTTTGGCTCCCTTTGGGACAGACCCTTAACTTTGTATCCCATGCTTTTCCGAAAACGAACCGGGGACCCCCCTAATGCTAAAAACGGTTTTTGCGGGGGGGACCCACTTAGTATTAGGGGGGGGGTGGGGGAGGGGGGGGGTGAGACCCAATGCCCGGGTACCTTATCCCCAAAGGGTACAGGTCCCGTGTGGTGGTAGTGGTTCTATTGGTGGCCCCCTGGATCTATTCCGCAAGGAAATCCAATGTGTCAACGGTGGATTGATTGTGGATGGATAGTCCTGGTAATAATGGTTGTTATAGTACCTGGGAAGCGGTCTGCGACTCCTTTTTATGTATATACCATGAGTCGATTGACTATGTACAAGAAAGGGCCAAAAGCCAAATGGTTGCGTGGTGATCAAGCATGTAAAACAACCGCGGGGGGGGGGCGACGTTTAGTATTAGGGGGAAGGGATTAATGGGTGTGTCGCTTTTGTTCAGGGCCCCCCTTGGGGTTTTAGAGGGAAACCGAAAGGCAAGCTGCGTGTCTTTCAAAGGGGAAAGCTGCAAAATTGGCTTCGGTTTCTATTTGATTTCTTGAGACTTCGCCAAGAAAGAGAACCCTCAATCAGCGTGTAATTCCAGGCGTAGAGGGCAGTGAAACATCGGTTTCCCACCTTCTCCTCTCACTCTTCCTACAGACTGTTTGATTTGCGCTGCTAGGATACTATCCCAGATAGCTCGCATGACGACCTGGACGCAATGATTGAGAAGCAGGCACGCGCGCCCACCGTGGGCAAGTGGAGCGCTTTCCTTGCAGACCCAGAAATCGCGATCTCGTTGGCTAAGTCATGTCACGTTCCCTGGACCACATGCTTCAATGAGATCACCAGCCAGACGGCCAGGAGCAGCTGCGGCAGAAGGGTCTCCCGAGCAACGGCACCAAGAGCGAATTGGTTGTCTGCGCCTCGAGAATACTTGAAGCAGTGCGGCGGGCGCTTGCCAGCAGGAGCGGTTGCTCGCGCAGCAGGAAGACACGGGATTGCTATGGCCAACGCAGGCGCGGCCACTGGAGCACATTGCTGGGCCCTTCTTAAGAACCCCGCCCCCACTCGGAAGGAAGCCTTCTCACGGGCTTCTTAGGGCTTCCTGAGAAGCGGTTTTTGAGATCGCAGAAGCATTTCCAGAGGCTTCGCAGAAGGGGTTCTGCCACTTCTAAGCAGCAGCCCCTCTTTTAAGAAGACGCCCTACCGACGCCACCCTGGGCCGACTCTCTTCTGCACTGTGGAACTCCCTTGAAACTGTTCCTTGGGTTGCTTCGGTTTTAGTTGTTTCCCTTCTCTTGAAACTGTCCCTTGGGTTGCTTCGCTTTTAGCTGTTTCGCTTTTGTGCGCTGTGGAACTCCCTTGAATCTGTCCCTTGGGTTGCTTCGGTTTTAGCTGTGTCGCTTTTCCACAGTGCTTCAGCTGCCAAGGCTGCGGACCCGGAGGCCGCAGCACCTGCATTGCCAGTGCCCCAGTCGGTTTTTTCGGCAATGCGTGGCTGCACGGAGAAGCTGGACAAGGGGCACATTGCGAAGAACGAGTGGGGGGGGAGCTTGTTCCATGCCGGCATTGCCGGTCAACTTTGTGCTTTTGTGCGCCAGGTCTCCAGAAGACGTGGTGAGCCCGGTCATAAATGAGGCGCCAGGGCGGGCCTTTTTCTCCCAAGCCGCATCCTGCTCATGTCTTGCTTGCCAGTGTTGGGAATCTGCCTATTTTGTAGCCAAGACGTGGCTGGAAAGAGCTGCGCCTCGTGTGAAATTGTTCGAAGATGACCCAGGAGCGGAAGGCGCTACAACTTTGCACTGCCGCGGAGCTGAAGGACATTATTGGTTATTTTCAGAATCTTGTGGTAACAAATCGCTTGTTGCCCCAAGGAGAAGCTGATGAAGAAGGGCTTGTCCTGCAAAGGCCGCAAGAGCGAATTGCTCGTCGGCTTCTCAGATCTGTCCGCTTGCAAGGGATACGGGGTGGTGTGGGTGCCCAGTGTTTCCAGTGCTTGGCGAGGATCGCCTCCTTTCGAGACCGGACACGCAGGCACGTAAGTTACGGGCACGTTAGTTAGCTCCGCCGCGGGCTCGCTGCGTGCTACTCCGTTGCAGGACAGTGAAGCGCACGAAGCCAAGGACTGGCTTGGCGATTCCCTCACGAGTTTTCTTCTTTGCTGTTGGGAAACTTGTACGGCTTGCATGCAGAGCTGCTGGGCTTGACCCTTCCATTTGCACGTGAAGCCACGCATTGGTGCTGGAGCTTCGGGTCAGGACAGGCCCCTTTCAAGACCGGCCACGCAGGCGCCGGTGTATCCAGTACGGGTTGCCTGCCTGTTGTATGGCCGCAGGACAGTGACCTGTCAGAGCTGTTTGAAGCTGAGGGGCAAGAGGACTGGCCTTGCAATTCTTCATGGTGTCATGTTTCACTTCCGTGTCATTTTCAGGAAAGCGGCATGGCTGGCAGAGCTGCTGGGCTTGTGGCCTCCAAGGCCGCAGCTCATTTCATAGCTGTTTCCCTTTTGTGCACTGTGGAACTTCCTTGAAACTGTCCTTAAGCTGCCAAGGCTGCGGACCCGGAGGCCGCAGCACCTGCGTTGCCAGTGCCCCAGTCGGTTTTTCGGAAATGCGCGGCTGCACGGAGAAGCTGGACAAGGGGCGCATTGCGAAGAACGAGTGGGGGGGGGGCTTGTTCATGCTGGTGGCATTGCCGGTCAACTTTGTGCTTTTGTGCGCCAGGTCTCCAGAAGATGTGGTGAGCCCGGTCATAAATGAGGCGCCAGGGCGGGCCTTTTTCTCCTAAGCCGCATCCTGCTCATGTCTTGCTTGCCAGTGTTGGGAATCTGCCCATTTTGTAGGCTGCAAAGAGGCTGCGCTTCGTGTGAAATTGTCCGAAGATGACCCAGGAGCGGAAGACGCTACAACTTTGCACTGCCGCGGAGCTGAAGGACATTATTTGTTATTTTCAGAATCTTGTGGTAATAACTTGTTTGTTGCCCCAAGGAGAAGCTGATGAAGAAGGGCTTGTCCTGCAAAGGCCGCAAGAGCGAATTGCTCGTCGGCTTCTCAGATCTGTCCGCTTGCAAGGGATGCGGGGTGGTGTGGGTGCCCAGTGTTTCCAGTGTTTGGCGAGGATCGCCTCCTTTCCAGACCGGACACGCAGGCACGTAAGTTACGGGCACGTTAGTTAGCTCCGCCGCGGGCTCGCTGCATGCTACTTCGTTGCAGGACAGTGAAGCGCACGAAGCCAAGGACTGGCTTGGCGATTTCCTCACGGGTTTGCTTCTTTGCTGTTGGGAAACTTGCACGGCTTGCATCCAGCACGGGTTGCCTGCCTGTCGTATGGCCGCAGGACAGTGACCTGTCAGAGCTGTATGAAGCTGAGGGGCAAGAGGACTGGCCTTGCAATTCTTCATGGTGTCATGTTTCACTTCCTTGTCATTTTCAGGAAAGCAGCATGGCTGGCAGAGCTGCTGGGCTTGTAACCTCCAAGACCGCAGCTCATTTCATAGCTGTTTCCCTTTTGTGCGCTGTGGAACTCCCTTGACACTGTCCTTAAGCTGCCAAGGCTGCGGACCCGGAGGCCGCAGCACCTGCATTGCCAGTGCCCCAATCGTTTTTTCGGCAATGCGTGACTGCACGGAGAAGCTGGACAAGGGGCACATTGCGAAGAACGAGTGGGGTTTGTTCATGCTGGCGGCATTGCCGGTCCACTTTGTGCTTTTGGGTCTCCAGAAGATGTGGCGAGCCCGGTCGTAGATGAGGCGCCAGGGCGGGCCTTTTTCTCCCAAGCCGCATCCTGCTCATGTCTTGCTTGCCAGCGTTGGGAATCTGCCCATTTTGTAGCCAAGACGTGGCTGGAAAGCTGCGCTTCGTGTGAAATTGCCCAAAGAGGCAAATGCGTGCTTGTGGTGAAGGGTGCTAGGGAATGGCCTATTGTCCTAGGCAGCCAAAAGCCTAATGCTGCTGGTCTCCCTTTCAAGGGCTCCGAGCCTCAAAACAATGACATGTGTCGTTGGCTCTCTTTCGAGTGCCGGGCTGCAGGACCTCATCGACCGCGCCAAGGGTGTGGCGCCGGAGCCAAAGACAGCGGCAGAGCGAGGCCCGCTCGGTTTGTTTGGGAGAGAATGTTCGGCTGGGTTTCAGGGTATCTTTCTGTGATGCCAAGATAATCTCTCTTCCAGAGTTCATTAGTCGCTGTTTGTGTCTGGACCACTTCAGTGGCAAACAAAAAGCTTAGACTTGTTTGTTTTTGAGGGGGGGTACAGACATGAGCATGTCTTTGTTTGGGACCCCCCTTTGGTTGTCAAAAGGACACCGAAATTAAACCGCGTGAGTGAATTGACTTGGGGTTGCTTGATTTTGCGTGAGTGAATTTGTGCCTTGCTCTCGTGAGCCTTGGGGAGAAAGCTAAGATAAGAATCCATGAGGCACGCGTACTCTGTTGGCACCTACCGCGTGTGGTGCAGTGCTCGTTGGTGGGATGGTTGAGCTATCAGACGCACAGACTCGCCTTGTGCGGATGTGCAAGGGTCTTTATGTGCCCTTGTGTGGGCGATTTCATCCACTTTCTTGAAAGTGGGTTTGCTTTGGGTGGAGTGATGTTTCCTGCCGACATAAGGAACCCTGATTTGAAGCTGAACAAGTTTGCCTCGCGGAGAATGCGCGGGTGCTAATGGTGCCTCCGTCAAACCAATGGTGAATCATGTTGACCTATGATCGAACTCAGTCATGGATTGGGTGTCTGAGTACCCCTGGAAAAGAGCTCCCGCTAAAAGGGCTTCCCTGTATAACAAGTGTGTGGGGGGGGGGGGGTTTGGAGCTCGACAGTACGTTGCCCGCGGCCGAGACAAACAACCTTGGACTCCAAGGTGAGATTTGCACGTCTTCCTCAAGTATTATTTGTATCATTGCTGGGCATGGGTTCAATGTTGACGAATTACTTCCTGGTTGGATTTGCTTCGAATTTCTTGACATTGGTATTGGCTCTCAAACGGCTTGGATGAGATGAGGTATACTGTACTTTTCCTGAAGCATAGGGCCATGTGTATTTGAATTAAATGGCCCCAAGCAATATCACTATCGTCATGTGATTTACACATTTTTCCACCTATCTCCCCGACGATGGCTGTTGCGGGCCTGGCTGTTTGGCAAGAATCCTGGTTGGATTTGCCAACGGCTTGGATGAGATGAGGTATACTGTACTTTTCCTGAAGCATAGGGCCATGTGTATCTCAATTAAATGGCCCCAAGCAAGTCTATGATATCACTATCGTCATGTGATTTACACATTTTTCCACCTATCTCCCCGACGATGGCTGTTGCAAGCCTGGCTGTTATGCTACTCGGTCTCATAAAGATGGCAAGAAGCAACACATGCAAGGCGCTTCCAAGTTTGCCTGAAGGACATGGCAAAATGGCGTTGTACACTGCACTCTCAGCCTCAAGATTTCGCACGTCTTGATATTACCTGCGTTCAGCTCCTTCCCCCCTTGAAATTTTTCGATTTTGCTTTGTTTGGGGGAGCCCCCCTCGTCCTCCATCCCTCCTTCCCCTCCTTCCCCTCCTTCCCCTCCCTCCCCTCCCTCCCCTCCTTCCCCACCACCACCACCGCCACCACCACCACCACCACCACCAGTCCCCGCACCCATCAAGAATCGTATTAAGAGTAAGAACCTTCATACTAATACTTTTTTCCTAAAATAACACTTTTCATAGGTAGGTCGAGCACAGATTTGTGGAAGGTGAAGTGCAGATTTCGTGGCAGGCGCAGCACTTGCGCGGCCTCATGCTGGTTTTTTGGTTGGGCGCCGTGACACACTTTCCGCTGCTCGTCCCTGCCGCTGCGCCTCCGCTCAGCCGTCGCTCGGCCTGCGCTCCGCCTGCGCGCCCGCGCTGCTGCTCGCGCCCGCCGCTTGCATCCGCTGCGCCTCCGCCTCGCCGTCACTCTGGACCCACCGTTCAAGAACCCAACGAAATGATTCGATTTCCCAACGTGAATACCTGCGAACAGTGGCTTCAACCATCGTTTCATTTCGTGGTGCGAAGCGAGTTTCGTCAATCCGTAGCTGCGGATATCCGGCTTTTGGATTTACATGGTTTCGGGTAGGCCCCTAAAGGCACTAGCGTTTGATAACCGGCCAGACAAGAGGGTAATGACCCTCTTTTTACCAAACCAGTGGTTTTGCCTTTTAGACGCAACTCAGGGAGCACCCTCGGAATCCGATTTTGGAGGGAAACCACTGGGACTTATAAGCGGAGCCAAAGGCAGCGGCAGAGCGAGGCCCGCTCGGTTTGTTCGGGAGAGAATGTTCGGCTGGGTTTCAGGGTATCTTTCTGTGATGCCAAGATAGTCTCTCTTCCAGAGTTCATTGTGTCTGGACCACTTCAGTGGCAAACAAAAAGCTTTGACTTGTTTGTTTTTGAGGGGGGGTACAGACATGAGCATGTCTTTGTTTGGGACCCCCCTTTGGTTGTCAAAAGGACACCGAAAAGAAACCGCGAATGTTTTGGGACCTATTTTGAGACAAACCCAAAATCCGCTTGTCTCCCACCCACCCACCCACCACTGCAGGGAAGGCCGAAAGACGGCGGGGCAGCCAAGGACTCAGTGGTTCCTAGCCGCCTCATGTGTCATTTATGAGCCTGGTGACGCCAAGCACACTCGAAAGCGAAACTCCGGTGTTTTCCGGTAATGCAGGGTGTGCGCCCAGGCACAAATTTGCAAGGCGCCTTGGTTGCCACAGGCGTCGCAAGTGGAAGAGTGCGAAATTCCTGCAGCGCAGCCAGACCCATGGAGTCAGGCACGAGGGGAACCCTTTTGGTGCGGTTGAGATATGTTGCCCACATGAGGACGAGCTGCAAGCGCCCTCTGCAGATCCAGAACGCAGGGATCCCGTGGAAAAGAAAGAGGCCTCGGGGTTCGGGGCTGCCGGCGTTTCACACAGAGCGCTGCACCATACCTGCCAGACGACGCCGGATTCATTGATGAACGATTTGGACAATATGCTGCAAGAGCAGCCTGCAAAGCAAACGGATGTGGTGAAGGCGCACGCTAGTATTTGCGTTTCACTGCGTGCCTACGCGCGGGCAAGGGCAAGGGCAGAGGAAAGAAGACAAAGGCTGGTTCAGAGGGCTGCAAAGAAAGAAAGCTGGGTAGTGTGGCAGGGGAAAGAGAGCTTGGGCACGGTCAAGGAGCCAAAGGCAGCGGCAGAGCCAGCGGCAAAGCCAGGCCCGCTTTGTTTGGGAGAGCATGCTCGGCATGGCTGTGACAAGCTGGGTTCCAGGGCCAGTTTCTGTGATGCCCAGGTAATCTGTCTTCCTTGGTCGTTGTTTGTGTCTGGACCGTTTCAGTGGCAGACAAAAAGCTTAGACATGTTTGTTTTAGGGGGGGGTATAGACATGAGCATGTCTTTGCTTGGGACCACCCTTTGGTTTTCAAAGGGATTTTTGGTCCTGTTTTGAGGCAGACCCAAAACCCGCTTGTCTTTGCGCCTGGCTCGGCGATTTCCCGCGCGTTCACGGCAGGGAAGACCGAAGACGGCGTGGCAGCCAAGGACTCGCTTCAGTGGCTCCCAGCCGTCCCCTTAGGTTTTTAGGGTGAAAGGTGGGGGTTTTTAATTTCACCCACTAGAAGCAAGTCTTTTACCTGGGGACCTGAGGGCAGCCCAGGGCTCACGTTTCCACAATCTTGCCAAGAAGAAAAACAGAAAGGCAGCTGTTGGTCTCCCTGTCAAGGGTTCCGAGCGGCCAAACAATGACACGTATCGTTGGGTCTCTTTTGAGATCCGGGCTGCAGGACCTAATCGACCGCACCAAGAGTGCGGCGCCCGGCCCAAAGCGAGCGAAGCCAAAGGCAGCGGCAGAGCCAGCGGCAAAGCGAGGCCCGCTTTGTTTGGGAGAGCATGCTCGGCATAGCTGTGACAAACTGGGTTCCAGGGCCAGTTTGTGTGATGTTGTTTGTGTCTGGACCGTTTCAGTGGCAGACAAAAAGCTTAGACATGTTTGTTTTAGGGGGGGGTATAGACATGAGCATGGCTTTGCTTGGGACCACCCTTTGGTTTTCAAAGGGATTTTTGGTCCTGTTTTGAGGCAGACCCAAAACCCGCTTGTCTTTGCGCCTGGCTCGGCGATTTCCCGCGCGTTCACGGCAGGGAAGACCGAAGACGGCGTGGCAGCCAAGGACTCGCTTCAGTGGCTCCCAGCCGTCCCCTTAGGTTTTTAGGGTGAAAGGTGGGGGTTTTTAATTTCACCCACTAGAAGCAAGTCTTTTACCTGGGGACCTGAGGGCAGCCCAGGGCTCACGTTTCCACAATCTTGCCAAGAAGAAAAACAGAAAGGCAGCTGTTGGTCTCCCTGTCAAGGGTTCCGAGCGGCCAAACAATGACACGTATCGTTGGGTCTCTTTTGAGATCCGGGCTGCAGGACCTAATCGACCGCACCAAGAGTGCGGCGCCCGGCCCAAAGCGAGCGAAGCCAAAGGCAGCGGCAGAGCCAGCGGCAAAGCGAGGCCCGCTTTGTTTGGGAGAGCATGCTCGGCATAGCTGTGACAAACTGGGTTCCAGGGCCAGTTTGTGTGATGTTGTTTGTGTCTGGACCGTTTCAGTGGCAGACAAAAAGCTTAGACATGTTTGTTTTAGGGGGGGGTATAGACATGAGCATGGCTTTGCTTGGGACCACCCTTTGGTTTTCAAAGGGAAACTCGCGAATGTGTTTGATCCTGTTTTGAGGCAGACCCAAAACCCGCTTGTCTTTGCGCCTGGCTGGGCGATTTCCCGCGCGTTCACGGCAGGGAAGACCGAAGACGGCGTGGCGGCCAAGGACTCGCTTCAGTGGCTCCCAGCCGTCCCCGCAGGTTTTTAGGGTGAAAGGTGGGGGGGGTTTTCATTTCACCGGGGACCGGAGGAGAGCCCAGGTTTCACGCTTCCACCAAGAATTAACAGCGTTTCATAGTAAAAGGTTGGCGACAGTGCTGCAGTTGGGTTTGTGTTGTTGTTTCCTCGCAGGAGGATGAAGCACGCGCCCACTTCAACAGCCCCATGTGCTTGCCAGCCTTGCCAGCAGAGGCGGGCGCGCGCTTGCCAAGAGACATGGTAGCCTTGCGCAGTGACAGAGGAGGCAGAGGAGGACGCAGATTTCACAGCCCCGGAGCACAACTTGGAAGAGGCGCCGCCGATTATAGCATCACTGCTAGCCCCACGCGCGGCAGAGGCGTGCAGCCAGGCAGTCCGGACCTTTCCGTCAGAGCAAGGTGTCCGCAACGATGGCTCTAACAAAAGTCGCTGCGCCTACCGATCTGCTGCGAGAGACCTCAAGCGCAGAGATGAGGCGCCGATTGTTTTTCCGCGGCAAGCGTTCAACTCCTTGGCTGCGGAATGCCTGAGTCCTATAGAAGAGGATCTCGAGAAGAGGTTCAAGTTGCACCCTCAGGCAAAGCTTGCTCTACAGGTGGCGATGGAGTCAGTGCTGGGGCAGTTGAACGCAGACATGCTGTTGCTGGCTAAGCACGCCGGCCGCGTCACAATCTGCCCTTCTGACCTCCGCGCTGCCATGGAGCTACGCCGAAGGTTTGGAGACCCCCTTGTGCAGAGGTGGTGCTCTCAGCAGGCCAGAAAGCCTCCAGCAAACACACGTGGCAAACAAGCAAAGCTGGGGGAGGAGGAGATGCAGCGTGTCTCGCATTCGGTCTCACGCCTGCTGCTGAATTCTAGACCTGTAACAGGATCAGAGATTGTTAACTGGGGTGCAAGCGTTTCTCGTTTTCAGCTGACATAATTACCCCCTGCGAAGGAGCTCTCCGAGGATGAAGCTGGTGGTGCGGGCACGGTCCTGAGTCGTCAGCGCTTGCTTCAGTGTTTAAACGGCCACCAAATACAGGCTTCAGGGGAATTCTAATACTCAGCGTCACCCCCCTGAGTGTGGGGTGATGATTTGCAGCGCGCAACAAACTCAGTTCCATTGCGCTTTTGAAGGGCCTTTCAGAGAGTGGGCCTTGGAGTGTTCTGCCTTCTGCCCAAGCCGCAGGTAGTGCATGCCAGCTTGTCCCGGAAGCGAAGGTACGCTTTTTCGGCCCTGGCAAAATCACGAGTGCAACTTTAGAACTTTGTTAAGGCTTGCGTGATAGTTGTGAACAGTGTGACTTGGGCAGTGTTTTGTCCGGAATCAGTGGTTTACACAAAAGGGAAGTGCGTGTTAGACGGTAAGCTCCTTTCGCTCAGAAAGCCAGGCCTGGAAGAACAAAGGCAAGGGTAAAGGAACAGATGAAGACAAGAGAAAGGGCAAGGGCAAGAACAGTGGCAAGAGGCTGGCGTCCGTTTTTGCAGTTGCTTCTGATTCCGCGCCCCGCCGCAGGCGGGCGTCCCGACGCGCGGGCCTGGAGTTTTGACACTGTCGGTGGCAAAAGCGCGGCTGCCCGCCAACTGCCTGGCGCACTTTCGGGGTAACTTTGCACACTCTTGGGACCATGCCGGGCAAGGCTTGGAGAAAGCATCAGGGAAGTGAAAAACGGATTCGGCCAATTTGTGACGAAGGTTGTCTTGGGGATCCGCTTTTCGAGCTGGATTGCCGGATTCCAGCTCAAAAGCGGATCCCCAAGACAACCTTCATCACGGCCCCCTGTCAGCAGGGATTGGCCGGGGGGATTCCAGCTCGAAAAGCGGATCCCGGATTGCCGGGGATCCGCTTTTCGAGCTGGAATGCCGGATTCCAGCTCGAAAAGCGGATCCCCAAGACAACCTTCATCACGGCCCCCTTTTCAGGAGGGATTGGCCGGGGATCCGCTTTTCGAGCTGGAATGCTGGATTCCAGCTCGAAAAGCGGATCCCCAAGACAACCTTCACCACGGCTGCCTTTTCAGGAGGGATTGGCCGGGGATCCGCTTTTCGAGCTGGAATGCCCGAATTCCAGCTCGAAAAGCGGATCCCCAAGACAACCTTCATCACGGCCCCCTTTCAGGAGGGATTGGCCGGGGATCCGCTTTTCGAGCCGGAATGCCGGATTCCAGCTCGAAAAGCGGATCCCCAAGACAACCTTCATCACGGCCCCCTTTCAGGAGGGATTGGCCGGGGATCCGCTTTTCGAGCTGGGAATGCCGGATTCCAGCTCGAAAACCGGATCCCCAAGACAACCTTCATCACGGCCCCCTTTCAGGAGGGGTTGGCCGGGGATCCGCTTTTCGAGCTGGAATGCCGGATTCCAGCTCGAAAAGCGGATCCCCAAGACAACCTTCATCACAGCCCCCTTTCAGGAGCGATTGGCCGGGGATCCGCTTTTCGAGCTGGAATGCCGGATTCCAGCTCGAAAAGCGGATCCCCCAAGACAACCTTCATCACGGCCCCCTTTCAGGAGGGATTGGCCGGGGATCCGCTTTTCAAGCTGGAATGCCGG
>CAUJNA010003616.1:0-132003 GCA_963377175.1 Effrenium voratum
TGTGGTGGCTCGCCATGGGGAATGCGCGTGTCCAGCGATGTCTCGCCCGACCCAATGTCGCGGTGGGCCGCGCTGTGCATGAAGGTCCGGGTAAGGCAAGGCATGGCTGGATGGCGCTCCTTCCCATGCAAAATTGGGTAGTATGTAAGGTGGCAAAATGCCGGCTCAAGATCTGATTGGCCCGTAGCTGTGATGGCTGTTGGGGCGGTTCTCTGATCCACGGGTTGTCCAGCTTGGGCTGATAGTCCGTGGGAAGAGAAGTGAGGTTCAGCGGCCCGAGGAATGGACCGTGAAGGTAAGCTAGTGCAAAGATTGATGCTCATGGCCCCAGGTGGCTCACTGTCATGATGGCTAAGTGCAGCGTCCCGCAGGCTGCTAGTGTAGCCGGTGTGATAGTGCAGCGAAAGAGGGCTGTGCTGGGTAAACCCAGGCTGTGTTGCTGCTGTTCGTGAAGGCGTCCCGTAGGCACTGCCTCCAAGCGCAGGCGTGATAAGGCTGAGTAGGAGTAGCCACCAGGTTGCAAGGGGTGGCTTGGTCCAGCTGGTTGTGGTTGCAGTTCCTGGCACCTGGCGGGCTGGTCCGCCGGGTCCAGGGTGACGTAGTCACTCCTTGCGATGCTTTTTCGACAGAAGGGCTTCGATGTTGCCAAAGCCCTGGGACATTTCCCGTCGCAGCTCGTCATGGCGCTCATTGACGCTTTTGTTGAGCATCGTGAGCTCCGTCTGGTGGGAGCTGACCTGTTGGGCAACTGAGGCGAGCTGGGAGTTGGTGGCTGCATTGGCTGTGGCCGCCTCCGTGAACCAGTGCTCGAATTTGGTGTTTTGCTTTTGGAGTTCCGCAACATTGGTTTCGAGCTGGTGGAAGCGGGTCTCGAAGCGAGTCTGGTCAGAGGTCTCCATGTCGTGATCTCCGTCCCAGCTGCTCCAATGGGAGTCAAGCTGCTTTTGGAATGTGGCCTGTAGGTCTGCTTTGATGCGTTCCTCGGCCTGCTGGATTCTGTCTGCGGCTGGTGGTCCTGGTGCGGATTTGCCGTCGAGGGGGTGTTGGTTGAACCATTGGGACCATGGGTCTTTCCCGGCTTGCCAGGGGTCGTTGGTCCGTTGTGTGGAGGAGGAGGCGGCTGACGGGTCGTTGTTGCTGTGAAGACATTTCTGGGTGCGGTCGAACGCAACCAGATTGGAGCTGGCTGGAGCGGATCGGATGGACCGGAGTTTGGTGACCAGAACGTCCCCATGGGCTCCTTGCAGGATGTTGCTTGGGGGTGCCGATTCAGCGCCAATTTCCCATCCGATGCCGTTGTGGTCGCCCTTGCAGGGTTGAAGTGGTTTGGCGCGCCATCCCCAGGATGCAAGTGACTTGATGAGGCCTTGGCGCTGAGTGCCATGTGGCAGAGGAAAAAGCTTGTATATGTCTACTACCTTGACCTGCAGGTAGGGTTCGTCCGGCTTGAGTGTGTGGTGTGCCTGGGGTAGTTGTGCAGTGTTAAACCGCAGGCCATAGCGGTCATTAAGCCGGATGACCGAGATGGATCCCTCGGTGGTGCGGTGCTTGTGGTGTGCAGTTTGGAGCGTGGCTCCTGGTAGCCAGATGACTCCATAGCGTTCGTCCGGCGCTTTGCCGGATTGGTCGCGTGGGTCGATGAAGAGCCCGTTGGTTCCTGAGAGGGCGAGGAGGTTGGGAGTGATGACCTCAGGGACGCGAACTAGCGCCGTCCAGCAGACCGCCTTGTCTTTGTTCACTCTGGCCCCAGATGGGCTGGCCCATTGTCGACCCCAGATGTCAAGGATGACGTTGTCGAGATGGTCTTCGTCGACAGGTGGATGGAATTTCTGGCAGGAGTTTCCGCATCCTGGTGTTTTGCAGAGTGTGAGGATGGGGAAGGCCATCATGACCTGCTTCATGGGGCCCTCGATGAAGACTTGCCAGTCCCCCTGCCATAGGTCTTGGTGAGGTCCTGCGCTGAGTTGTTCTGCTGCCTGTAGGTATGGCATTGCCTGATGGACAGTGGCGAAGGCAATGCCTGTTTTGCCTTTTCCGACAGAGCTGATATGGAGGTGATCGACCGGGATGCCGTCTTCTCCAACAAAAGTGTTGGGTATCAGCTGTAACTCGCTGGGATCGAGTTGAGGGTCCGGTCGGTTGCGTTGAGTGTCAGTGCTGTCCCTGGTCTTTTTCTTGTTTGAGGTGGAAATCCCCATGTTGTGGATGTCGTTGTTGGATTTTTGTCATGAACGATTTCTCAGGCTTGACCCAGAAAGGAATGGGTGTGCTGGCTTGTTGCAGCAACCAAGTTCTTGAGCGCAGTGCGTCGGTGATTGGTTTGGTGCCGAGTTGTTTGATGGCTGCTGCTGCTCGATCTGTCGCAAGGGCAGGAGGAACTCCTTTCTCGATAAGGAGGTTGCTGAGAGAGAGAGGTGTGTTGTCCAGGGCGAGTTGCGGTGGGCCTCTGGCGACGTGCATGTGCGTGGTGGTAGGATGTCCCTCACGGACTTGATGATGCCACGCTGTGGTGTCTGGGTGGTAGTTGTCAGGCCAGAGGTTGAGAACGTGGCCAAGGTGTGCCAGGGCGACTGTGCCACAGGAGCAATCATCTTGTTGGTCGAAGATTGTGAAGTTGTGGATGCTGGTGCATTCGGTCTCCCAGAGTTCGGCGAGGCGTTGGGCCAAGTGGTGCCCTCCCGCGAGGGATCGAGCAGGTAGACCGTCATAGATGGTTGCTGTAAAGCCTGTGGTGGTTGGCACGGTGGTCAGGAGCGCCCAGTGATCATCATAGGCAAAGATGATGGTGGTGAGAAGCTGTGGGTTGCATTGCTCGAGGAGTTGTAGGGTGTTGTGGTCGATGGTGGGTCCGTCGTCGTGGTGGTGCTGGATAAGGAGAGGAGCTGGGCATTGAAAAGGATCGCCGCCAAGCTCCCCATGTAGGCGTGCAATCCAGGTGAGCTCCGCACTGATTTGCTGGTCGTTGAGTCCCTCCAAGGAGTCGCCGGCTGCCGTGATTGGGGAGCGACAAGGAATGACAGTGTTTTGCCAGATTCTGGTGTCTAGCCGGAGTGGTTGTCCTTGCAGGTCTACCGGAGTGATGCTGGGTGAGATGTGGCCGGCCGCGTATGCTTGGAACAGGTACGCTCCCTGGGGCAGCGTGACTGATGTGGCCTGGTGGGCGATGTGGAAGGTGATCTCAATGTCGATGTCTGTGGTAGCTGCGGCAGAGGTGTGCTTGGTGACAATTGTGTAGGGGCCTTGCCAGCCTTGATCTTGGAGAATGGCTTCTTGTGGGACCAGCCGTGGTCCATCCCATAGCTGGACAGAGGCCCCCGGGTCGATGAGCCTGACCTCGGCCTGAAGAAGGTCGTGGACGGTCTGACGTGAAGGTTGTGCCCATGTTGGTCCTTGATCCACACATGCCGGGTGGCGTGTGAGTGTTCAGTGGTCCAAAGGTGGTGTCGTTGCCATTGAAGGTGGTTCTTGGTGTGTTGGATGTGGATTTGGGGTTCCACAACCGGTTCCCAGCCGTAGAAAAGCTGTGTCGCCTGAACGAGGTGTAGGCACATCCACTGGGCTTGAAGAGGGGCCGCAATTTGACCGATCAGGCAGAGGCCTGTCCTGGGTCCACCTGGGAACTTGAAGTTTGGTGGTACCGTGCAAAGGAGTGCTGCTTCTGCCGTGTGCAAGAAACGAGGCTTGCCGGTGGTCTGGGAAAGGACGTAGCAGCCTCTGACCCCTCCGCGTTGGAGTCGCTCAGGACGGAATGCTGCGTTCCGGCATCCACATGGGCACTTTGTGAACACACTGCCATATGAGTGTAAGATCGTGGGGCATATTCCGGATTGTTCCAGGAGTCGAGTCTCCCATCCGAAGAGATGATTGTTGTAGTGGTAGAGCTCGGTCTCGGTGAGCTGTAGTTCTTCTTCAACTTGGTTGTCCCACAGCGGCCAGTCAGGAATGATGTGCCCGATGGTGCTGTGGAGGTCGTGTTTGGCCCAGGGTTTGAGGTTGGTCAAGTCGAATTCTCGTGGGGCAAGTAGCGCCCACCATCGATCGCGGCGGCATGGCCACTGATCTTGAAGTGACAAGGTGAGCGTCTTCACCTGGAGGCCGAGCGCGTCCGCAAGCAGCTTCAGGTTCTCCCGGATGAAGGGGTGACCTTGTACGGCAGGAACGCATTCAAGTAGTATCGCCGGAGCCTGCATAAGCCACGCCGCCCTCAGGGTGGCCAGGAAGGTCCAGCTGCGTGAGTCTTTAGCCCCCTGCATGTCTCCTTGAGTGGAGTACGGTTGGCAAGGGAAGCCCGCACTGATCACTGTTCGCCGTAGTGAGCCTGCTCCATGTAGTTTGGCCACGTCTGCAATGTTGCAGACATCGCCCTGGATGACGTTGGAGGCGCCGTTCAGGGTCAATGCTTGGCAGCTGAGAGGATTGATCTCCAGGTGTGCTATGGGCATGATGCCGGCCGAGGTGGCTCCCATGCCAATGCCCCCCATGCCTGCGCATATTTCTTTCATGTGCTGGTAGGCCTGGATGGTGATGGGCTCGTGGAGGAACCACTGCGAATCAGGTTGCCGAGCAAGTAGGATGGTTCCATCCGCCATCTGACTGGCCTTGAAGCTGTAGAGCGTGGCCGATTGGCCTGGTGCGAGGAGCTGGTCCGGCAGCTGCAGGAGTTGGCCTCCAGGGGCAGCACGGGCATGATGAGCCCCAGCGTGAACCACCCCGGTGAAGACCCCCTGGTCCAGGGTCTGCATCCATGGCGGCTCAGTCATGTGAACCAGCACTCGAACTTCTGCTGGCGCTAGTCCACCAGCTGACAGGCTTCGAGCCGAGACTTTTAGATTCACGTTCAAAAAGGGGATTCCCTAACAGGGCTAAACCCATAAACCTGCGGGTGGACAAACTCCATTTCGCACCAGTCGAGATGGAACCCTATTGCTGGTTGACAAACCTACCAACCGATTCCGATCGGACTTCTGACTCGATATCCAGGGCCCAGCGGCGGCCCTGCAGAAGGAGTTCGATGAACTCCAGGACGGATTCGGCGGCGTGCTTCGCCTTGACCTTTCACCGTTTTGGTCTCTCCCATTTGGGTGGATCTTCGTTTATGTTGGGAACATTTGTATGTCCCATATTTTTTCGCCCACATGTGCATTTTCCCACGAGTTTAGCACTGGAGCAATCCAGTCATGTGAGTACCGGAAAGTACCACCAGACAGGGGTCACCTAAAGCTGATGTTTGTTTTTTGCGCATGTGTCAGAGGCAAGTTGGACTCTTCCAGTAGGCTGATGTTTGTCTTTTGCTCATGTGTCAAAGGCAAGTTGGACTCTTCCAGTATGTGTTCCACCTCGCAGTGACCAAAACAAGGTGGATGATTCTTCCAAATGCGTAGCCTCTCTTTTGTGTCACATGTACACTTATTATCCTTTGGCTAAAACCATCACTTTGCCGTAGTTCGGGTGTATTGTCAGGCTCTTTGGGATCAATGGATTGTACTCCGATCCCCTTTCGGATGTGCAAAGCAGAACCAAAATGACCATTTCCGGCATTCGTTTATGGCCATTGGCTGTGGGAGGGCACCCATGCAAACCTCGCACGTTTGCGATGTGTGTGCAGGAGCACATCAAGCAGAGCAAACATGAGCGGGTGCCTCATTTGACTCCATTGCCATGTTGAGTTGTTCACAACATCCCAATGTGATTGACCCTTTCCCGATAGGGAAAGAACACGAATCAAGCAAGGGTTTTGATTGGTTGTTGTGGCTTCGAAGATAATTGTCTTTTTTACGTGCAACCCTTCTTGGGGTTTCAAAGGGAATACTCCTTTTTTGGGGCCCCATATCCAATTTAAAGACAACCCCATCTGCTCCTAGGCTGCTCTTGTCATTAGCAGACTTCGAAAACCACAAGAAGCGCTTTGTAAAGGAGCGTGAGGCGGGGGTTGGTTTGTCAGCTTGGGGCGCACGACCGTTTCAAGGATCAGGCGGGGGCAAGTTTGTTCAAACAACTAGACCCCAAACAACCAGACTCCTTGCCCCCTCTAAAGAGAAGCCGACAAGAGGTTCTTTACACAATAGTGGTTTGAACATGTTTCAACAAACATTCCTGGAAGGATACCGGTTTCAAGGGGGTTTGCCCAGGTTGCCACTGACGAGTGGGAAATTGGAGGTTAGTGGGGGGACGTCATCCCCAAGAATGAATAGCGGCTTGGGCTCTTTGCGGGTCGGGAGTTTCCCCACCAAAACCAGGCAGCTCTCACAGTTTCCGACGTGCATAACAGGCAGTGCATATTTTGCCCTTGGCTCCCCTTGTTCTTCAGCAGGATAGGAGGAGAAGTGCCATGGCGCACTTCACGACCAAGATGATCCAGGCAGGCTTTGGCCATGTGAGGTTGGACAAAACCTGGATCTCTCCAGATTTCTCTTGCAGAAGGATCCCCCAAAAAGAGCCCCTTGAAAACCAGTACGTCTTAAACTATCAGCTTGCGCCGAGATAGGGGAAGTGGAGGAAAATGAGGGAACCCTATGGGGGGAGAAAAGGGAGCCCTAAAAATAGCACCGGTTTGTACATTGTTTCGGTTGGAATCATGCTTCGACAAGTTCAGGGAGAGTAAGTGAAGGTTGGGAACAGTTGCCAGAAAAAGAAGCGGTCAGCTATGCAGTTCAGGTGTATGGGAAGTTTGATAGCTTCGCCGCAGAGAAGCACGACAAAGGCTCCTGCAGGGACGTCATTGCAGAATTGTGAGCAGTATATAAGTGACCACTAGGGCCCAAGGAAAACTTGGGACCATGGCCCAATGAAGAACCTCCTACAGTGGTACGGGGTTTCATCCCAGATCCCATAGGTGTTTATGCATCCCAACTGGGCTGGCATGGATTCCTGCCACAGTATGGCTCATGCTCTTGCTCTGCGGCAGAGGCTCTGAGCTGTCTGTCCAGGCACTGCGGAGGCCTTGCATCAAGGAGTGGCACTGACCCGAGACTTGTACAAGGCAGTGCTCGTAAGATGTCGCCTTGACCAGGCAACACTTAGCTTATCCGCCTTCTAGAGCCAGTAAAGTAAGACATATGTTTTCTACTTCTGGCAGATATACCTTTCGACTCTTGCTGGGAAGAGTAAGAAGTAACAAGGCAAAGTTCCAGGCCCCATGAACAACAGCAAAAGGAAACACAGTAACGTGTTTTGTTCTTTTTTTTAAGCTCTAGGCTGCTTAGCATTTTTACTTTCCCCAACGTAACACTTTTGGACTCTTGACAGGCTAAAAGTATTACTTCCAGCAGCAAGGCTTTGTTTTAGTTCAGGCAGCTTTACTTTTTACTTTTTAGATTTGTCCAGTAAAATGGTCACATGAAACAGTAACACTTTTGGACCCATAAAACGTATCAGGGAAAACAGCTTGATGCAAAGACAAGTTTTGCGTGCTACAAAGAACTTTTGCCGAGGTACTCGAAGTCATTAAAGCACGTTACATTTAGGCTGCATGGTCCACATGGTGAAAGAAAACCAGCTTTGCACTCACAGGCCTCCCAAGACTGAATACTGACTAAGTGCACAAGCCTAAGTGCAGAACAAGCACATTTGGAGAGCTGTTCTTTGCAAATCCAAAAACACTCCACAACTCTTAAACTCTGGCCAAAAACAGCAATTTCCTGCTGGAATGACAGGGCAGATGTAGCAATCCATGAACACTTGTGAGCGCCTTGTTGTTTTTCTTTTGGGACAACTTTTTTTTTGGTTTTCTTATTTTTTACATGTGTGTATGTGTATGTAAAGGCATATATATATATATATATACACATAGACCGATATTTGTTGTTTGTCTATGCCTACAACCCATTCATCTACATACCTGCTTATCTAGCTTTTTTGGCTTACGTGACCTTATCTTATCTTCTCCTATACTATGCCATCCTATCCCATCGTTTCCTTTCCTTCCCTTCATGTCTATCTGTCTAACTATCTATCCATCTACCTATCTATATGTTAATTCGTCTATCTGCTATCTGTTTAATCTATCTAATCTATCTAGATATATCTATCTATCTATCTGTCTATCTATCTACCTATCTAAATCTAATATAATCTAATCTAATCTAATCTAATCCAATCCAATCTAATCCATTCTAATCTATCCATCTAGCTATCTAGCTATCTAGCTATCTAGCTATCTAGCTATCTAGCTATCTAGCTATCTAGCTATCTAGCTATCTAGCTATCTAGCTATCTAGCTATCTAGCTATCTAGCTATCTAGCTATCTAGCTATCTAGCTATCTAGCTATGTAGCTATCTAGCTATCTAGCTATCTATCTATCTATCTATCTATCTATCCATCCCATTTTTAGACATGTTGATTCGCGCAGGCATCCTTCGAGAGATTTGGCGTGCAGCCGATCAAGGCAAGGATGATCGGAAGTCTTGAGCCCCTCCGGGCGCTGCGGATGCACGGTTTTGTGAATGCATCTGGAGGTGGGCTTGTGGGCTTGCCCCTACGTGGGCAACCTCAAATCTCAACCGGGTGGTTGCCGGGGTTTGGTTCTTTACAAGGAAGCCAAAATGGGTAACCTCAAACGCAGTCACCTGCAAGCGTGCTTGGCAGTGCAGGTCGAGATTGGCGACCCGCGCGCCTGGCGTGGGTTGGGATCAGGGCCGTCATTGCAGAGAGGGAGAGAGAGAGAGAGAGAGAGAGAGAGCGAGAGAGGCAGGGATTTCATCCTGAAAATTGCTCATGTACAATTAACTACGGAACCCTCAAGGGGTCCTTAGAAAGGAGTTTCCTCTACAAATGGTGACTTTGTGGGTTCCATGGAGCTGTGTTCATGACAGGTTCGTGGCGGCCCGCCACATCAAAGCTGGCACAGTGGAACGTGCTGCGGGGAGAGACATCGAGATTGAGGGTGCTTCTCAAAGCGGACTATTTCTTGGGCGCTGATTTCTATTTTGAGAAGCACCCTCGAGTCAGTGTAGTTGGGCAGCTGATTCGGCGCGAACCCTCTTTTACACAATCATGGAAGTGGACAGGATGGGTCCAAAGACAGTTTTCCAAGCCCCGGTGTCTGCAGGTGCCGACCTGCCCACCAATTCCGTGGCGGAGGTCCTGCAGCCAGGCGGATTTGGGGGTCGGTAGCTTGTCTCAGTTTGACTTTGGAGTACCCCAACTGGGACCCTATGAGTTTGGCGGGGAATTCGGAGGACCATGGAAGGAATCCCCCTATGAAAGGGGAGCCATGGTCCTTATGCAAAGTGCCCTCGATTTTTCTGACTTCTTTTGATCTGAGGCTCGTGCGGCTCTTTGCTTTTGTCGCACGATTTTTCCACACCTTTGCGCACGATGCAATCGCCATTGCCGGTCCGGCAATGGAAAACCTGCTGATGCCCTCTGAGGCCCACCCGACAAATCCGGAGTCGGACATGGTCATGATTAGCCATGTAAATGGTTTGGGTTTTTGCTGAGGCTGAACACTTTTTTTGGAACACGTGGACACACGTGTCTAGTGTTTCAAGAGGTGGCCAAGCCGCGCAAGGTTGGATCCTGGATCCCGACAGCCCCAAGCCTGTTGTGCTTCAGAAGACCGTGCCCTGGCGGAGATGGTTGCACATCGCCTCGCTCGCAAAACGGCTCTCCAAGTTGCCCGATTCTCGTTTTGCATTTCCTTTGCCTCGCGCTCAAGTGCCGCATGAGTTCCGACAGTGTTGTCCCCCTTGAAAAGTCGCATGCCTTGAGACTGGCTCAATCAGTGCGTGTCCGTTTGGGGTTACTGAGCCTTGCCATAAGCAGGTGTGGATATCAAGCCCGTTTGAATCTTCACAAGGTTGTGGGTAGACTGCTCGAATGATGTTACTTGCCAGTGTGCTAGCACAGAATTAAGCACCGCAATGCCCAGAGCAGAACATTAGCTCGAATGTTCTGCTTGGTGCATAGCATTCCACACGTTGTCAGGCCATTTTCAGCATGATGATGCAAACACATGATGCAAACGCATTTCAGGCTTGTGCTGCATGTTTTCAAGGCTGCCTATGCCTGCCGGCTGGCTTCCATATTGCATCATGTTTCAGGTGATTGGTAGCACGGAAACACTGCTGCTATTGCTTGCTGCCATGGTCGAGTTCTTGCTGCTCGCATCGCTGGGAGTGAGTTTGCATCATACCGGGCCTGTGGGCTGGATTCAAGCATGTGAGGGGTGTGCCCTTGTTTTTCAGGGTACCCCTCGGGTTGCTTTGAAGCAAACCCAAAAGGGAACCAGTTTAGCGTTTCCGACCAGGCGATTGAGAGGCTGTCAACACAGGCTTGAAAGGAAGCTCGCTTTGTGGCACCTTGCTTTGGGGTAGCTCTATACCGCTGTAAACGGTTTGCAACACCCTCAAAAGGCCAGTTCGATTTGCGAGTTTGCTTCTTGTTCTGCTTCCCGGTTGGAAATATCGAGACCTGCATTTGTCCTTAGCTGTTGTGTGACATCCTTTGGAACCACATTTTCTTGTGGGTACCCAGGTTGGTAAGGGATCCAAGGGAAAACAATGTTGGGGATCGATGTGCCTAAACCCCAGTATTTTTCTAAATCCCGCCTTTTGCCGGGAAGGGTGAAACACCGCACGAGGAAGTTCGAGTCGCTGAACACGGACCCCCGGCTCGGCTCCTAATTGCATGTGGTCAAAAGAGGATCGTAAGAGACCCTATTTTGCAGTTTTGTTTTTCCCGGTTTGTAAACTATGGGCCCAGCCAAAGGCAAACAAAAAGCCGGGGGCAAAAGACGAGGCGGGCAGTTGGACAGTTAGTCTCAGACTTGGTGCCTCAGGCGCCCTGAGGGCTGAGGCAGAGGGGGGGGGGTGGCTGGTTGGGCCAATGGGCTGGGAACCCCTGCGATACCAAGGAACCCCTTGACGGGAATTGTTTGGGAAGACAGTGCCAAATGGGTCGCATTTGGTGCCACATTCAACTGGATCACTAGCTTGCTCGGGTTTCCATCGGGTTCGATTGGTTTAGGATGTGAGCTGTTGATGCCATTGGCCAGTGGCGGATTTATCCCTATCAGTCAAGCATGCTTGTCATTTTCTACTAATCATGGGAACACAATCATTTCAGGAGCACATATTTATGTGTCTGCACTCTAGACATAGAGCCCGAGCCCAAACTTGCTGAGATCACACCTGCTTTAATGGGACAAGTCAGTCACATGGAATTCATTTGAGATCAGAGTTGTTGGCAAAGTTTAGTTTTGCCGCTTAGAGCCAAATGTCAATGACCACTCCTTGAGGTATGGAACCCAACCTGGTGACTGGTCAGGGGGAATATAAGACACCGGAAGTGTAGAAAATGAATATAATAAGTGTGGAGGGGAGGGGGTCAAACGCAATTTCGGGGTTGGAAGAACCGCGGGAAGACCCTTTCATTTTTAGGTATCTTTTTCGGCTGGCTGACATGCGTGGATTTCCAGTGCCGGTCAGGGGCTTGCCCTTTCGGCGCGAGCCTGGCGCGAGCCGGGCGTGCCGTGGGGTTCCAAATGCGAGTTTTCTTTCGGTGATTGCATGATGCTGTCGGTTAAACAACTCTAGTTGGAACCCTGTGCAGAAAGCCCTGAATGGGGCAGCGAGGGGTAAAAAACGGCCGATGGCACAGACAAGTGCGGCGAGGTTTGGAGACTTAAAGCGAGGAAACTCGGGTCAAATTTGATACGTATTGTGCATATATGGAAGTACATCCCCTTTTGGCTGGTATTTTAAACGGGAAGCCAAAAGAAATCCACTTTGGGGGATGCCTACTTTAAGACACATATATATATATATATATATATATATATATATATATTTTAACGCCTCCGGCTCAGGCCGCCGACATTACAGGCCTGCTTTCTTATTTGCGTCCCTTTGGAATTGTCCCCTTGCCCCCCTTCCCCTCTGAGATTTTTGCCCCCTTTCCCCCCTAAGGCCCTTTCTCCCTCTGAGATGTTTTCCTTTTTCCTCCCTAAGATGTTTTCCCCCCTCTCCCTGTTGAGATCCTTTCCCCCCTTTCCCCCCTAAGGCCTTTTCCCCCCTGAGATCTTCTCCCTTTTCCCCCCTTTCCCCCACTTTCCCCCCTAAGGCCTTTTCCCCCCCTGAGATCTTTTCCCTTTCCTCCCTGAGATCTTTCCCCCCCTTTCTTTGTTGAGATCCTTTCCCCCCTTTCCCTGCTAAGGCCTTTCCCCCCGCTGAGATTTTCTCCCTATTCCTCCCTAAGATCCTTTGCCCCCTTTCGCTGTTGAGATCCTTTCCCCCCTTTCCCCCCTAAGGCCATTCCAGATCTTCTCCCTTTTCCTTCCTAAGATTGTTTCACCCCTTTCCCTGTTGAGATCCTTTCCCCCCTTTCCCCCCTAAGGCCTTTTTTTCCCCCGCGATCTTCCCCCTGTTCCTTCCTAAGATCTTTTCCCCCCTTTCCCTGTTGAGATCCTTTCCCCCCTTTCCCCCCTAAGGCGTTTCCCCCCCCAAGATCTCCCTTTTCCTCCCTAAGATGTTTTCCCCCGTTTCCCTGTTGAGATCCTTTCCCCCCTTCCCCCCCTGAGGCCTTTTCCCCCCTGAGATCTTCTCCCTTTTCCTCCCTAAGATCCTTTCCCCCCTTTCTTTTGAGATCCTTTCCCCCCTGTCCCCCCTAAGGCCTTTTCCCACCCTGAGTTCTTCTCCCTTTTCCTCCCTAAGATCTTTTCCCCCCTTTCCCTGTTGAGATCCTTCCCACCCTTTCCCCCCTAAGGCCTTTCCCCCCCTGAAATCTTCTCCTTTTTCCTCCCTAAGATCTTTTGCCACCTTTCCCTGTTGAGATCCTTTCCCCCCTTTCCCCCCTAAGGCCTTTTTTCCCCCCGCGATCTTCCCCCTTTTCCTTCCTAAGATCTTTTCCCCCCTTTCCTTGTTGAGATCCTGTCCCCCCCTTTCCCCCCTAAGGCCTTTCCCCCCAAGATCTTCTCCTTTTTCCTCCCTAAGATGTTTTCCCCCCTTTCCCTGTTCAGATCCTTTCCCCCCTTTCCCCCCTAAGGCCTTCCCCCCCCTGTGATCTTAAGGCCTTTTCCCCCCCGAGATCTTCCTTGTTTTCCTCCCGAAGATCTTCTCCCACCTTTCCCTGTTGAGATCCTTTCCCCCCTTTCCCCCCTAAGGCGTTTCCCCCCCTGAGATCTTCTCCCTTGACCTCCCTAAGATCCTTCCCCTCTTTTCCGGTTGAGATCCTTTCCCTCAAAGGCCTTTTCCCCCCAGATCTTCTCCCTTTCCTCCCTAAGATCTTTCCCCCCCTTTCCTCCCTAAGATCTTTCCCACCCTTTCCCTGTTGAGATCCTTTCCCCCCTTTTACTCCCTAAGGCCTTTCCCCCCCTGAGATCTTTCTCCCTTTTCCTCCCTAAGATCTTTCCCACCCTTTCCCTGTTGAGATCCTTTCCCCCCTTTCCCTCCTAAGGCCTTTCCCCCCCTTGAGGGCTTCTCCCTTTTCCTTCCTAAGATCTTTTCCCCCCTTTCCCTGTTGGCCTTTTTTCCCCAGATCTTCTCCCTTTCCTCCCTAAGACCTTTTGCACCCCTTTCCCTGTTGAGATCATTTCTCCCCTTTCCCCCCTAAGGCCTTTGCCCCCAGATCTTCTCCCTTTCCTCCCTAAGGCCTTCCCCCCTTGAGATCTTCTCCCTTTTCCTCGCTAAGATCTTTCCCCCCCTTTCCCGGTTGGCTTGCTTTCCCCTCTTTCCCCCCTGAGGCGTTTGTCCCCCAAGATCTTTCCTTCCCCCCCCCGATCTTCTCCCCAGTTCCCCCCCAAAAACATTTTTCCCCCCTTCTTCGAAGATCTTCATTTCCCTTCACTTTCCTTCACTTCGGTTCATGTCCCTTTATGTTTGTTTTTGTTCCCATTCATTTCCATGCATTTTCCTTCATTTCCAGATATTCCTTCACCAGCATGGGCAACATCCCCAGCAGCACTTGCATCATCCGCCTCCTTGGCAGGCGCTGATGCGGATGATGCAGGTGATGCTGGCGATGTTGCCCAGGGAATCGAACACCCCCAATGTTTTTACGCAATTGTGTTCCGCACAGCCCCTAAAAGAAAGGATTTAATGGAACGTCTTGGAATCACCGCGCCCCCCCCCCCCCCCGCAATAGTCTGAAACCGTGTCCCCAGGCGGGTAAGGGGAGGGGTAAAGAGGTAAGGAGCATTTCTTATGTCCAACACGCCGCCTTGTTGTCGGCGGATACACATATGCATATATATATATACACACGTATTATCAAAGGAAGTTTAGAAGGAAATTTCCGAGTTACGGAAACTAATTGAAAGCTAGATGGTGCAGGGAAGGAAGAAGAAAGAATGAAAGGCGCGAGAGAAAACATGCGTGTGCGTGTGGCGGGGGAATAGAATTTGCGAAAAGGAGCGACCCTCTGCGGTCGCGGCGTCTGACGGACGACGGGTGCGGGACGGGCTCGGGACGGTCTCGGGACGGGGGCGGCGCCGGGACCATTGGCACGGCGACGCAGAGGTTTCGCAAGGTTTGATTGCGTGGCAGGCGCAGCATTTTGGTGAGGTCGGGTGCAGATTTCGTGGCAGGCGCAGCACTTTCGCAAGGTCAACTTTTCTCAAGGTTTGAATTGCGTGGCAGGCGCAACACTTTCGAAAGCTCAGGGGGAGATTTCGTGGCAGGCGCAGCACTTTCGCAAGTACATATTTCGTGGCAGGTGCGTCACTTTCGCAAGGTCAAGTAAAGATTTCGTGGCAGGCGCATCACTTTCGCAAGGTCAAGCACAAGATCTCTGCGGGTGTTTACACTTTCATGCCGCTACGCATACGCGCGTTCACCGGCCACCTCTCTTTGGCAGAAGGTCGCTGCCAATCTGCGGTGGCGATCACTGCAAGGTCGCTATTAATCAGGTGGCAGTAAGCACTTCGCAAAGGTCAAAGTGCAAAAATTCAGCGATCACTGCAAAGGTCAAGCATGATTCTGTGGCGCGTCCCCTTTCTCAAGCGAGGTCGCCAGCCTGCAAGATCCCGTATAAGTATAATTTTTGTAGCACAATTAATAAAAACGAACTTTTTAAGTATAAAGTAGTATCGCTAACAACTTTAGGCTGGGGCTTGACGAACGTAACTTTTATGATTTAAAGTAGTATCGTTAAGTCCACTTTCAGAGCTGGCGATCTTTATAGTCAATTTTTATATGAAAAGCAGAAGGTGAAGTCCATTTGTTGAGGTTTGAAAACTGTGAACTTTTATGGCATACGAAAGTCCACTTTCGCAGCTGGAGCTTGAAAATCGCAACTTTTAAGTACGAAAGTAGTACGTGAAGTCCACTTTCGCAGCTGGGTCTCGAAAATCGCAACTTTTAAGTACGAAAGTAGTACGCGAAGTCAAGATAGAAAGAGATAGAGAAAGAGATAGATAGATAGATAGAGAGAGAGAGATAGAGAGAGAGAGAGAGAAAGAGAGAGAGAGAGAGAGAGAGACAGAGAGCAAGATAGATAGATAAATAGACAGAGAGAGAAAGAGAGAGATAAAGAGATAGAGAGATAGAAAGATAGATAGAGAGAGAGAGAGATAGATTGATAGAGAGAGAGAGAGAGAGATAGAGAGATATATAACATAGATAGAGAGACAGAGAGATGGATAAATACACGTGAGATATTGAGATAGAGAGATAGATAGATAGATAGATAGATAGACAGATAGAGAGAAAGACAGACAGAGAGAGAGAGATAGACAGAGAGGTAGACAGAGGGATACACAGAGAGATATAGAGAAGATAGACAGACAGATAGACAGATAGAGAGACAGATAGATAGATAGATAGATAGATAGATAGATAGATAGATATGCGGGAGATAGATGGAGAGATAGATGGATAGATAGATAGATAGAAAGAGATGGAGAAAGAGCTAGAGAGATAAATAGATAGAAAGAAAGAGAGATAGAGAGATAGAAAGATAGAAAGAGAGACAGAGAGAGATAGAGAGATAGATAGATAGACAGATAGAGAAAGAGAGAGACAGAGATAGAGGGATATAGAGAGATGGATAGATAGAGAGATAGAGAGATAGGTAGATATATAGATAAGCAGATAGATAGATAACACGAGAGATAGATAGATAGGTAGTTAGGTATAGATAGGTAGAGAAAGATAGATAGACAAGCAAACGAAAGAAAGAAAGAAAAGACAGACAGAAAGAAGGAAAGAAGGGAGGAAGGAAGGAAAGAAAGGAAGGAAGGAAGAATGACGGAGAAAAAGAGTCAAGAAAAGAAAGAGAAAGAGAACTATAGTTTATATATTTTTGAAACTTCCGCCCACCGGCTTCGCTGGCTCTACTGGTACTGAAATACATTTACCCACAAATCAAACATGTATGGGGTGCTATTGCTATATGTAGTTTCTATAGTGTTTCTATTTTGAACGCCGTCAAATGGGATAATTCCGTTTGGGTGGCGAACCAAGTTTGATGTACCACGCCCGGCTCAAGGTGGCCATGAATATGAGAAGGACCCAAGAAGGAAATTGCATATGAAAGCACATGGCGACAACTGACTTGGGAAGAAATGCTGTTCACCTGAACTCAAGTCCGAGTTGTGTTTTTATCTTTTTAGCTTGAGCCTAGCAATGACTGATCAATGCGACATCAAAGGGCCACAGAGGGAACGAGGCACTCGAACGCGGGCTCCATGGATGCCATGGACCTTGGCGCTCGATGCGGAGTGCTTCGGCCCACGGAGCTCATGCCACGGCCAGAGCTCTTGTCCCCAGCCTCCACGCGCTCGTGCTCTGACAGATCGCTGCGCAGCGCGCGCAGCGCGAGCGCCCGGCGCTCGGCGGGGGAGAGCGCAAGGAGCGCGAAATCGGCGTAAGCTCCAACCTTTGTCTTGAGACGCCTGGTGTGCAGCCTTTTCTTTTTTGTGTCAGGCGGACTCCTTCGATTTCGCACCGTGCGCCTTTGTGGCTGATGGCCACGGGTGCATCGTGGGGCTTCTCCTCAGGTACGATTTCAAGCTGTGGAACTTGATCATCCGGCCGCCAGCGACTCAGATCGCTGGTCGCCTCAGGTTTCGGAAGGACATGAGGTCAAATGGGGATGGGCTTTTTGTCCTGCATTGGGTTTCACCGCCTTGTTTGTGTTTTTGAATAAACCCCAAAGTTTTTTGAACCCTCAGTCGGTTGGCTTTCAAAGCATTTTTTGGAGTTCCTTATCTTTGAGCCGTGTCGAGAAGTTCTGGCTGAGGCCGCGGGTGGTGTATGATGATTCCGAGCTTGGTCCCACCGAGTGGCTTGGGTTTTCATAGCACCGAGCGACTGGCGAAGTGAGGGACGACTTGGTTGCCAAGCGGGTCTGAAATACCTATCCGGGTGCGTCATTTTCTTCAATTTGGGGGACGCATGTGAAAGCCAACAGAACCAACACCGAGGTCCCGTTTGGCTCCATTGACACGTGCTCAGGTTTTTTGCCGGCGGAGTCAGAGCAACTCGACGAGATCTCAAGCTGAGGACCGCGCCGCAAAGTGGACTCCACCAGCGCGACCGCTTGGTGGTGTGTTTTTGGGGCTGCCTGCAAGGGGAACCAAGAGGAAAACCAGCCTTCTTGGGATCCAATTTTACACAAACTGCCCTTTCTGCCTTTTGGGAAAAAGCGGTTTCCCAACAAGATGGCGCAAAGTTTGAGTCCAACCCAGTCCAGGCGCTCGTTTGGCGCATGTGTTTTTGGGATTTAGATTGCGGTAGTATTCGGCTGTTTTTTGCACGGACAGTGCCAATCGTGCACTGTGATGTGCCATGTATGTTTGAATTAGTGTAAGCAGCAAACCTGCAAACGTCAAGATGTCTTTGTTTGAGCGAGGGAAGAACCCCCGGGTGTTCGCATCTTGTAGTTGTCTATTCTTCACAGGGCTCAAGTACTGAATCTCCGCCGAAGGGGACACCCTCCTGATCAACCAAAATTTAGGGTTATTAATCCGGGGTTCCCATTAATGTGCTGCATTCCCAAAGGACCCGCCGGGCCCTTTCGCTGTCGTGCTCCTACTTCACACCGTCGCAGGCCGGCCGAATCGATCGCAGCGGTCGTCTGGGAGTTGGCTGATCCCCGGACCTGAAGGGTTGGGAGCGGGGCCCCAACCTACAAATGCAGCTTCAGGGAACCCAAGTTGCCAGAAACCAAGTTTTCTGAACTTGAACGGCTGCGGATTCGCCCCATCTGGATTCCATCAATTTTCTTTTTTTTGCCCTTCGAATGTCAACCCCGGAGGAAAACATATGGCTTGTCGGGGGCGTTTCCCCCCAATCAAGCAAGGGTGTATCATCCTTTTTTAGACACTTTTTGGGGTGGAAGGCATATTGCTCAACAAAGGAAACACGCAAGCAGTCATCTGGCAAAAGCAAATGCACTCAATGAAACCAGCTTCAGGAGAATCCCACGTTGGCCAAAGCCCGGATGTTTGATGGGTTCCGGGTTTGCCGAACAAAGTGGAGAGAAAAGTGAACGCAGCCCTGTGCTTCCTGCACTGCACCTGAGGCATGTAGGCATGTTAATGATTGAGCGCACACATAAAAACAACGAGGAATTTGCTCAAGCCTCGCGGCCCAAATCGATCCTTTATTTAGATGGGTTGTATGGCTTTGGATCTGACTTAGTGCTTTTGATGCCTAGCGAACAGTGAATCAGATGCATTGGTGACAGGTCAAGAGACTAATGATTCAGCATCATCTAAGGTAGCAAAGAAGCTTACATGAGATCCACTCACCATGATTTCAGGAGGAAACTGGGGTTACCCAACGAGTTCCCATGTAAGTTGGAACTACATATTCGCACAAGATGAGATCACCCCTCCTTAGAGACAAGTGTTGACTGAGGTTCATCCCAAGCAAGTTCAACCAGTTTTCACACATCCCGAAAATGGAATCGCAGCGCATTGCGCGGCAGGGCGGCCGAGAAATTCAAAGATTCCCTGCG
This sequence comes from Effrenium voratum, assembly GCA_963377175.1. NCBI lineage: Eukaryota > Dinophyceae > Suessiales > Symbiodiniaceae > Effrenium > Effrenium voratum. The sequence goes on from CAUJNA010003616.1 coordinate 18,900, forward strand.
TGGAGCTGAGATCGAAGCTCCGTGAGAAACCAAAGATTGACCCCGTAGATTGTTGAAGGACCCCGTAGATTGATCCATGAATCCATATCGTTTGCGCAGGCGGGCGCCCAACACAACCCCCAGACACCTGGCAAAGGAGGTTGGAGGAAATACATGGAAATACCCAATAAGCGCGCCCAAGTTCCGTGCATGGCTTTCTTCTTTTTTCTTGTCTTTACCCACTAGAAATGGCTTCACCTGGCTTATCAGAATCATCATTGCCAGGCAGCCAAGGGGGTTGAAGCCATGATGTCACGCAAGGGGCAAACATGTATTCCTTGGCTTCGTGTCTTCAGAATCTCTGAGCACGCTTGGGCCAGGTTTGACGCACCTTTTGCTTCTGGACACGTTTCCGTATCTTTGGGTTTGATGGGAGTTGCTGACCGCGAGCTCAGGTGATTATCTACTTGCATGGTAATTCTTCCAGCCGCTTGGAAGCTTGCAACCTCGCCGGCGCCTGAAATTTGGTCGGCTGGCATGCAACACTCGGCGACCTGATTGAAAGAACATGGCTTGGCCTGCAAAAACGGTAGAGCACCATCAATAGGGCGGCTTATCTTCCCCAAAAAAGGATCAGCCTCAAATGAGCCAGTATCGAAACCCTGGGCAAGTGAAGGATAGTAAAGGACAGTCCTAATCATATATCGCAAAACAGTACCCTAATTCGTTCTGATCGGGACTCAAATGGAACATACCTTAGTTGGTTGGCTTTGGACCGACATACCTGTTTGACTGGAAAGGCTGTGCCCTTTTCGGGGGGCAACCCCATTCTCGAAGTTCCTCCTACTCCAAGACTTGTAGTCAAAGTGCGGAACCTGATGAAAAGAGCCTGGTGAAATCACAAAGTGGGGGAGAGCGTGGACGGATTCGATAAACAAAGCTCCTGTTTGCCGGTCCTTTTCTTTGCCGTTTGACCCGCGCCTTTTTCTTTTGAGGATCCAAGGAGTTCCGGGCCCGGAGCGGCCTTTTCCAAGGGATCTTGTCGAATTGGGTGTCCCCTTTTGGTGGGCAACAAGAATTAAAGGCCGTTGCCAATGTAATCCTGAATTGGTGGTTTGGATTGGTGCTTTGGGCATTTGCACCAAGAGGGAAGCTGACAATGCGGGAATCAAATCACATATTAAACAGATGCGCGACGCGAAGCCTCTCCCAAGGTTGGCGCCCTGATCTCGCAGTCCAGCCCCCGGGCTCCTTTCCTGGGTCGGTGCGGACAGAGGCAGAGTTCAGCGGCTTCGAAGAGTCAAACAAAAGGCCCGTTCTTTTGGGGCCTGTCTGCTGTCTTGGATTTCTGTTGGCCCGCCTTTTGAGTAGACAGGGCTTCCGAATTTTGGCAACCGGACGATTTCTCAGGCGGTATTGTTTGCCTCTCTTGAAGGGTTTGATTCGCACATCCGGCATGAGGCACATGTCCTTGTTTTGCTTTGATGCAGCTGGCTGCGGACAATCCGAAGGCAGGGCAGAGCTGGCAACTAACACACCATATGAATGGGTAATAAATGCATATTGGAATGTTTCATATTTACCACCACCATTTAATGACGATTATATATTTACTTCTCTTTTAACTTTGTCAGGTTCATGGTCTAACTCAAATTGCAACCCATCCGTGAAGCTGCTGCAACTGTTATTCATACTAATAATGCATATTCAATAATTGTGCAGGATAGTTTTATTTGAACATACCCTCGAACTCAATGATTTGTTATATCATTGATTTGACCATACCCAACAAGACATTGATCTGAAACCACATCAAATGAATGATTCAAAACACATTTTATATTGTTGGCATGTTCAAATCAATGGTTTAAATATGTTTTGCCCCGAGAGCATGCTTTTTGAGGGTGAAAGCAAATAAACATGGAATTCCATATTTGTTTGGTTCTTCTATTTGGAGACACACACATACATGCTGTCTCACTTGCCTCGAAACCAAGGATTGTCAAGCATAGCGTCAGCCGAGCACGTGTTGCACGGCACCGCAAATTTGCCAAGCTGCGCTTGTCGGCTCGTCAGCTCAGGCTTGAGCTTTGGCAATGTGATCACAGCAAGACGAGAGGACTATCCAAAAAGGACAATCAGAATGCGGAATTAGCACAGGACAGCAGAACAGGACAGACGTGGCACAGGACAAGCCGAATCCGCGGCCACACATCGCGAAGCGTCGAAGAACCGCGGCATAGCCATGGAGAGGCTGGAGTCGTATGAAGGGAACCTCAAAGAAGCCGACTCTAATCCCTATCAGCGCAGAGCATTGCGCCTTTGTTTCGGCCTAAGTCCTTATTTTGGGAATCTGACAACCATACGATTGAGTTTTCTGCGGTTTGGAGTTGGTTCTTTGTAGGGCATGTGATGCTTGATACAACCTCTCCTGAATATGCAGGTCTATTCGGCATGGCCCCAACCGCAATTGCTTCTTTGACGTCCCTTGTGTTTCTTTGTGCATGTGATGATCCACGTAGCAGGCATGCTCCAGAATTCCAAAGGGCAAACGGCTGTGTCACAGCAGACTCTCTTGTGTCAGATGACTGCTTGCGTGGATTCTTGGCTATTGCTTTTACTTGCGCAGCCTGACTCACTTGGAACCGGACAGTCATGGATTAGTTGATTGGTTGGACAACCGGTGTTGGCACACATTATTAGTTTTGACCATGGCAATGAAGCATGTGGCATCCCAGGACACATTTGTGCTTTTCAAAGGTGGCTGTTGGTCAAAAGCAATGGTACCATTTGGGCACCACCCATTTTAGTCTATTTTAGTGGGGATTGGAATGTTCCCTGGGGGTACGGGATTTGGACGCATGGCCAGGTGGTTTTGGAGGGAAGCCAAATAGGGCGCTGCTTATTTTCTCCCGTTGGAGCCAAACCCAAATTGAATGCATGTTTTCTCAAAGGATGCAACACTTTGGGCAATTTTGGCACCTACTTGAGCAACCGTCAAAACTCGCAATATCTAGAATATGTATTCGGGACATCGGTTTTCCAGAAGTGAAGCAAGCTGGGGAAGCGATGGGGGCGTACCAAAAGCGATGCCCTGCTCTTGTATGTATCAACTCTCACAGGGTGGTTGAAAATGGGTCTGCAGCACTGGCTCATGTGCCGTGCCCCCAAATTCCGCTCCTCTTGCTTGCCACATCCATTTGGGGGCTGGGCCTTTGCCTGAGGGGTCTCCCGTGCCCATATTTGAACATTTTGCAAGAGCGGCGCCCTGAAAAAACCGATGGCGTCCCAAATTTGCGGTGTCCTTTGGGATGCAAGTTTAGACAGACGGGTCGCATGGTTCGAGGCTCAGCTTCCCAATGGAGTTCCAGCTCTGCAGCCCTTGCGGCATCCCTGTCTATGCCAAGCGCTTGGTCCATGTAGCGCCATGCAGCTAGGAGTATCCGGCTGAGCCCCAAGTTGACACCATGGTTCAAGGTCATTTGTTTGATCATGTTTATGTGAGCCACAATCAAAATCCGGGTGTGGGTGGATAAGGCTCAGTCAGGGATGGCCCCCAGAAATCGCAAGTGGACTCGTAAGAACCCTGGTGCAGCAGCCATCGGCGTTTCGGCCAAGCAAAAAAGCAGCTGCCAGAGGTCCACTTTTTTCTCATTGCCTTCTTTGTGTGGCAGCTCTCCAACCAAGAGGCGGAGGAAAAAGGGCTCAGAAATCATGGGTCAGGAAAACAAATATCGAAACATGGTGGGAACATCTCTGCAAGTTGACCAGCAGCTTGTTTTTCCTTGCTCCCAGTTTGGACCCTGAGGGGCGATGGCCCAATTGAAAAGGAAGCCAAACTTGCTGTGGGTGCTGAATGCCGAGGAGCCAGGATTGATGCTGTTTGCCTTACATGTGCCACGGTCAATAGGGTTTACTTGGGGTTGGCAGCGACGGTCGAAGAAATCCATGGCAAGGGTCCCCACGGTGCCATGCCAGCCCGTTTATCCCTTTGCAGGCGGCAGCGAAGCGGCCGGGCGGCCTCCCTGACTATCACCAAGCAGCGCTGATCGCCCTGTCGCGCAGCTGGCACCGTTAGACTTGCGCAGCCGGGCGAGTGGCGACGCACAAACAGAGCGAGAGGTTTGACGTCTCGCGGACTCGACCAAGCAGCTCTGTTCGGCGAAGTTGCTCGTGCAACTTGAAGCCAAGATTCCTGCAAATTCAACTGGGATTAACTCTGCTTGCCCATTGGCTTGGACTACTTTAGATGTGTGGGGTGCATCCCACTTTTTTTTTGGCTTTCCACAGGTGGACATTTTATCTTTCACACAGCTGACAGGTGTCACGGACAAGCCGACATGGTAACGCATCCGGTGCATCGACAGCATTTGCGTGCATCATGGCCAAGAGCACTGCAACCGCACTCCAGATTCGTCAAGCTGGTCGGCCAAAGCGGCGAACCCTGCGTTCCTTATGTTGTGGGGTTGTCAAAATGTCGTTTGGAAGGCTTGCCGTGAAACCATCTTTTAGAGGGACATCTTGAGAATGTCATTTTAATGGGCCCAGTAACCATCAATACGATCATTACAATTCCCAAAACGAAATTGGCTTCGACCGTTCACCTGTCACTCAGGAGAATCTCCAAGTTTTGGCCGATATGTGCTTGCTTTTTCAGGCAATCTCATGGCTTTCCTTTTGGCCTCCCTTGAAACGCCTTTTGTACCAAGCACTAAAAAGGTACCCGCAAAAAGCGAAGGTTTGCGTCGCCAGGTGCACGGTGGGCTTTGTTGTCCTGTTCACCACGGCACGGCCCCCGCTTCGGGTTACCGGGGGTCGGGATGACTGGAGCGCGTCAACCAGCGGGTTGATTGGTTTTGGAGAGATAGGTTTTGATTGGTCAACCTATGCTTCAGTGGATGCATTGGTTTTGATTTACCCATCAAAATTCTACGGATCGCCTGCCGCAGGCTCGTAAACGCTCCCCCTTCATAGAGGATATCGGTTTTATTAAGCAATAATTATTTTAAAACAAAGCATAAATATTTCTGAGCTTTTGAACAACTATTCAATATCAATTTAGAATTGTATTTCAAACATAATTATTATTAAAGAACTCAAAAGTATTTCCGAGTTTGATGAAACACGTTCATTTTTTTTGTTTTCCAAAATAATTATGTAAAGCAATGTTAAATATTTCTCAGTTGTCTTTGTGAATATTCAAGATTAATTTAAAAGTTCATTAAACCTAGTTATTATTTAAAAAAAAAAACAACAACTCAATAATAGAGTTTGATGAACCATGTTCAATATTTATTTGAAATTAATTAAAACCAATATTTACCAAAATCCCAACTTGTCCGAAGCTCTCGGCTTGTGTCCAAAAAGGCAGAATAAGGTGCCCGGACCTGGTTCTCAAAATAGGGTCCCCTTGTATGGTGAAAAGTGGAAAGCAAAAGGAGACCATCCAGCTGAAGGGTCCCTATTTTTTAGCAACGCCATCTGAAGGGGAAAGACACCATTTTTAGTCAAACATTCAGAGTCTCTTTATTTGTTTTTTTTGGGGGGCGGGCGGGAAGCAAAAGGTGGTGGTTTGTCTTCGAGCAGGGGAACTCCTTGCTGGTTTCCGTTGGGTTTCGCCTGGAGTTTCCATGACCATTTTGGCACTGTCCTACAAGTAGATCCCTAGCTCACTTCGGAGCCTGCAAAAAGCACAGGTCCTCATCCACGAGCTCGGGCACTGTGCAGGCTCGAATTCGGCAGGAGGCTTCAAAGCCCGCAAGCTCTCTGAACTGGCAGGTTCAAGGGACACCACCAGTGAATTGCAACCTTTGAAAGGGAGATCCAGTGACCCATGCTTCCTTTCGGCTCCAGAATCTGGCAGGTGGATTAGGTGCGCCAAAGTTGTCTTGCGCATATTTGGACCAGCTTTTTGCGTTGTTGTTTTGTATTCCTGCCATCTTCAGCGCTGGCATTGGTCCACTTAAAGGGCAGGGTACTTGGTAAGTGGTTGGAAGCCATGGTTCTAGCCAACTTAGAGGACTTACAACCATTAGCCTATTTTAAGGCGAGCTCACTGGGGAGAAGCTCACAATGGTTGAGGTCCTCTGTGTGGGAATCTCTTATTTCAGTTCTGGATTTCTTGCAGAATTTTCAGAGCCGTGGGCTTGCCCTATAGACATGATTACCTACTAACCGCTAACCTGACGCAGGCTGTCCCGACGCACGAACAGTGGCTGAGGGAGTTTGGATCCACCACTAACAGGATCCAACACTTACCGAAGTTGCCCCAAGCAGCCTGACGCCGGGTTCAGCTTTGCCAGGAGCGAAGCTGGTGGGTGGACGAGTCGAGCGTATCCTGTCGCTCGCACCCATTTTGTTGAGTGTCTTTACGGCCAATGTTACGAACGGATATGGTACATGTGTGTGTGTGTGTGTGTGTGTGTGTGTGAAGCGTCCTGGAGCACGGACGGAAATTCCACATTGCAGGGGGACTGGAGCCGATTTGCCTATCCAGTCCAATGAAGCTACGGCATTTCGGTGGATACCGGATCTGATCAATCCGGCGTACCTGCCTATTTCCTGACCCTCTTTCCTGATTCCTTTTGCGGTTTCTGTTTGTCGCTGTTGCTTCCTGTTCGGTGTCGATGTTGTGACCTGTTGATTTGCATTTGCATTCAAGCATTTTTACTGACTGCGTTTTTCATCTCGGCTAGTGAAGCCTCTCGAGATAAGTGTGTTTACCCACGGCCTGTCCGACATGGCGCTGTGGGCTGGACTCGCCACATGCGGGAGCCCCCTGCGAGGGGAAGACCGTTCAAGTGTTCAAATTCAAGCTGCAGTTCAGTTCAGCGCGTTTGACCACGATCAAGGCTGCAGCTTGAGGTCTTAAGGTATTCCGCACCCAAATGGTGCTCTGCTGGTTTCATGCGCGTTGCACTGCCTGCACTGCCTGCCTTTGAAGCAAGGCTGCACCCACGAGGTTTCAGGTTCCTAAGCTTCATGCGCCAGTGACGAGTTGGTCATACACCAACTCTGCAATTCGTGGTGTTTATGGAAGCTTTCGTCTCGGATGAGTTCAGTTCAGATTCATCGGCATAGCCACATGAGGCACTTTCATGAGGCCACTTGACAGGCACCTCTGAGAACCCCTTTGTGCTCGCATGCATTTGCACCATTGACGCATTTTTGCTCGCATGCATTTGCACCATTGACGCATTTTTGCCGCAGTTGTGGTTTTGTTTCACCCCTTTCCAACCTTCTCTCTCCCTTGCGAGATGGCTGGACACCAGCTCTATGACATGATGCATTCGCTCCTGCACAGCATTGCGACCGGCACCGCGTCCGGCTCACCAGGCAATTGTGGACCGAACTTGCAGCTGTCATCCCAGATGACGCAGCCCATGAACCTTGTACCGTCACCCAACTCGCAGACGGCATCCTTCACACCTTTCCCCATGATGCCCTACGGCGGCCTCTCGAACTTTGGCAACCCGATGGCCATGATGCCCTACGGTGGCCCTCCCAATTACGGCAACTTGGCACCTGGCACCATCATGCCTTTCATGACTCAGAGCAGCATGCCATCTTCACTGCCCGAGCCTCAGCCGGCGCGCGCGCCCGAAGCTGCCGCTGCGGCTCCTGCCGCTACCTCCTCAACCAACCACCCTCCCCCGGACACTCGGCACCATCCCCACTCTCGCAGATCCCGTTCCCGCCACAGACAGCACCGACACTCCCACTCCCACACCAGCCACCATCGCAGGCACAACAAGTCGCACCGACGACACGACACCCGACGATCCCGCAGCTACAGCAGGTCACGTTCCCTTTCCCGACACTTCCACCACTCCCGACGTGCACACCACTCCACTGTCTCCCTCCGCTCCCGCTCCCCCCGACACAGGTCCCACCATCGACACTCCCCTGCACCCAGAGCCACGACTTCGCACCGACCCACTCACACTACTCATGATTCCACCTCCTGGCGCACTTCCGGGAAGGATTCCAACAAGTCTCAATGGTCCTCCTCACACTGGCGGAACCAATCGTGGGGATACCCACCACAGAACAAAAACCGCTGGGACATGCACCACCATGGCGCCAGCCACACCGGCCACCGAAACAACCAGGACAAACGTTCGTCCTGGTCACTGCAGCACCATGGGCAGCAACCCCACCCCACTTCCCGCACCGGCCACCACAACACTAGCTTGCCCCCTCACCCAGCACCTGCGGCGGCCTTCACTTCCACTCCCCCTCCCCCTCCCCGACCCACGCCGGCTACTCCTCACCCTCCCCAACCCCCCTTCGACAACACCGGTGATTTGGATCCCCCTCCATCGGAGGCGGACATCAATGCCACCACCACTTCCGACAACCGGTGGCTTGATCTATGGAGAAACGTCATGGACACGGCCAAGACTGACCCGCTGCGAGTTCCCACGCCTAGGGAGTTGGGGGAGCTGGACCCGCTTCCAGCCTTGGACATCTCCAGGGTGGAACAGACTAAGGCCATTTTGATGGACCTGGACCCTGCTTTGCCACCTTCACATGCCGATCTCCTCGCGGAATGCTGGGAACTGCGAACCATGGACACGGATGATCCCATACCGTTCGATCCCAGCTTCTACCACCTCTTGGGACGGGAATCACACGGCATGGTGTTCGCAACCACTTGGTTTCCCCGACCTCATCCTTGGCCAGTTGCTGGCGGAGACCCGGAAGCTGGATCCGGCACGGCCTCCCATCACGCTGTCATGTATGTGCACGGCACCACCCCGGATCGAGTGCGCCGCATGTGCCATGAGAACATGATCCGACCCGCTGCTTGGAGGCCCGAGAACCATGACTACCCGAGCTTTGGATGCTACGCTCAGGCCACCCCCACGGCATGCACGCCCGACACGCTCGGCCAGCTCTTGCAGAACTTTACAATCGGAAAGTCTCAACTCGGCGCCATCGCTTTTGGGGAACTACGCTCCATCAATCAGCACAAAATCCTCGAATCCGGGGGAAGCCACGAGGATCAACACAACGTGCGGCGCCACTTCGCATGCCGCCGAGGCAAAAAGTGGTGCCTTCACTCCAAGTTTGCGATGCTGAGAGGCATCGCGCTGCAGCGCCCGGCTTAGCGGGGCGCAAGTGTACCATCTTCCACCCAACCAGGAAAAGAATTGGTGCACTGTTTGATCGCCTTTTTTCTTTGCTTTGCTGTTCTGCCTTTCTGCGACCGTTCTCTTGCCTTGTGACCTTACCCGCTTGATTCCGCTCACCAGCTTTTGGTTCGAACATTTCCTTTTCCCCCGTGTTTTCTCATGGCTTTCCAACCCCCTCGAGGTTTGGTTCCGATGCTCCAAAGGCAAAACTTACCACCGCAGCCTTCGCCCACGGCATCCCATCATCATGGCATCGTGTACGGCAACAACATGGCCGGAAACCCGTGCGGGGCCCTGTCCGGGCCTTCCTACGGATGCTCTTCCACGACATGGACACCGCCAACTACACATCCGACTCCCTGTCAGACCTACGGCCAACCTATTCCCCATTACCCACCACACCCCGGCCCTCGTCCACCCTCCTTTGGCGGCTCTCTCCCCCCCCCTCCCGGCGGCAACCCCTTTCCCCCCCCTCCCCCCGGCCCCTTCACCCGCCCTCCACCTTTCCCCTCCCCCTCCACCGCCTCGCAAACCAAACCTCCCCCGGCCCTTCGACCCGTCCACTCAGTCCCAACACCAACCGAGTTCAACCCTGGCGACGATCACTACGACACCACCCGCGTCGCGGGGTACGACCTGCCCAAGGTCATAACGCACACCGCGTTTACTCGGCAAATGGGCATCGAGGGACAAGACATCGCTCGCGTCCCCCTCCTCCACCTCATGCACGAACAGTGGAACAGTTGGTGGTTGCGTCACCTCGCCCACGGAGGCGAAGTCCGCATCGTTGTCGCAAAGTCGATGCCGGAATCAGTGTTTGCTGCTGGACTACTCAGCCAAATCCGACAACGGCACCTCGACCTGGACGCCCTCGCCCTCCATGTAGCCACGCAGGAGGGCGCCTCGACCACCAAACCAGCAGCCATGAAGCTACTCACCAACAAGATCTTCGACTTCCTCATCTCCCTCCGACCCACCACTACGGCCGATCCGGCCTCCGCGGCCACCATACTCCAGCTTCAGCAACAGCTTGCTGACGCACACAACCAACTCGCCCAGCAGGCTTCATCCCCCCCCCTCCCCCCCACACCCACCTCATCCAACAAACGCCCAGCCGATCCATCTCAGGCCTCCCTCCTGGACTTCGGCATGAAGCGACCACGGTTGACTACACCTGACACATCACCGCAGGACGGATCCCCCGCCCTACCCCTGCCCACTCGCATTGCAGACGACTCCCAACCCCCCCCGGCTCCCCCCACCCACGGCGGCAACCCTCCAGCCCCCTCCACCCACGGCGGCACCCCGACCCCTCCCCCCCTCCCCTCCCCACCCACTTGGAAGGAGCCCCGCGACTTGCTCCAACCACCTCCCCACGTTTGCCAATGGCTCACCAACAACTTCCCACCCGACATTTCCGACACCAAAGTCCAGCGATGGATCACCTCCCAGAAAACCAGCAAAGAGAGCAAGCAAGTCCTAAAAAGCTGGTCCAACGACTGCGCAAAATGGGCAACCACACTGGACTCCGACACCAGAGCCCAACTCGAACGAGCCGCTGTGCTATGGGGCATCCCGGTGCGAACCCTATCAAAACTGGGGTCATCGGCCTTGGGCCGCATCCTGGCCGCTGCGAGTCACTTCTACCAGTGACTCTCAACAGCACACCGACAACGACGCACAGCCAGGCAGCACAAATTTTGGCAACACCACTGCTGCCAATTTCTCACTGTCCTCCGTTTCACTCTTCGGTTCTTCCCAACCGATGACGTCACCGCACGTCATTTTTGCTCCTGGCTACTCGCACAGCTTCAGCTACTTGACGTCTGCCATCTCTCCTGTGGTTCCGGCAGACTGAAAGCCCTGCTTACTCGACTTGGCCTGGACAACCCTGCTTCCGATTTCTCTTCTCAGCTTGTCCCTTCAGCGGTTTATCTGAGATTCACCAGCCATCCAAAGTGGCAGACCTTTTTCTACCTCGGAGCCACTCGCACCTCCCTCATGGCACGGGACCACAGCCGACTTCGCAAACTACTCCAAGTTCAGCGACATCATCTGGTCAATGCCGAACTAGCAGTCCGGTGGTGGGCACATTTTGACATTTTCCACCACTACACCTCGGTGCCCATTCACACTGCCGTTCCAGCAACGGACCTATTTGCCACTGAACAGTTCTACATCCAGGAACTGCAACCGTCTCTCAATTTTGGCTTCATCGAGAGACATTTCCGGCCACGCACGGGCTTCACACGCCAATTGGACTTCTCCCAATCCCGGCACATGGGCTTCGCCACCATCTGGCGAAAACGCCGCCGACTACGACTACCCATCGCCCTACAACAGGCCTTCCTGGCCAAACGCGTGGACAACCGCCTGGATTTGTGGCGATTTTTGGGCGATCTTGGCAGCAACACTCTACGACGATTTGATGCCATCCGTTACATACGGAGCAGAGACTTCCCACCCGCCGCTCTCTATGTCCTTCATCGCATAGCCACACACCTGCCTGAACCACACCACCAGGCATGCCTTTCCGCCATTCGATCCAGTTTACGATTCCGGGGCCTCATTCCACCTGGCCCCTCCAGACCGATGCTTGCACCCTTCCTCGCCCATCCTTCTTTCCGATCCCTGCTTTTAACCCAACTTCGCGGGTTTATTCGATCTACCACTCGCAGCGCTTTACCGTTTCACATGGCACAACCACGCATTGTCTTCAAGGCACATCGGAGACTCTCCAGTGCCTTGTTCTCACATCTCCAGGCAGCAAAAACCTGGAGTCTCGGTGAAACGACCTGCACATGCACCGACCTCGCCCAACGACACCCATCCCTCCCGAAGCATGACGGACACCTTCTTTTCTCCGGTGCAGACACCCATGAGCTGTTCGACTCCGACACTGCCCACATGCTATCCGGATCGATGCGCAACTCCTTCTTTCCTCCACGAGGGGTCTTGATGAGTCGCCTGACCCAGGCATTTCAACACTGGGCCAGGACCAACAACCTACCCGCGCTCGACCCATCAACCCTCACTACTATTGTCGAATTCCATTTCGACCTCCACCTTTCACACACATCACAGTACTTTCTTCACGCCCACGTCCAACGGGCTCTGCATACCCTGGAACCCCTTGTCCGCCATTGCGAAGACCATGCGGACTCCCGACTCATGATCTATTGTCCCGTTCTCTACGGCAAGATGTTGGAAGCCACTTTTGCGGACCCTGCCATCTTCGCCCCTCTGCCGGTCCCTGCCATTGAGATCCACCAACGACTACGAGAAACCATTGTCACCAGATTCCGCGGCCGCTATCCTTGGGCCGTGACCGGATTCGGAAGGCCAGCCAACGCCTACATCCTCCCGAAGAGGAAGAAGAACTGGACCACTGCCCGACCCATCATCAGTTTCATTGGCGCCTTCTTCCGACCCATGCTCGACGCTCTCGCCAAGCTCCTCCACAGCATGGTGGCCACGGCTTGCCCTGACGCGTTTTCAGGTGGCGACCTCTTTGAACTCATGCGGTCCTTGCACGAGTTTCTAAGCCTCGGCCACACCCATTTGGACTACCGAAACCAGGACCTTTCCGGTTTTTTCACCTCCATCGACAAAGACCGCTTCTTAGCAGCCTGGCGACTACTGCTAACCTGGTACCGACAACGACAACCACACTCCTCTACCACACACCTCACAGTGGACACACTTGACACCTCTGCCATCACCCGCGTCTACAACGGACGCCGTCGCCGACACAAACCCACACAACGCACCCTGTGGCTCGACGACATCCCCGAGATCATTCAGGCCACCCTTGACATGCAGATCTTCTCTGTCGGCCTTCGTTCATTCAGGCAAACACGTGGGGCACCGATGGGATCCCCCGCGTCCCCAGCTCTCTGTTTGATGGTGATCGCGGTCGCCGAACAATGTTGGACCAACACTCACACCACATCGGGACTTCGCTCCGTTGAAGATACTCTCCTGCTCCGCTACGTGGACAACAGACTCGTGATCGCAACCCCCAGGTGGCTCTCGACTCCGGCAGCCAACATACTGTGCGACGAACACTTCTATGGAGGAGACATCTTCCTGGAAACAGAAGCCGCCCTGGACTTCTTGGGGTTCCGACTGAACCTCACAAGCAGCACCATCTCCTTCATTCCCTCGCATGAGAAGCACAACATGCTCTCCGTCAAGTCAGCCGCACCAATGATACATAAGGAATCTGGATATTATTCCAGACGCACGCTGATCAGCCGAGTTTCCTTTCCTGAATTTCAGCGAGATCAGGATCTTGCAATGTTGAAGAGGTTGTACCTCCAACACGGTTTCACCTTACAAAGAGAAGAAAACCGTCCTTTGCGAAACCACACTGGTTTTCTTCTCTGCCTTTGCATCCTGACAGATTTGACCTGATTTTCGTGCCGCAGCTGTTTGACTGTTTGACCAAAATCCGTTGCGAGCATGGATACCAACACAGCACGCCAGCTGCTCCAAGACTTCGAACTCATCCTTGGCATTGCCCAACAAGGCATCGCCACCATCCGCGAGTTCACTGAGAGTCCGACTGCCGAACCTGATTTGGCACCGGAGGCCACACTCAACCCCGCCATTGAGGACCTGACCAACTCACCACCAACACCCCTCCTGGCCCCCCTCGAGGACCTCTTTGAGCCACCTCCTGATGCTCCAGATGAACACCTTCCCACTGATCATGACGAACAATTCCCTGATCATTGGGCTCCGCCCACCCCTCCTCCGTCTTCTCCCGGCGAAAAACGAGCTCGCCGCGCACGTGATTTGGCCTCCTCACGATCTACGGCATCCAAAACCTGCTCGTGGACCAAGCGAAGCTACCACATCGACCAGGACTGATGCCTCTACTGAGGCCGAACCTGAAGCCTCGCAGCCTTGGACTGAGGGAGAGATTGAACTCCTCCGTTCCCTTAAGACCAATTCCAAAGCCAAGTATGTGTGGTCAGTCATCGCCACAAGACTTTCTCGCACAATTGATGCTTGCAAGACTCAATGGGCCTCGCACAAGTGATGTCGCCCCAGTTGGGGCTCCGTGTGTGTGAAGCGTCCTGGAGCACGGACGGAAATTCCACATTGCAGGGGGACTGGAGCCGATTTGCCTATCCAGTCCAATGAAGCTACGGCATTTCGGTGGATACCGGATCTGATCAATCCGGCGTACCTGCCTATTTCCTGACCCTCTTTCCTGATTCCTTTTGCGGTTTCTGTTTGTCGCTGTTGCTTCCTGTTCGGTGTCGATGTTGTGACCTGTTGATTTGCGTTTGCATTCAAGCATTTTTACTGACTGCGTTTTTCATCTCGGCTAGTGAAGCCTCTCGAGATAAGTGTGTGTGTGTGCGTGTGTGCGTGTGAGTGTGCGTGTGCGTGTGTGTGTGTCAAAATAATGGTGCCCCAAATGGTGGTGTTCCTTTGGGTTTCCCTTTCATTCAACCTGAAGAGGGTATCTTCAAAATCAAACACCCACCTATGTACATGTATAATATATATATATATATACACACACACTGTACACATACACACACACACACACGCAAAACATGCATATATACATATATTAGTATATACATGTATTAATATAGAGATATATTCACGTACATACATCTATGACTGAACATATTTGTGCGCGGTCAGCGGCTCATTTCGGGCAAAACTTAAGAGTTGCATGGAGAAAGTCGATGTAGATGCATCACCAGATGCACAGCTCTACAGACGACGGATACACATATACATGTACACACACACATACACACATACATACATATACTTTATATGTATATATATATATATATGTATTGTCTTGTTCATTCCTGTGCAATGTTTATATACCTAGGCATGCATTCCAGAATCCCAGGCTGTGGCCTTTGGGCGGCCTGGCCTTCTGCAGCGCCGGGGCCGGGCCCAAGGGCGACCTCCTAGTGGCCCTGGCAGGACCCAAGGGTTCAAGGGGTACGTGGCGCATTCCCTCTATGGGTCCGTCGTTTTAAGGGCGAACCCCCGATTTGGTGGGATGTTGAAGGGAACGGCCAAAATTTAGCAGACAACCCTATATGGGTGTGAGTTTTGATTGTGCCCTTTGCACATCAAAATTCGCTGGAGAGAGAAATGCCCATCTATTGAAATCCATGGTCATATTTCCCTTGCGGGTTTAAGCTTTTGGGCCGATGTAAAGTGAGTTTCTTTTGAGGTGATGTTTGCAGGGGACACGTAGGGAACGCTGTAAGTGGGTGCGTGTGTGTGTGCGTGTGTGTGTGTGTGTGTGTGTGTGTGTGTGTGTGTGTGTGTGTGTGTGTGTGTGTGTGTGTGTGTGCGTGCGTGCGTGCGTGCGTGCGTGGGTGTGTGTGTGTGTGTGTGTGTTGTGTGTGTCTGTGTCTGTGTCTGTGTCGTGTGTCTGTGTCTGTGTCTGTCTGTGTCTGTGTCTGTGTCTGTGTCTGTGTCTGTCTGTGTCTGTGTCTGTGTGTCTGTCTGTGTCTGTCTGTGTCTGTGTCTGTGTCTGTGTCTGTGTCTGTGTGTCTGTGTGTCTGTGTGTCTGTGTCTGTGTCTGTGTCTGTGTGTGTCTGTGTCTGTCTGTGTCTGTGTCTGTGTCTGTGTCTGTGTCTGTGTCTGTGTCTGTGTCTGTGTCTGTGTCTGTGTCTCTGTGTGTGTCTGTGTCTGTGTCTGTGTGTCTGTGTCTGTGTGTCTGTGTGTCTGTGTGTGTGTGTGTGTGTGTGTCTGTGTCTGTGTGTGTGTGTGTGTGTGTGTGTGTGTGTCTGTGTGTCTGTGTGTCTGTGTGTCTGTGTGTCTGTGTGTCTGTGTGTCTGTGTGTCTGTGTGTCTGTGTGTCTGTGTGTCTGTGTCTGTGTCTGTGTCTGTGTCTGTGTGTCTGTGTGTCTGTGTGTCTGTGTCTGTGTCTGTGTCTGTGTCTGTGTCTGTGTCTGTGTCTGTGTCTGTGTCAGTCTGTGTCTGTGTCTGTGTCTGTGTCTGTGTCTGTGTCTGTGTCTGTGTCTGTGTCTGTGTCTGTGTCTGTGTCTGTGTCTGTGTCTGTGTCTGTGTCTGTGTCTGTGTCTGTGTCTGTGTCTGTGTCTGTGTCTGTGTCTGTGTCTGTGTCTGTGTGTGTGTCTGTGTCTGTGTGTGTGTTTTTTGTTGTTTTTCGAGGGTTTTCCTTTTTAGGTAGACCACCACTTAAAAGTTGGTTTCGTTTCATCTTCCCTTTCAACCCAAGCCAACCCCAAACCCACCTTCAACAAAGAACCAACCAACGGATCCAACCCACTCAACCCGACCCAAACCATTCAACACCACAATCCAACCTCCCCAGCACCTTCCGGCAGCGCCCACATGGATGTTCAACTCACTCGCCAAGGTGCCGACAACCAGAGTTATAAGCGAGGTACCTTGCATCCTCAACCAGCATCTTGGCAAAAATACCCATTGTCCTCCCGCTGGGTTGGAAGAAATCATCGGGGTTAATTCCCGTAAACACATTATGTCATGCACCCAAGAAAATGAAACGGGTGAAACGAAAAGGGAAGCCACCATTCTGGGTACCCTTTCGGCTGGGTTGTCAGGGGACACGAAGAACAGGGCCTATATGGATGCACCTGAGCTGGGTGTTATATTTTTATGGACGAACACCTTTGTAGGGGTTAGCATAGGCAACAGTTGAAGGGTGGAAGGGCTAGCAATGAGAATCATTGAGGGTGAGGCAGGGCGATTTGGGGTGCGTGGGAGGGTTTTTCATTTCGGGTTCTCTTTTCCAGTCACCAAGCAAGCCAGTCCTTGGGAAAAGCGATGCAAACTTCGGAAAGGATTGACAGTTTTGTGGAGAGTCCCGGTATAAACAGGTAATATCAAGGAGCCCTGGTGATTCAATCAATGTTGTTTTTGAAGCCCTCTTTGCCAGGTTTTGATTACTCAGGTCACAGATAGTCAGGATTGAGGTTGCTGATTGTTGCATGGAATACCCAACGCCCTCCGCAAGAAAATGGAAATAAGCATGTCCGTGGCTGCCTCAATGGGCTTGAAAGCCAAGCCCAAAGAGCCACCGATGCACAGGGTCTGAGTCCCCCGGAAAACAACGAACAACCCCCCAACCCGCAAGCGGTTCCCCAAAGATCGTAAAGTCCGCATTCCGAATCCATGTAAGTCCGCAAAGTCCGCAACCCAAACCCGCAAGTTGCCGCAAGGCCGAGAAGCGTAAAAGCGTTCGCGTTTCGAAGCGCAAGGACCGCTGACCCACGGGCCCCAGTACCTGGCCTGGCTGGGCTTCCTCGAGCTGTCCGCCTGGGCCTGGGATCCATCCGAATCGATCCATCCGAATTCTTTGGTTTCAGGGACGAAGTTTCGACCACATTTCGTTTCTTCCGTTTTCTTTTTTTGTTTCTTTTTTTCGTGTTCCGAAGTGAGAAATTCCCTTAGGGTCACGCCCGATGTCAGTTTCATGTCACCTCAGCGCCCATCCTAGGATCCACTGGGCTTCCCTCCCTCGCATTCTCCCGATTGTTATTCTTTGGTTACAAGCAGCCTGGTGGATCCACTGGGGGCTATCAGCTGTCAACTTCTGGAAAGAAAGGTGGTCCGTTTTCACCAAGACACGCCAAGAAGAAATGCCCTCTTTCATTGGGGGAGGTTTCCCTCAAATCATACCAACTTGGCTCCTTCGACCGAAGCCTATAACGAAGCCTACAACCTTTTTTGCGTGTCCCGCCTTCGAACTAACCAGTGCACACACACAGAGGTTTGACCAAACCTGGCTTGGAGCTGGAACGTGCTTTAAGTTTGTTTCTTGTTTTAAACATTCAAATTTGTGCTTGGCAAAAAATAATCTAGGGAGGGGCTTCCTGTACTGGGAAACCCCTTCTGGACACTGTGAACTGAGGAGCCAAAAGGCAACCGACTATTTCGTGCGGTCATTTCTTATTTACTCGGCGTGAAAGCAAACAGGATATTGTCAACCCACGGATGTTTCAGGAATGAACCACTTGTCCGCACAACAAACCTTCTCACTACGGCTTATCGGGTTTAACACCCCAAATAGTAACTGGGGTCAACCAATTAGGTCCAAGTGACTCTCGGCCGGAGTTGGCCGTTGCAACCTGCCGTCAACCTGGTAGAAAAAACAATCCTGGTAGAGAAGGGTGCAGTCTGGTTGTTGGAAGTTACCCTATGATGGAGCGGACAACATTTGGACGAATGGTATTGGGTTCCCCCTGCCAGCCACCCCGAACCTTTTCGGCCCGAGCAGTGTTGGGCCAATCCTTTGTGAAGCAAACACCGGACAAACACTTGTTGAAGCAAGTTTCTTTTGGTTTGGGGACGCCTTTTGGATGGCAACCGTACGTAAACAAACAAGTTTTAGAGGTCTTAGAGGTCTGCATCTTTTTTGGACACATCCGAGTGTTAGACACTCGCCCAAGACAATTGTTCTTTTGTTTCTTTTCCTAGACTGCCGGAGCGAAGCATGAATGGAAGAACTCTAAACGTGCAAGATATTGATGGATTAGGGACCAACAGCCCACACTCAACTCCACCAACCGAGGCTTCCGTTGCAACAAGAGCACTCCCTTGGAGTGTGCAAACAACAATCCATCATTTGGCTAAATGGAACAGAGAACCTCTTAAAGATGGCTGGTGGACATAGGTTCTCCGTGAATGATGTCCTTGGAATCCCTAATTGAAACTCATGCCCATGTAGGAACTTGGAGACACGCCCATTCGGGTGTCCTCTTTTAAGGCTTTCACCCTATCCCGGATTTTCGTTTTCTTTTCCCCCAATTGAGGGGCCCTCGTATTCCAGTTCCCATTTTGGAGACAAGCCCATGGTTTGGTCAGGTGCGGAGTGAGGACCAGCTGGGCCCCTGGGCGGGGCTGGTGCAGGGCGTTTGCCGCTCTGCGCTGGAGCTGCAGATCGCACTGGTGGTCTTCAACCTCTTGGTGCGGTCGGGAGTCAGGGTTTGTCGCAGAATGAATCGCATGGAGTCCGTATGGTCCATTTGGCAGTGAGAACCCCCCTAAGTGTTTGGTGGACATGAATGCCCACCCAAATGTGAAAAGTCATGGGTTGGTCAGCTCCATGTCAATCCCTTGAATTTTTGTAAGAACAAAATGAGCTCGTCCCCCGTGTCCTGAACCTTCGAACCTGAATTACATGAGGTTTGGTCAACAACAAAATATAGGTATCCGCGACACACAAACTTTCCCACGGACCGAGGGAATCTAATGAATTACCCATGCCCATGGAGGCTATAGCAAATTTCGAAAGTGGGAACCATGTTTTGCAGCTTGCTCCCTGCTGAGATTTGGGGAGTCAACCATTAGCTATTGAGTGAAGGGTAGAATGGTGGACCCCCGTTGCTGGGTATCAAAAGGGCAACCAAAAGGATCCAATTATTTTAAGGTACCGATTCCTATTTCGAGAAACACCTTATTGAGTTTGTAGTTAGCCAACTTGCGCCATAGCGTTGGCAGTTTGCGGCCTGATCTTATGATTGTGATGCTTGAGAACATCTCAAGAGCAGCCTCACCTGTTTCTCAGTGTACGGCCCTTCGCAAGGTCCTTTCTGGAAGCAACAAGTCCAGACAACTTTTTCTGGTCTGTGGTTGAGAGCAGGTCACTGCAGTAGATTCGCCATGCTCGGCGTGCATTGGACGCCAGGTGCCGGTGTATCCGCTGGACTGCTCACAGGCCGAGCGCTGCAGCGTTTTGTTTTTCCCCGACAGCCAGATGGATCTCGGGGAAAGGTCTGGGGTTTTGCGTGCCAGAGTTATAACAGTTTTTTGTGGGCTTGACATGTTTTGCTTGGGCAAGCTTGAATTGGGTGTTTCCTTTTGATGAGACTGGTTGCAACCCTGAACAGGCAGACAAAACGGCAAAGTCAAGTCACTTATCGATGGAATGTCTTTCTGACCACACGAGCTTGTCTTCCTCTCAGTTTGCCCCCTTGAAAGACGGTTGCTAAGGGGACCGGCAGGAACCGGACTTTCATTGCGATTCAAGTGCTGTAAACAAACCATACATGATTAAGCATCATAAATCAGTGAATGTGTGTCAACATCGTCGATGTGTAGAAGCAAATAGTTGCATAGCAACAGCTGACAAACATCAACCAACGGTGCATCGGTGCTCAGCCGGTCGCGTTCAGAGGCCCTGATTGCTTTATGCCGCCTCTGTGGCGCCTCCGCGCGCACGGCAGCGCGGGTCATGGTGACGCTCTCTTTGCTCTGCATCGCCCGGGCGCCAGAAAAGCGCGGCAACGTGGGGAAATTCCTTGCCATGGGTTCTAGTTGGGCAATACACAACTTGTCTTCATACGTGTTAGGTAGAGCCCTCAGCAACATCAGGTTTTGAAAGTGACTCTCTTCCACTTTTCGTTTTGTTTCTTTCACGGCGGAAAACAACAAGCACTTGGATGTTTTGGTTCGAATCTGTATCCTGAAAAGAATCACAGGGGGTGCGAAACCTCATGCTCTGACAGGAATTGGGAAGGGGACTTGGGCTCTGCTCGGATCAATTCGAATCGAAGATTGGAGGGCTGGGCGAGATCTTCTTGCGGGCGGATAGTTCTGCCTTTTTTGCTTCACTCAAATTCGATTGTGGATTGCTCGCAAGCACCAAGGTTTCTGTTTCGCAATGTCACACGCATTGGAGGGTTGTGCGGTTGGTTGGTTCAAGCAGCCACAGTCTCCCTTGAAGAAAAGAGACACCTCCATGAGCCTGCCAGTCTTTTTTTTCCGGTGCAAGCCTGATTTGAGCATGAACATAACTGGCAAACGGGCCAACCTGCATAATGTAAACTGCGGAGAATCAAAGGAGAACCAGACAAGTCAGGGTCGGTTCCTCTTGCAATACGAAGCGAAAGAAGAATTCCTCTAGTTGGTAGGAATTCGTCTGGCAATCTTTTTGATCAATGCTCTTGCAGATTCATTTTGGATCCGGGTTTCCTAAAGTCAGAGCTTCGCTCTAAAATGGGACCTCCCCATGAGCCAGGTCTTTCTTCCCTGAAACAGCCATAACCAGGCACAGGGTCGGGATCCATTGGGGCTGCGGTTTTTGTGCTCCGCGGTTTTTCTTCCGAGTAACCTCTTGGGGACTTCGCATTTGGTGGGTTACTACGAAACATTTGCCTCTGGCACCAGAGTGCCCCACCATTTCAAAGGGATGAACCCTCAGACCTCCAATCACTTTTTGAAAGATTATGAAAGATTCCTTGCGTGAATGAATGGCTAGGAACCATGGGAGAACAAACACAAATACACTCTCTCTCACACACTCTCTCACACACTCTCTCACACACTCTCTCACACACTCTCTCACACACTCTCTCACACACTCTCTCACACACTCACACACTCACACACACACACACTAACTCTCACACACACACACACACTAACTCACACACACACACACTCTCACACACTCTCTCACACACTCTCTCACACACTCTCACACACACTCACACACACACACTAACTCACACTCACACACACACACACACTCTCTCACACACTCTCTCACACACTCTCACACACGCTCTCACACACTCTCTCACACACTCACACACTCACACACTAACTCACACTCACACACACTAACTCACACTCTCTCACACAATCTCTCACACACTCTCACACACGCTCTCACACACTCTCTGACACACACACACACACACTCACACACTAACTCTCACACACGCTCTCACACACTCTCACACACACTCTCACACACTCTCTCACACACTCTCTCACACACACACACACTCTCACACACTCTCTCACACACTCACACAGTCACACACACACACACTAACTCTCACACACACACACACACTCTCACACACTCTCTCACACACACAAACTCACACACACACAAACTCACACACACACAAACTCACACACTGTCTCACACACACACACTCACACAGTCTCTTACACACTCTCACGCACTCTCACACACTCGCACACCCTCTCTTTCTCTCTCTCTCTTTCTTTGTCTCTCTCTCTCTCCCTCACACACACACACACACCTCTCACACAACACGCACACACACATGCACGAATGCACTCACTCAACCACTGACTCAACCACTTACAATGTCTTGCAACGCGGGTATTGCAACCACTGGCAACCACTCTCGTCCAGGAAAAACCAGGAAAACCGAGGGAAGCCTTCAAGCCTCGTATATCGACTTCCATCGGCGCAGTCCGAGTTCCGAGCTGGACTAAGGCCGTGCTTGTGGGCTCCATGCTCGGTGCCCTGCGCCTGCCGCTTCTTTCCATGCGCCACTCGAGCGAAGGGAACCATCCATGGGATATTTTTGGGGCCTCGGGTTCAAGGGTTCCCTTAACTACCTGGGGGCGATCGGGTACTCAAATGGCCAGTGAAATGGGTTTGGCTTTGTTTTGTTTGGTTTCAAGAGAACAAGCACCAATCATGGGAACCCTCTCCAACAAAGATACACGCAAGCAGGAACAGATAGGTGAGTGGATTTCTCATGGCCCTGTTTTGACTTGTGCCCTTGACAGCCAGCTCATATGTTGTCCGAAGCAACCCAGAAAACAATTCGCCGCTGGGCCTTTCCATCCAAAGGGTTTCACACAGGGACACATAGGGGCTCGTTGGACTTGCTCATGAAGGATCCCAAAAGGGGTACCCTCAATAGACACACACACACACACCCAAACTGTTTGGAAAGGCTAGAGACCTTTAGTCTTGTACATTGCCTGGGCCCGAAAGCATTAGCAGCGGCAGCAAGTTCTCCTAGCGATCCTAGCAAGTTCTCCGCGCAGTTGCGCGTCTGAGCAAGTTGTTGACGCGAGTTCCTCTGAGCAAGTTCTCCAAGCAAGTTCTCTGTGCAAGTTGCTCTGAGCAAGTTGTTGGCGCGAGTTCCTCTGAGCAAGTTCTCTCAGCAAGTTGCTCTGAACAAGTTTCCTCTATTCGCGAATCACTTTCGTACTTAAAAGTTGCGATTTTCCAGCCGGAGCTGCGAAAGTTTACTTCGCGTACTACTTTCGTACTTAGAAGTTGCGATTTTCCAGCCGGAGCTGCGAAAGCTTTCGTCGCGTGCTACTTTGGTACTGAAAAGTTGCGAATTTCCAGCCAGACTTCGCGTACAACTTTCGTACTTAAAAGTTGCGATTTTCCAGCCGGAGCTGCGAAAGTGTACTTCTCGCTCAACAGTTGTGCCGGAGCTGCGAAAGTTTACTTTGCGTACTACTTTCGTATTTAAAAGTTACAATTTTCCAGCCGGAGCTGCGAAAGTGTACTTCGCGCTCAAAAGTTGTGCCGGAGCTGCGAAAGTTTACTTCGCGGCGTACTACCTTCGTACTTAAAAGTTACGATTTTCCAGCCGGAGCGGCGCTACTTTCATACTTAAAAGTTGCGAGGAGCTGCCGCGGACCAGGGCGACCGCGGGATTGCGAAAGCAGGCGCGCAAACCACGAGACAACTTCAAAAGGCCATTTCGCGAGTAATAAAATCGCAAGAGCGCTTCGACACGCACGATCTCCGCAGAGAGTTCGCCGCGACTAAGACAAATTCGCACGGCGCCGCAGCGAGAGCACGTCGACACGCACGATCCCCGCAGAGGGCCGCAAAAACGAAAAAAAAAAAAAAAAACCTTGAGTTTTTGCACCTCGACCACGCCGATCCCCGCAGAGGGTCGCGCGGCAGATCAGAAATAGCAAAAAACCTTGGGTTTTTAACCTCGACCACGCCGATCCCCTCAGAGGGTTCTTCTGCGCACCGAACAACGCAAAACAAAACTACTCGAGTTTTTGTACCTCGACCACGCCGATGCCCGCAGAGGGTCGCGCGGGCAGATCAGAAATCGCCAAAAAACACGAGATTTTGCACCTCGACCACGCCGGTCCCCGCAGAGGGTCGCGCGGGCACCGCAAAAAGCCTCGAGTTTTTGTACGCCGATTCCCGCAGAGGGTCGCGCGGGCAGATCAGAAATCGCAAAAAAGCCGCGAGTGTTTGCACCTCGACCACGCCGTCGCAAACCCGATCGACGATCAAAGTCCTGCCCCGGCGCCCTAGAAAGCTAAACTTAACTTACATAACTGCTAACGCCGAAGCTATGCACTTGGCTCTACGCAGTTAGCTCTATGCACTTGACTCTATGCACTTGGCTCTATGCACTTGGCTCTATGCACTTGGCTCTATGCACTTGGCTCTATGCACTTGGCTCTATGCACTTGGCTCTATGCGCTCGGCTCTATGTGCACTTGGCTCTATGTACTTGGCTCTATGCACGGCTCTATGCACTTGGCTCCATGCACTTGGCTCTATGTCTTTGACTCTGCGCAAGTGACTCTAATGCAAGTTGGTCCGAGAGCTCCGTGCGGAAGAACCCTTCGCGATGCTTTCGGAAAAATGATCCGAAAAGCAGCCAACGCACCGTGGTGCCCTGGATGTTTTCGATCAACAAGCCAAACAAGTCGGCATCCCCTGTTCATTCCAAGTGCGCGCTCAAAACCCCATTGGCCCTTCTAGTTTCATAGGTTGTATAGTAAAGTTCACCTATTTTCCCCATAGGGGTGATTCCAACCATTCTGTTCAACCATTGTTCTTCTCAAAAAAAGCGTGCTGTTTCTCCTTATTTTTTTGATGGTGTGGATTCTTGAGGGATTTTTCCGGGCTAGAATCCCTCCATCCCACTCTGGGCTTCCAGAAGGATCTCTAGACGCAGCAGCCTCAGGGGGCAGCGCCTTCAACGTGGCCCTGGTGGCGTGGCCGCTGGGCGAAACCCTCCGAGCCGTCCGACGTTGCAATTGGCAAGTGGACAATTTTACCAAGCAGAACGGATGAACAGACTTCGAGCCATGTTCTTGAGCTATAAACCAAGCAGTTGGGCAAACAAGTATTTGCCATGAACCGGCAGCCCCCGTTTTTGAGACAATTTGTTTTACAGCATGTTTGAGAACTTGTGTTTCTTTTTTTGAGGGGGGGGGAGGAACAACAACCAGCAACCATTTCTTCCGGGATGACACCCTTGTCTCCTGCAATCAATTAAGCTCTGTTCATTGTTCGTGGTCCGGAAAGCATGTTGCAGATGTGTGTGATGTTTAGGGTCATTTAGGTGGGGATTCGTATCCACCACTGAGGTGGGAATTCACCAGATGCGGGTCCCGCCAAATTCGCGGTGTGCCAGGCTGGGGTTCCAGACCTATCAGCTCTACTCCCACATCGCGAAACGCACCGAGTGCAGCCACCCACTGCTCAGGCCCTGCCAGGAGCCAACGAACTGGTTTTTGCTTTGGGGGGTTGGGGGAAGAAAAGCAAGAGGGTAACGGCTTCATGTCGTTGTTTCGATTTTTTCGGGTCAGAACCGGGTCCCTTCAAGTGGCTTGCATATTGAGGGCTTAGCGGCTCAAAACCTGGACATTGGAGGTTTGACAGGGGAGGAGCAGGAGCCTTCAAGGGCCGAGAAAGGGAAAGGGCAGGGATCAAAGAGGGTACGCAGGGTTTTTACTGGACATGACCTGTTGGGGGTGGCTTAAAAGGAAAGCGCGAAGAAAACTGCCGATTTCAAGGAGTCTCAAGTTTGAGACGCATGCAGCGTATCCTGTAGCTGTACTTCTGAATTTGTTCTTAGAAAGATGGTGCTGATATTTCTGCGACATCCATCACACGTGCATTCGGTTCTGAGTTTGAATGGAACACAGTCGGACACAAAGCGTCCAACTAACATTCAACCCGTTGATCTGTTAGTTATTGCAGCTCCGAACTACTTGCTTGCTTCGACTGGCAACAGCCCTCACGCGTCAGGAGCCGGATGACCGCCCGCGCAATGTGTGAGGGTCCGAGGTTTCACCCAAAAAGTTGCACCTGCGGGGCGTAAAACGTTTTGCCCGCTACTCTGCCCTGCTTGTCACGCGGCAGGCCCCTTCTGGAAGTCCGCAAGGGGCGATTCTTTTCGCGTCTTCAAGTGTTTAGGGATGCGGCTTGGAGTGCTTGGGGTTGTGAAAAAGGAACATCTCGGGTTTGATGATTGTCTTTGGTCATCCGGGGAATCTACGTCGAGCCAGGCGAGTACGTGTCCCTAGGCTGGCACGAGAGTGATGACCTCGCTGCCGGGTATCCCGGGCTAACCTGGGGAAAAAAGAAAGCGCGACATGCCACTTACCACTCGCTGGCCCAGGGTTGTTTTGCCAGATTTGTTCAAACAAGACCCTGGCCTACGGGTACCCAAAGGATGTTGTTTAAACAGCTGTCTAAACACGTCAAACAAGACGTTGGCCCAACCCTCGTGCCGCGTTTGTGGAAGTTTGCCTTTTGCCCAGTGGCGAGTAACCCCAGCTAATCCCGCTAGAATTTCTAGATGGCCCTGGTAAAGCCTTTTTGACCCCGCGGATAATAAACCTTTGGTTGATTCATACGGGGGTGTCCCATTTGAAAGGGGATCCTTCACTTTTCGGGAAACACTCCCAATCAATCCACCATGTTGATGGAAGGTTCCGGGCCGACATTACTCAAATGACTTATTTGTGTAGTGATTGAAAGGAGAGCAACCCTGATTAGTATATAGGGCTAACTTGACCATCGTTTCGCATTTGGGCTCAGGCCGTCATCGACTGCCTGCGGAGCTTCCCCAATTGCGGCGCCTTGGTTGAAAGTGGCTTGAGACACCCAGAAGAGACACCTTCAAAGCCCTCAATGTGGTTGGATTTCATGTCTGGTTCCTTTCATGGCCCCAATAAGCACCTAGATTTGGCAGATGATTTTTGCCAGGGTGCAGGGCCAAGCGCGGGTGACCCACCATCAAAATGTGAGGGAAGGTTAGAAAAAGGGATTGTTCAACATAAATAGGTACGCCCGCCTCCTTAATGCTTTGCATGACGTTGCGTGTACAGTTTTAATTCCAGGTTTCGGTTCTGACTCAGGTAGACATTCTCTCTTGATCATGTCTCAGGCTTTGTTGGGAGGTGAGACCCGAGATTCTCGCTCGGGGCACACCACACCGTTGGCCAGTGGGGCGTTCCAAGCTGACAGTCTGGACGCGCGGGTGCTATAATTTGAGCGTCTCTTTCTGAGGCGGCTGGGTCCCCTTGAAGTTCGGTACCCCCGTGAGGTTCTTTGAAGGAATTCGAGCCGAGCGGTCCCATTCCCATGTGGCAGAGCCTCAAATGAACTTAATTACCCCAGGGAATGTACAAACGCCCCATAAACGGGTCATAAGATGTTGGAGACTCCAGGTCACGTTTCAATATGAGTGGAGGGGTTTTGTCAACGAGTCTCCATACTCTGCATTGGGGTTGCTACTCACAGGTGCGTCAAAACCCCAAAAATGCCGGTTTTCCTGTTGCGTGTTTCAATCTAAACCAATTCCACAAAGGGGTCTCAAGAAAACACAAGCCCAAATGACTCAAACGGGAGACGTCAAAATTATGGTTTTCCTTTTGGTTTGCCTTTAAAACCCCTAAAACGGGCATCCTCAAACAAGACAGCCCCACATACAGCTTTCAGCTTGAGGCCCCATTGGCCTGTGGGGGCGGTCCATGGGAGCGGCCACCGCCCTCATGCACGCGGACCAAAATCCAAACCTAGGCGACCGGCCAAGCCTTGCGGGTGCTCGGACCGCTCGGGTTTCGAAGAGTAGTTTATGGTTCATTGATTTGGAGTACCCAGTTTCCTGGTGGTTTCTTACAAAACCAGAAAGCCTACCCAAATGCACCAATAGTAAGTAATGTTGTTCGTTGCTCACAGGTGCCATATGCTTTGGAGCTGTGGGTTCTACCTTTGGTTTTGCAAATCATAGCTTTCATTCCAGGATTTGGGGCCCTGTATTCAGGGCACAGGGGCAAGCACGGGCAAGCCCCTTGCTTTGCCTATGGCTTGACAAGGTTCTGGGGCTCCGCCCTTGCCCTCAGTGCATGGCCCAGTTGCCACCACAGGATAAGCTCTTTGTTTGGTCCAAGACTTTGTCGCCTGCGGTTTGACATGTGGCGACCTTGTGGGAACTTCCGCTGCACTTGGCACCCCCTGTTCGTGGCAACCCACTGAAGGTGATACCTATGCTTGTGTTTTGTCGCAAGTGACAACCACAAGACATCCTCCAGTGCCCTTGCAACTCAGTTGATTCGCACTGTGCGGAGGGGCCGTCTGCGTGGGTTGACGAGATTGTGGACTTGTTTGGGGAGGTCCCAAGATTTTCCGCTTTTGCTGGCTTCCAACATCACCTGTTGGGCCAAGTTCTAATGAGTTTGCTCCAGGTGTGATGTTTTAAAGGGTAGGTCTAGGCAGTATAGGAAACCCTTCTTGTGGAGTTAAGTGCAGAGCCCGCATGTATGTTTGGGGACCCCCACATGTTTGGAAGTTAGGTTCAGAAACCGGCGCAAAATGTTGCAGGCCCGAGGCCTGAGGGATCTTGGAAGCATCTCATGGTCAGGAAGAAGGTTGGGAACGGTTAGTCCTCAGGTCACTTCACCGCCTCACAGCTGGGTTTCTGGAGTGGCTAGGTGGTCGAGTAACTGGAATTCCCTTTAATTGCGGTCACTTTAGGATGAACAAGGTGGGTTTACGGTAATTCCAAGAGAGAAGAGATAGACCATAGGATAGGATTCTTCCGGTTAACCTACCATCATCCACTCGCTTCTCTCGTCTCTTCGGTAGTTTACATTAAGATCTGGAAAGACATATGACATAGTGAAGAGAGAAGAACTAAGCCAAGAAACCGTTGAAAAAAAGTAACAAGCAATGCAGGGAAAGGACATCATAAAGACAGCACACATGATGAACAAGAGATAGCATTCCATTTCCCATGTTCTTTTTGGGAATGCTATCCAATATCTTTTCCTTTACCTGTCTTTTCATTTACTTTATGATTACAGCTTTGCTTTATCTTTGCTTTCATGTAATTCCAAATGCTACAGATAATCATAAAGAAAGCAACATAAAGGATAGTATCCACAATAAAATAACTTGAAAGTAAGGGAAAAGGGATATTATCTCCTTATCATTGTCAACCCGCCGGATCTCCCGGAAATAGAATGAGATGACATATGAAAAAGACAAACAAGATAAAAGGCATGTCATTACAACTCCAAAAGAGAATAATTAGAAGAAGAAGACCAATAGATAGATGAAAGAAATGCAAGAAATTAATAATGATACAAAATACAAGAATAAAGTGAATCATTAATTGATAATGCGAGAATGCAAAATTCTTTAATTTGTAAACTAATAAGAAGAGAAGACAAAAGGAATGACCTTAAAGTGAAGATAATCATTTATTCTGATGACATTTCGTTATTAATAAAAGCATTTCCTAGAGATATAGCAGCATTAGATAAATGAAGTAAGTGTATTAGCAAAAGTTAATTCACAAGGATCTGGAAGATAGAAAGCTTCTCCTGGCCACATCCCTAAAGTTGGAGAAGATAATAAATGAAAAGATGTCCAAACGAAGGATACACATAATCCAGCTTTAGAAACTAGAAAGCTTCCAAAAAGACACTTCATATGTTTTTAGCTAATTCTCTTAATAAATCTCTAGACCAAATATGATTACTATAAATAAATAATAAATTAAGATGAAATAATATAAGAATTAATTCTATGAGAAGTGAATTCCAGTCCAGCAATAAATGTCAAATCCTGTAAAGATAAATATAATTATAATATTTGCAAAGATTAATAAGATAGAAATATTAATAAGAAACAAAATGAATCTGATATATCTTCTAAATGCAATGATTTCCCAAATAACAGATTCTTTTTTTAAAAAAAACAAGTAAAGAGAAATAGAAAAGTGTCTTTATGGAAAGGATAGGATGCATACACACAGCATAGGATTATACAGTATATTTATTTTCTTTCATTTGGTATCTTTATTTTGATTCCTTTCTTTTTGGTTTAATTGTCAAGTTTCTCTCCGGCGTTTCTATCGTTTACCGCGAGAGACGGAAGGTCGTGAACTTACCTAACAACATGAAATCCTAAGAAATACAATATAGAAATTAGTAATGAAAATGAAAGAAGAAAGAACAAATACAATATGAAAATAATAACGGAAGATGCAAATAACAGATTACACATTAAGAAGAGAATTAACTGCGTTTATAGAAGGGATCCAGAGCTGTGTCTGGGGTAGAGGCTATCTTTCTATTTCCCTATCCACTGTTGATGATTGATAGGCTTGGAAGTGGATAGGTGGGAAGGGGCTGTGTGTATATTGGATGGTTTTATGATGGACACAGCCTTCTCCCTGCCTTGTTTTTCCGTTGCCTGGCGTGCCTTTGGTCTCAGGGCCTGCGTGAATACGGACGGGGTTTCCGTCGCATTCACTCGTGAGTGCAGATGACTGAGCAGCGCCCACTCAATTGGCCATTTTAGTAGGTGGTTCCACTGGGGTCGGGGCACTCTTCGGGGGGCCTTTGACGTTGCTTGCGAATGTGTAGAGTAAGTGGTTCCACTACCTTGCTTCATAGGTGTTATAGGAATGTCTATATAAACGTTTGTATCTGTCGGTCTGCGGTTCCGACTTCGCGGAAATCGATGCCAGGGGCGCTCTGTTTGGACTCCTCCTTCGCCAACTTGCGGCAACTTCTGGAGGATCGCCGACTCGGATCGGAAGAGATCATGGGTTCAACGCAGTTTCACATAGCCAGACCGCACGGAATCAGCTCCCATGTAAAGAGGGGAGCCCAAAAGGGGTTGTTTAAACAACAGGCCTTCAAACGTGTTTAGAAAAAGGCTTGGCCCAATGTAAACATTTTGAGGTGCTTTTGGGTGCTGAAAAATCCTCCATTGAGAGGGACATATTGGGGATGCCACTTGAGTGGACCCTGGTCAACAATGGAGTTTACGAGTTCACCCCTTCAGTGATCCTGTTTAGTAGTTGATTCCCATCCAGCATGACTTCTTTATCACTTTAAGGGTATTCTCGGGTATCACAGAAAGGGCCCTAAAGCCAACTTCATCGCAAGTATGACCTGGACACGATGGATGTTTTTGATTCAGGCTTGTGCCTTTGTGTTTCTGTCTCGGCCTTTCTTGTGGCCGCTTTTTGCCACTTTGGGGGGTTCATCCTTCGGAGCTCTTGGACGCAGGAACTCGCGCAGAGCAAGAGTGTGCCGTTGCCGGCGCCTGGTCGGGAAGTGACGGTCTGGAATGCAGGCCTTGGCTTGGAGGTTTCGGGGTTCGAACCCTGGCTTTGGAGGCAGATACCATCTGAGCAACCACGAATTTGGGGGTAAGGTGAGGAGTTGGGATATCGCGATGTCTGTCCACTGGCAATGTTCGAGGGGTTCAATCAGCTTGGCCCTTGCGTCTTTTTCAAGGCGTGGGGATGGCTTTGAACAACCACAGGATTATTATTCTTTCATCCCTTCCTACGGGTCATGCCCTTCTTGGGGGGTCAAAGTCAGATGGTTGGCTGCTTCCCTGCAACCGCAGGGGTGTTTTTGTTGGAGCGTGAGTCGAGGTTCTGCACTTTGCTCAGGTGCCCTCGTGGTTGGTGGGCCCCGCTCTGGCGCTGGCCAGCGCGCCCGGGAGACAACAGAGTCCGACGGATGCCCATTGATTCGGAGTTCGCTGGGCAAGGAATGAGCCCAAAAAAGGCAAGCCCCGAAAGAAGGTTGCAAAATTGGCTCGTGTCGGGTTCCGGTCTTTTCAAGCACACACCCTTCTCTTGGGGTGTATAGCACATGGGATCCTGGAGTGCGATTGGTTGGAACTCACTCGTGGAC
Organism: Effrenium voratum; assembly: GCA_963377175.1. NCBI lineage: Eukaryota > Dinophyceae > Suessiales > Symbiodiniaceae > Effrenium > Effrenium voratum. The sequence continues at coordinate 50,719 of CAUJNA010003616.1, forward strand.
TACCGCGATTTGGAATCGATGTGGTTCGACTCCGCGCAGTCCGAATGAGTGGCACGGCAATTTCTCCCTGAAGATGATGTGACATACTCGTGTTTCCCTGAAACACACACCTGTTTCAGCGGGAGTTGCAGGGTCGAAAAAAAAAAAAAAAAAAAAACGGAAAAAAAACTGATTTTGAGCACTCACAGCCCCGAGCATGGCGATCTCAAGAGGCAGCGTGAACCCACCCATTCTCTCTCGCTTTCGGCCGAACACCAAGCATTTCCTGTGCCTTTGGATCGGGAAACCCCAAAGTGGGGCCCAGTTCCTTCAAAGCATCTCCATCAGACCCCATGCTTGGGGCTGTCAGCCAGATTCGGACAGGAAGGAGTCACGTTTGCAGTCTTAGTGCTCGGGGTTTTGGCGCTTGTGGGACCTTGGCTCCGCAATTTCCGCACGGCAACGTACTTCCAGGGTCTTAATTGGGCCTTGTTTGCTTTTCAAGACCCTAAGACACTGAAGTGCCTCGATCTTGGCTTTCCCACAATCACAAGATTCTGCTGCCCGCCAATATCATATGTCATCCCAGACGATGTTCTCCTCAGTGTTACCCTCCAACATGCATGGAGCTTGCAATTCCCAGGAAAATGATCTTCCACCCAGGTATATGTTTTTTGAGGGTACCTTCTTTCGAGCTTGGGTTGAAGGGATACCAGATACAAAGCCACTAGTTTGGGGATTTTGACACATGCACCTCATTACACCTCCTTGTCGCAGCGCTTTAAGTTGATTCTGCTTTTCCCGAGATCCGCCTGCGCGTGAAGTCCCTGGCGGACTTTGACATAGAGGACTTCGCAATTCGGGCAACTGCCACCAATCAAACCACCATGGCTATGTGGACATCATTCAGGTGGGGATTTGTGACCAGCCACTTCAGAATGGGGTTCACCATGAGAGTTCATTGCCGCTCGCCACGGGCAAAAATTCAGTTGTCCGTAGTCTTCCCGTGGCTCCCACAGTCTTGAAGTAGTCTTTCCGTAGTCTTCCTGGTCTTGTAGTCTTTCCGTAGCCTTCCTGTCGTCTGCACTTGTGTGCGCGCCGCATTTGGTCAAATCTCCCCCCATAGACACCCCCGCAAGTTTCACACGCTCGACTTTACCGAAGCATAAGTGCTTGGGTCAGCCTTTGGGTGGTCCAGTGCCATGCACACCAAGTCATTTGGCAGACCCAACCCTAAAGAACTAATGCCCTAAAATGAACGTTGCAACATCGACCTCGAGTGTCCACCATATTCGCTATGGTCAAAAGTGGCCATCCACCTGGTATTAAGGAAACTTTGTAATCATTCGAGTGCAATGGATCATTTGGGGCTCAAAGCTGAAAGAGGATGGGAAGTAGCCCCTTGGTTTGGTTTCTTTGCTCATTGGACAGCTCGCGGGTCAATCGGACCTGGCAAAGCGGCACGGAAGCAGAAGGGAGAAGCGATATTTGGTGAGTTCCAAATTGGCCGATTCGCATTAGCTCTGGATCATCTCTGGCTGCAAGACGAGTTCTAGCCAAAGATCGTTTGAGTGCTTGAGCAGATTTGGTCATAGGCAATGATCGAATCTTATGCAATGAATCAACTGCCTCCTTACACTGTACCCGACACGGCATGCTTTTGATTCGCTCTCAGCCTTGCGGAAGCCAGGATCCTTTGTAATCATTATGATTCCTAAGAGAACCGTGACAATAGGATACAATAGGCCATAGGAGTTTTGACCAGTCCATGGAGTCTTGGTGCGACCGGCAGGATTTAGTCCCCTTGCAGCATGCGAAGCGGAGGCGGGCGCAGAAGCACGGTGCACCTCGTTGTCCTGCGGTTTATCCATTCACCGAAGCACCCACAAGGGCTACATTGCCATGGGAATCAACCGCTAGACAGTATCACAGAAAGGGGCCCATTTCCAACATGGTGTGAACCCAGGTTGGGTGCGGAGCTTGCAAGAGTTCATGTTCATCGCGTTGTTGTCTTTCGTGCACCGGTGAATGTTGCGCGTGTCGAACAGCCCGCTCCGGGACTCAAACAAAACGGGCATGTGTCGAAACTCGCGACTTTGTAGGGCGGTTTCAATCGCATTGACAGTTCCTGGAAAGGAGGATCCTCCAAACCGGGCTTTGAAAAGCAACCCGGAAAACTGGCGCACGTTCATCAATCAAAACACCGAAAACATAATCAAACAAACAAGCAAACAAATAAGCAAGCGAACGGACGAATGAACGAACGAACACGAACACGAACACGCACACGAACACGAACACGAACACGAACACGAACACGAACACGAACACGAACACGAGCACGGCACGAGCACGAACACGAACACGAACACGCACACGCACACGAACACGAACACGAACACGCAAACGCACAAACCCACAAGCGCGCACACACACAAACAGACAAACACACAAACACAAGCACATACCAACACAAACGCACAAATACAAACACACAAACAAAAAAGAAGCAAGCAAGCAAGCAAGCAAGCAAGCAAGCAAGCAAGCAAGCAAGCAAGCAAGCAAGCAAGCAAGCAAGCAAGCAAGCAAGCAAGCAAGCAAGCAAGCAAGCAAGCAAGCAAGCAAGCAAGCAAGCAAGCAAGCAAGCAAGCAAGCAAGCAAGCAAGCAAGCAAGCAAGCAAGCAAGCAAGCAAGCAAGCAAGCAAGCAAGCAAGCAAGCAAGCAAGCAAGCAAGCAAGCAAGCAAGCAAGCAAGCAAGCAAGCAAGCAAGCAAGCAAGCAAGCAAGCAAGCAAGCAAGCAAGCAAGCAAGCAAGCAAGCAAGCAAGCAAGCAAGCAAGCAAGCAAGCAAGCAAGCAAGCAAGCAAGCAAGCAAGCAAGCAAGCAAGCAAGCAAGCAAGCAAGCAAGCAAGCAAGCAAGCAAACAACAAGCATGCAAACAAACAAACCAACAAACAAGCAAGCAAGCAAACAAACGATCAAGCAAACAAACGGACGACAAACAAACAATCAGTCGCACACGCGCACGAACAGCAAACAAAAAAGTCAATCAAGCAAACAAACAAATACACAAACAACAGTTACAAACAAACAAGCAAGCAAACAAGCAAGCGAGCGCGCAGGCAATGAAGCAAACGAGCAAGCAAGCAAGCAAACAATCCAACAACATACACGCAAACAAACAATCCAACAAACACAGCAAACAGACAAACAACCAAACACACGAGCAACAAACTAACAGTCAAGCGAACAAACAAACAACAATCAAACAAGCAAACAAGCAATCAAGCAAAGGAAAAAACAAGCAATCACACAAGTAAGCAAAGAAACAAGCAAACAAACAATCAAACGAACAACCAAACAAACAAGCGGACAAACAAACAAACAAAGATCACAATCAATCAATCAATCAAACAAGCATTCAAGCAAACAAACAAACAAACCAACCAACCCACATGCACAAACACACAATCAAACGAGCAAACGATCAAACAAACAAACAAACAAACGATCGATCGAACAACCAATCAAGCACACAAACAAGCAATCAAACAAACAAACAAACAAACAAACAATCTCTCAACCACACACACACACACGAACAACCAAACACCAAGCACACAAACAAACAAACAAACAAACAAGCAAGCAAACAAGCAGACAGACAGACAGACAGACAGACAGACAGGCAGGCAGGCAGGCAGGCAGGCAGACAAACCAACAATCAATGAAGCAAGCGAACAACAAACAATCAGTCGAGCAACCAAACAAACAGCCAAGCAAGCAAGCAAGCAAACAAACAATCCAACAAGCTAACAAACACACATCCCAAGATAAATCTTTACTCACCGGGTTTTTGTGTTGGGCTCGGGAGCTTCCGTTCAACGTTTATAGGGGCTTACAGGGTTCATGGGGGCTTACAGGGATTTGTAGTGGTTCATAGGGGAAAGTCTCCTTCCAAAAGCCGCTTCGCCAGCTGCGCTCCGGCCATCTTCCTGCACGGCAGAGAAGGCACGTGTCGTCCTTTTTCGCACATTGTGGAAGGAACGTCCGCAATCCGTTGGAGGAACTCCAGTTTGGGGGTTGTATTCTTTTAGAGGGAAATATTGATTACATGGGCCGAAATTGCCAATCGTTTGCTCCAATCATGACTAAGCTTGGTGAATCCATCACTTTCAATTAGGAATATGATCTGGCCCAGGAACCTCCAGAGGTAGGTTTCATGGTGTGTTTTTTCAGGGTAGCCTTTTTATGAGGTAACCTCTTGGTGGTTTGGATTGGTGGTTGGGAGTTGACGTCCTTCTTGTAGAGGGTAAAGGGGAAGCTATCCCAAACACCAATCCAAACCACTTGGACAATTGCTCACTTTTAGGTTGGTTTCAAGGAACACCAAAAGGAAAACCCACCATCTTGTTGCGCAGTTGATACCCGCAAATTGTTTTTTTGGTTGTGGGACTCTGTTTTGGAGATCCAGGGACATGTCTGTGGGATTGAAACAGGGACACCAGGAAACCGCGGGAACGTGTCGTACGAGTTGGAATTCTGAAAGCTGTTGGCAAATGGAATGGAGGGCCATTTTTTCTATTTTATTTTATTTTTATTGTTTTGGGGGGGAGTATTTTTGTTTTTCAGGGTGGGTGGCTTTTTTGCTTTTGTGGCTTTTACGTGGGTTTATGGACATGCGGGGGATGTGGAAAACAATGCTGATGATGTTGACGGGCTAGTGTAAAATACGTACATTTGTGAGAAAATGCTGTAAAACACAGCATTTTACTAGCCAAGACGGAGAAAAAACAACCAACAATAATTAATAAAAATCCCAAATTAAATCTCGACCCAAATGGACTTCCTACTGCCAGGGCTGGTGTTCAATTCCCGCGGCTTTGGCAACTGTGGCTATGGCGCATCAACAACTAGGTTTCGGGGCACTTTTTGGGCCTGACTTTTTGGGTGACAAATTGAGTGTGCCTTGTTTCCGCAGGTCCCATAGGGATCCATCATTTTGCCAAAACGACAGCTGGTCAGCAGCTCTTTCAGGACTTTTCGATCAGACAAGTTGGGCATGAGCCTTCCATCCGGGCAAAACAACGGATGCCACGGGCATCCGTGTGGAATACAATTGTATCAAAAAAGCGGGGACCCCCCAAATTGTTTTTCCTTTGGGATTCCCTGTAAAACCATCCCAAAAGGGAACCCTCAAAATAGGACACACCCTTGTGTCCCCCTCTTTGTAGTGGTTCTCCTCTTTCAGCACACCCCACATGGCGATGGCCCCCAAAATGCGGCAAACAAAACCCATGGGCGGCTCAGGAAAGCCATGAAACCCCCCATGTCAAATTGCAGTCTGTGACGGGACCAATGACATGTGAGGGGGTTCTCCAGAGATCCCTTTGGCTTGGCCTATGTTGGCCTAAGGCATTTCTCCCGAAGTGGGGACCCTTGAAGCTGTGCCAGATGACTTCGTCCACCCGGGCCACTCGCAGCAACTCTATGAGGCCTACATGGGCAGCAAGGCCGCGCCTCCGGCGTCCGGAAGAGAAGGTGTGTGTTTCCTGTCCAGCTGAAAGCTTCGTCCCGTCCTGAAAGCTTTGTAGGGTTCCGGAAGGGTTCCTCGAAAAGCACATGAGCGCAACCAAGAAACCTGTTTTCTCGCACCCGCAACACACAATTCCCAGCAGGTGAGGTCATACCACCCCAGCTTGCTGACATGGCCCAGGAGTTGATGGCGGTGGAAGGTGATCACAATAGCGAGAGGCGTGGTTGACATGTTCTGAGAGGCCGAGAGCATGGAAGGCGGTGGGTGTCCCAACAACATCCACTTCCAAATGATTTTTTCCCTTTAGTTTTGCATAAGGTTCACTGAACATGGAGAAGCCATCAGATTCATTTGGTTGGCAAAAGATCGGTCGGGTGGGAGGACTCGGACAGGAGCGGACGTGTGGTGAGCCACATCATCGGCTTCTTCGGGCGATGTCTCAGGCCGGATTTGTCGGAGGCACACCTCGGGCTAGCCAAGCAGGGTTAGAACCTTGAAGGTTTTGATGGGGTTCTGAGAGCAATTCTGGTTGGGGCCCCCTTTGGTTGGTGGATTCCGAGCTGAAACCACTCAAAAGGTCCAGCGTCCCGCTTTGAGATTGAACATTGTCAAGTTTATCATTCTTTGTGTGGCTCGTTCCCTCAAGCGGCCACCCCAAGAAAGAAAGGGTTCCTTTCCTTTCCGGGTGCACCGGAGAACTGGGGAATGGGTGTTGCGTGGCGTGGCCTCTGGGTGTGAATCAAGTTAACCTGGAATCTCACGTGCAGTGGAGCAGTCCTCATTGTACATATGTAGTGAAGCAGTGAGTGAACATGATAGCACTTGCAAGCCATTGTAGCTCAAAGCTTTTGGCCAATATGCGAAACACGGCTCGGGTGTTTCATGCGGAGCGCCCTCAAACATGGTGGACACAGATTTCTTTGTAAAACGCGACCCGCCAGCGAGTCCACTCCATTAACCATTACCCACCTGGGCCGTATTTTTTCAAGTCACGCTGTTGGACGGTTGGAAAGGGAAGCCAAAAGGAGCACCCATTTGGTTGGGGTCCATCTGCTTGGAGACCCACATCCGGCGCGACGGATGTGCCGGATGTGCCGGAGATGAGTTTGCAGGAGGATCTGTGCAAGCTCCTGCTGCCGCTTTCGCCGCAGAGCCGCCAAGAGCTCGAGGGGAAATGCAGTGCCACGCATCCCTTGGATCTGCTAAAGGTGCCTTGGTTGACCGAAACAACCTTCGAACCTTGTCAGTTGGTATGGGGGGTATTTTGCGGGTTGCAACCAGGTTTGGCTTTTGGATGGGGCTGCGAGGTTTTGTCTGACCCCACCGCGCCTACAGCAGTTCGGCAGCTGTCGGGGGTGCTTTTGTCCAAGCAGCTGCCAACTGTGTGGAGCGTTCTGCCCGCGGTGGATAGGCAGGGGTCCAACCAAATTGTGCCAATAGGGATGAAGGGACCCTAAAATGATCGGTTTCCTTTTGGTTTGCTGGTTTCCCTTGAAACCAACCCCAAAAAGGGTCCCTCAAAAAACACATGGACAAATGTTCAAAAGGGACGTGTGGTGGATGCCCGAAATGCTGCAAGCAAATTGTCCAGTGTAGTCGAGGGTTGGTTTCCCCTGACAGGGGCAAGCTGCGGTCGGCCCTGCTTTCGGCGCTGGACACTTCAGATGGGGATGCTGTGGCAAGGAGTAGGGTGGGGCAAAAATTTTTGAACCACCCAGGCCCTGGCCCGCTTTTGAGGGGACGACAACATGAGGTTGGTAGCATTTTGTGAGGGAAAGCAACATGAGGTTCTATGAACAAAGGTGGTAGCATGAAGGGGTTGGCCCGGAGGAGTCTGGCTGATTGCGCGGCCTGCGTGGCCCGCTGCCTGGAGGATTGGCCGGAGCTGTTTGGGTGGATTCGGAGTGTGGCAGCGGAGACAGGACCTGGGTGCTACTCCATCATCCAAATCCGCAGGAGGCAAATCTTTCTGCACCTGCTGGACCGATTGCTGCAATCGCCTTTTTGCGAAAGAGCACAGGATTTCGCATTTGCTCTGGAATTTGCTCTGATTGTTCCAGACACAGTTTATCAAATGGCTATGATTCCTAGGATGTTTAACAGGGACCCCTCCGAATCCCCACCTGAATGTCCAGAAAAGGGTCCCCAAAACAAGATTTGTTTCCAGATCCCAGGTCAGTCGCCTGGCGGAACATGCTGGAGCCTCACTGGTTGGAGCTCTCCGAGCTCCTGAGCCGTATGGCTCTCTCCGGCACGGAGGGCGAGGCGTGTTGGCTTCAAATGGGACGTTTCTCAAAATCGATTTGGTTGGTATTTTGAAGGGACACCTACACAACCTTGGCATTAGAAGGAAAACCAAAAGGACACCGTTGCCATTTTAGGGCACCGATTCCAATTTGAGCAACACCCAAATGCGTTAGGAACATCTGGTTGCGATGAACCTGGTTGGAACGAGCTCACCGATTCGGGGGAAAAACGAGCTCACCCGTTTCCATCTCGTGATGGATGAGCCCAGTATTAGCTGCCATTACAGACCACAACCCTCCCGTGGCTCCCTGATGGCTCTGAAGCTGGTGTTCAAGCAGACATTCCGTTTTGCCTCGTCTTTATAACCACTTGCGAAGTAGTGAGCAAACAGTTCCTTGGCACAATCCACTCAGGCAGTGACTATGAACTATAGTTCCCACCTTAGAAGTGGTGGACTCGAATCCCACCAAAGGATCTGCGACCCATTCACATTCACACACCCCTCTAAATGTGTGGTTTCATTTTGGTTTTTCTTCAAACCATCAAAATGCGGAATTGAGACAGTCAGATGTCTTAAAATTGACAAAGTCGGCCACTTCAAACAAATTCCCAGGCCGAGACGGGCCCTGCGTGAGGCCTTGGCCTGCGCTTTCCACGCCTTGGAGACCTTGGGCTCGGTGGGCGCCTTGGTGAGAGGCGAGGAGGCGGCCTGCCGCTTCCACCAGCAAATCGTCCAGCCGCTGCTGTCCCCGCAGGCGAAGTGGAGAAGGAAACCGGTTTTTGCATGAATTTGGATTTGGGGGTCTCAAAGTTGCTTGGATTTGGAGGTCCATTTCTTTGAACGACCAAGAGGGTAGTTTTGAGATAGGCTCTTTAATGGACTCCCATGGTCGACCTTGGATTCAGGTGTGTGTCAAAATAGAGGACGCGTAACCACCCCCAAAAAGTACCTGGTCTTACTGTAGGTTGAACCACTTTCTGTGGCAAATCCGCTTTAGATTGATCAAGTCACGGGAATGAGCCACGAAATGGTACTGGATTTTAGACGGAACCACCTTGATCCTCAGAATAAATGATCAGCAGGAATCAGCTACTTCATCACAGAAACCATGTCAGGTGGTGCTGTCCCCGCTCTGCGACTCGGATTCCAAAGAGATCGGGCACGCCTTGCTTTTGTTGGAATCGTCTGATGAAATGGCTCAAAACAATTGCGACTGGATCAAGACATAAATGATTGACATGGACAACACATCGATCACACAACCAAGGACTGCACAATTTTCGAGTTTGGCTTAGGCCTTCTGTCGATTTTGTCCTCTTTTTCTTTAGTTCCGATAACTGCCGTGCCTGAGGCGACGGGTTGCTGGAGTCGCTGGCCCGCATGGCCGCGGCGGACGAGCTGCTGATCGCAGAGGCGTCCTTTTACAGCTCCTCCCCGGAGGAGAGAGCGAGATCCCGAGATTCGGTAGGGGAAACATGTCCCGTGGTCAAAAGGCCGGTTCCTTTGCTTGGGGTTAACAGGGATGGTCCACCCAACAATCCCTTACTGTCTCTTACAATGATTCCTATTAAGGGAATCATGACCGTAGGCCATATATAAGCAGTTTTGGCCATGGCTCACATAGGTATGGCTGTTTGTGGGGGGGAACCCTCTTTTGGTTGGTTTAAACAGGAAACTAATAGGACGCAAACAGACACGACAAAATATACCCATATCATAGTTCACACTGTGCGAAGTGGGGGCTATTGCCGCCTAATAGCCTAATTCTCTGGGGATTTCACCATCGGGGGCCTCAACGTAGGAACATGTTTCCGAGTCAACGATAATGCCTATTTGACGTTCGTGACAAAATAAGTTGAAATGATTCGATGTCCAATGCTTAAACAAGTCGAGCTCGCTTGGTAGTAAGTGGGCCTTTGCAGCCCTTTTGGGGCTTACAGAAACAATCCGAGAGAGTCTAACATTGGGACAGTTTTTGTGTGAACCAAAGGCAAGGGTTTGCCCGTTAGGCCAACTACTTTCTGTGAGCAAACGTTTCCATATTTGGAGGCACGTTTTTTGACATTGCTAGAATAGACCGAACATGTTGCCATTTTGCGAACACTTTTTTCTTTCTTTTAAAGACCCGAAAAGGCGGCTTTTAGACCCAGACAAGGGCCGCAACCTCAGGAGCTGTGCCTCGTGGTGCGTCTGGGACTTGAGGCTGCCGCCACTTCAATTCCGCAGCGGCCGAGGGCCTTGCGGCTGCTGTACACCGTGGCGGACTCGCACTCGCGGCTGCTGTGCCGTGCACAGAACGGGCAGCTCTCCGCGGCTTCGCAAGCGTTATGAAGTCAGCTCCAGTCTTGAAGGGAAGGCAAACAAAAATGGGTGGTGATATTTTGAGAGCCTTCAAAATTGTATTTTTGGGGTTGAGTGCAGATCAGTCCAGGGGCCAGCTTTAAGTGGTTGTTGTGATGGGACGCTCTGATTTTTCCCTGTGTAGGGCAAATTCAAATGGCTAGATTTTGAGGTTTTCTACCCATGTGTAAGTTTGAAGTAAAGCAACCTGCAGGATTGTAGTTAATGGTTTGCTTCCCCAAAGTGATTTGGGTCAGCTTGAAAATTGGACTTCCGATCAATCCGGGTTTTCCAATCCTGCGTGCAGGGGTTTTGGGCACCCTTCACCGGGATTCCCTGGCCAAGAAGAAGTTGGACTCATGGGTTTGATTCTGGCGTCCAAAGGGTGGATGAAAATTTGGATCTGCCACCAGTACAACGGTCGAACGCAGGTTGTGGTGACTGGCAATGTGTGTTGTCCTCGCGGCAACAAATGCAATCTAGGCCTTAGGAGGCGAAGGGGTCCAAAGGCTTCCTCCAATCAATGTGCACGTAGGGTTGAGTTTCAAAACGCCCTCAGTCCGCTTCCTTTCCCGAGGCGGAAGGCGTGCTGCGCACCCTGGTGGAGGTGGTGGCGCCGGAGGAACTGCGGAGGTCGCCGGAGGCGAGGCTTGAGTTCCAAGGAGAATCGCGGACGAGGACCTCCGCGTGCAAAGACCCATTTTCGATTTGTCCCCTCCGTTTTGCCCTTAATTCGTGGCTGGTTTGGATTTGGCTTGGAACCCCTGGTTCTTGTGGAGGGTAGCCTCCGAACCACCAATCCGATCCCAAACATTTTTTCATTTTTTTTTCTCCGAATGCTGTCAGGGGACGTTTCCAATGTCTACGGCTGAGTGGGGCTTGGAATATGCATTGCTGGCACGCATGTCCAAACGCATGCCGGACAAGCTGGTGCTGCCCATCATCTACCGCATCGCCTGCCGATCTTTGAGCTTAGACGCCGGGGCTTGGGATTTGGATGTGGGGGTGTTGCCATTTGGTCGGCACCACAAAGCCCAAAGAAGCAACCTAAAGATGGTGGCAAAATAGTCCCTATGTGTCCACCCTACAGTGTCATCGGGTGATAAGTCCAAAGCAATCGGCCTTGAACGTTGCGGTCCAACTAGACAATCCTCTTTGAGTTGTCATACTGAGCTCAGCTTCCTTTTGAGGTGAGGTTCAACAGATATTGATCCAATGTGATTCAAAGAGACTTCAATTGAGGGCTTCATCATCACCACCATCACCACCACTCACCATCATCACCATCATCGCGATCATCATCATCACCCACATCACCAGCACCATCATCACCAACATCACCAGCATCACCAACATCACCATCGCCACCACCATCGCCATCATCAGCGCCATCACCAACATCACCATCGCCACATCATCACCACCATCATCACCACCATCATCAGCACCACCATCTTCATCACCACAACAATCATTGTCATCGTCACCGTCATCACCCTGACAATGACCATCACCAACCATCATCATCACCTTCGCTACCATCATCACCAACATCACCCACAGCACCAGCAGCACCACCATCACCATTACCATCACCATTACCATCACCATTACCATCACCATCACCATCACCATCATCATCATCATCAGCATCATAATCATCACCGTCACCATCTTCATAATCATCACCGTCACCATCTTCATCATCATCATCGTCGTCGTCATCACATCATCACCACCATCATCATCATCATCATCATCATCACCAGTATCATCGATCACCATCTCCAACAGCAGCAACATCACCATCATTATCATAGTCGTCCTCGTCGTCACCACCATCTGCACCAACATCACCATCATCTTTGGTCCCTTTTAAGCAAGGGAAGATGCCGTCTCCTCAACGGGGGTGGGCTTCCATGTTCTGCGGGTTTCCAGGGTTTTTCCGTCGCAGGTCTGCAGCAAGGTGGCTGCCTTTGCGTCCCTGCGGGCTGTGCTGCGTCTCGGCGCAAAACAAAATTGCTGAAGCCTTGCGCCGTTCGTTTCCTTTCCTTTCCAGTCTTTTTTTTTGCGGGGGCGGCAATACGCAGCGTTTCCTTCGTGAACTTCGGGCGCCAGAGATATTTCGAGCATTTGAGCTTAATCGATAGTTGCGATGATGCGGATGATGCGGATGCTGGTGATGCCAGTGCTGGGGTTCTCCTTGTGCCCTAAAGCTTTTGGCATCGATCGTTGTTTAAGGGAAGTTTTTTTGTTTCTTGGCGCGTTGCTTCTCGCACATTGCTTGAATTCTTTGCAGCTGGTTTGCAGTTGGGTTTGCAGCATGTTGGCCTTATTGGTAGACATGCGTTGGTCGCAGCAGAGCATGTGTCTCAGAGGTTTGTGCTATTTGTTTGCGCAGCAATCACTTGCGGTTCGAGATGCTGGTCACGTTTTCTGGGAATGTCGGTTTGCCGCTCTTGTGGCATGCTGAGGATGCTGACGCTGTCCCCAGTGACGCGTCCCTCTGCAGAAACAGTGTTTCCTTTCTTTGCAGTAGTTTGCCCTTCCATTTTGCGCTTGTGTTGAAGAACGCCTGGCTGTTGGTGCGCTTGCAGCATGCTGTGGATGCAGATGGTGTGTGCTTCTGGCTGACAATGCTGCTTGCCAGAGGTGGTTCACCTCTTCCCACACAGAGCATTCTTCCATGGTGGCTGCGTGGCCTGTGTTGCCAACTGCTCCGGGCAGGCTACTTTCAGTGTCCTGTTTTCAGCATTTGAACAGCGAATCCTTGCTGCCTCCGGCATACATGCTGCTGGCAACACCAGCGCTGCCGGTGATGGCAGCGCGTGCGCCTACCACTTCGACAATTTTCCCGGTGCTGACTTTTAGCTAGGATTTCAGGGTTCTTTGCTTTAAAAGCCAACGCTTACTGCCGTTTGCTTGCTTGCTGTGTGCCTGATGCTAATGATGTTGCAGCGGATGCCGAGGATGCTCCGCTGATCCCGTTCAAGATCACCCGCTTTACATTGTTTCCAAGCTTGTTTGCAGGTCTTTGCCTAGTTGTCAGGATACTTGTTTGAAGGATTGTTTAAAGGGGAAACCAAATGCAAACCATGGTTTGCGCTTTTCGTGTTTTTCTGACTGTGGCTGCACAGGCCTCTTGAAGGGGGCAGGGTACTTAGTAAGCGGTTGGTAACCATGGTGATGGAATTGAGTTGCCATGGTTGCAAGTACCCTAAATCAGGTGATAGCCATGGTTCCCAACTACCTACTGAGCACCCTGCCCCTTCAAATTCTGTTCCCTTTGCGCTGCAGGACCGGGTGCGGGTCCTCGGTGAAGCGCCAGCTGCCGCGGATTACGCGGCTGGTGCTACGGGCGCTGTCGGATCCACAGCTTCGACAAGCCTCTTTTGTGCTGGTGGCGGCGCCTTGGCTGCGGTGCTGACCCATACTCGGTACGCATACAGCAAGGCTGTGTCTGTTTTCAATTGGTGCCCTTTTCAGATGGGTTTGAAGGGAAACCTTAAGGAACACCTTTTACACATATAAACGCCCTGGGCGGATTCCCAGACAGGCCATCTAGAATCAAGAACTACAGAAACATTAGGAGCAAGTGTGAGCCGTCCAGTCACGCGGTTCCTTTGCAAATGAAGAAACTTGGCGAGTCACTGTTGTTTTTGTGCGAAGCTTATCTGGTTCTGTTCCAAACTAACAATGGACTATCAGTAAATTTGCCAATTGCTCACACGGGTTTGTCTCAACAAAAAGGACTCCCACAAAAAGTCTGCTTGCCCTTTTCATTCCCTGTTCAACCTTCCAAAAAGGGTACCCTCGAGAGAAGACAAACCCATATTGTGCCACTGGGAATGGTCATGAATCCCTCACTCGAAAGTCTAAAAGCCTTCAGTTGGCATCGGCCATCGGGCCAAACGGCAACCCTGGATCACAACTCAAAGGGGACGCCAATTCGCCACGAGTCGAGGACTTGTGCGGCTTGGTGCCGGTGGAGGCCCGCTGCGGCTCCGCGCGCCTGGCGGACCGCCTGCTGCCGCCGCTGCTGCAGCAGCTGCAGGCGCTGGAGGCGAGATCTGTCAGTGCGCGGGATGGGGCTGGGGGGCCTTGCGGGGAAAAGGGGGGGGGGCATTGCTTCAAAGTGACCAAGTTTATTATTGTTATTATTTTCGATATTTTGGGAGGGGAGGGGTTGGCAAAGTTCAGAGGGAAGGAGTTGTGCGACGGACTTTTTGTTTGAGTGTTCTGTTGAGGCCTGGCCTGTTAGGGTTGGTGAATGGGGAAGGCTTCGTTTTGGCCAAGTGCCCTTGGGTGTGGCCTACATTTGCCAACCAAGTCTTGCGAAAGGAGCTGTAAGAGTTTTGGTTGGATGTGGTCGGTCGTGTTTCTCAAAATTGAGGACCCCATCCAGGTAGGGCTGGTGGTTTGCTCTTGGGTCCCTTGAAACCCATTCGAAAAGGGTCCTCTATTTTGAGAAACCTTCGCTTGGAGCATGCATTGTCATTGGAACTGCTAGGCCACATTCCTTTTTAGCCTTGATAGGCTTCGGGAGCATTGGGCGTATGGTTTTAGAATCACAGACCTGATTTTCGTCGTGATATACAACCCCCGGTTTTTCATCGCGATAAATTACAGGGTTTCCCGTGTTCCCCTTGCACTTTTTTGGTCATCCGCTTGTAATCCTGGACAAACTCCTGCACCAGATGGCCCTGGCGGGGAATATCAGTTGTTTATCAGTTCTTCCCCGAAGAGGATCAGACACCCAAAAACGGTGGCTTTCCTTTCGGTTTCCCTCTAAACCAACCTAACAATGCTAAACGCAGAATGGATCTTGTCCATCCGCAACATACCCTCCTACTTTTTTAGCCCCTTCTCTGGGTGTGGGTCACAAACAGGAACCCAACTTGGAACCTTGATAAGTGGAAACCCAAAAACAATTCTGCGGTCCCCGAGTGGTTTCATTTTGACCCGTAGCGATACTGCGGATGGACAAAATCCAGCACCACCAACAGAGGGTTTCATTTCGTGCGGACTCGGATCTCGCAACCATCCACAGCGGTGACACCAATTCCCAGGTTCGGAGCCCCGCCTTCGGTTGCGCGCTGCGGGCTTTGGAGGCCCTTGAGGTGGCGAATGGAGCTGCGGGTCCCGGGCCCTTCTCGCCGGCGCTGCGCTTCAAGAGCGGGCAGGCGCGTGGAGAGGACACGACCTACCCCCAGAACCGGAAACGGGCGTGTTGTGACCGGATTACTCCGGATTTCTATGGGCCTGCTGACCGGGCTCTTGTTGGAATTGGTTCTGATCGCTTGCGCCAAAGGAACTCGGTTGTTCGAGGCCAGGCCACCGCGGATACAAGCCAATGGATTACCCATAAGGTTGGAGGAAAGGAACGATTCACCAAGAAAGTTCACGGGACAGAAAGTTCACCGGCTTTCCATGGCCTTTCTCACTTCCTGGGTGCATGGACTGCATACTTTTAGGGATGGCCCTTCCGGTGGCACAAGTTTAGACTTGTTGTGGCCAATCCGGGAAGTGAGCTTTGGGTGTAAGGTATACTGCTCTCCATTCGAGATCAATTCGTGCACCCTCCTTTCAACCCGAGTTGCACGGTTACCCATAGCCATCCAGTGCCTCATTCGCCAAGCGCAAGCGCCTGGCCACGAGGCCTCTCACATAGCACTGGCAGGCTTGCCTACAAAAAACACGGCAAGCTACTTGGTACCCCTTCCGATCAACCAGTGCAGTCGTAAACGCAGCCACATGCAAGTAATGCTCGCAGCCCTTGCCTGTCGTGTTTTCCGGTAGCCTGCAATGCGCCCGCATACCTTCTCAATTGAAGCATAGCCTGCAGGGCACTGTGGATACCTCCACCAGGGTCGCTTAACGAGCACATTTGAGGTCAAAGCATTACCTGAAGCGCAAATAATTTGCTCCACTTCAGCGCGGAACACCACCTCATGGTGTGACCAGGAACTAGGAGTCAACCTTCGCAGCGAGAAGGACCATCCACTACGCAAGCTGCATGGCAAGCTGGACTTGCATGAGCAAACCCAGCGTGGTGCAGTGGTCTTCAATGCCCGCCAATCCAATCCAACGAAATAGCATCAGGCATTTGCATTTTTACTCAGGGTCTGAAAAACAGAACCACAGTGAAAAACAAACGGCCTGTGGGCTACCCGAGATTTGGATTCGATGTTGCCCGAACTCAGGCGCTGGCCTGGACCGCCCAAAAGCTCCAGGACGATTCCATGGGTCTGTTGCTCTTTTTTTTTGGGTGGTTGGAAGGGCAACCAAGAGGACATTAACCATAGCGGTCTTGTTATTTTGAGACACACCACACCCGATTTTGGGCCAAAGCCCCGGAGAAAACCCAACCCCAGTTTGGTAAAGAGCATTCCGTTTGCTTAATAGGTTTTGCATTCTGCTGTTGGTTATAAAGGGAATCTATCACTACTGGAAGAAATAATCCAGGTGACTTCTGCAAACGGAGGTAATTGGAACCCTGGATCAATTTACCCCTGTGTATTCATAGGGGGTCAGGTTTCAGTGGGGGTCAGATTTCAGTAAGGGTCAGGTTTTAGTCTTGAGGGGACATAGGAAAGGTTTAATATTGGTTCCCATGCCCTGTCAGGTAAGAGTACGGCTTGCAGTTGGACATGGGTGTCTGCTTGGTTTGAGGGTTGTAACAAAGCCTAGTACACCTTGCCCATGTTGGAAGCATCAGTCAACGGGTTTCAGCGCTGGGGAATCCTCTCAAAAACTGTGGACCCGCAAATGGTTGGGGCGACATAAACTCTTACGTAGCTCCAGGCAGGTTGTTTCGCGCCTTCAGCCAGGTGTGGTTCCATGCCGATGGAAGGCTTTGCGGCAAGACAAGGGGGCAATGCCAATCAGCAACCCCATGCTTCTGGTTTTCTCTGTCAGATTTGCGGCGGTTTCTTTGCGGAAGCCCTGCAAAACTGTAACATGTCGCAGTTTCCTTTGCCTTTGAAACACTCCCCATGCTTCCATGCGGCTGTCTTCGCAGTGGGTTCAAGGGCCAAAGTCATGTGCACCGGCAGGAGCTGCGCCTGTACTCACATTTTTTGCGGAATCTATTTTTGGGGCTGAAGCGTGCAAGATAGTCCCTACTAGATTTAATGCGTTTCTGATGCCGCCCCTTTTTTGAAGCCCCAAAATGGGGACCCCACCTAAGGTCGATTGGATCGATCGGGTCGATCGCTCCAGGAGCTCCTCGAGTCGGATGGCAATCCGAACTCGCCTCATTTGGAGGAGGTGTGAGTCGAAAACAGTCGAAACCCCGATTGCTGACTTTCCGGTTGGATTCCCAGACAAAAGGCAAAAGAGGGTGCCCTTGGATATACAATCCAAGCGGTGTTGCATGGTTTTATTTGTACTTTCTGTTTTTTCCCTTTGAGGAAGCCGCTTTGAGCAGGCGTGGCCGCCTTTGGAGGCTCATCAAGCTTCAAACTTTTTGTTGGTGCCTTCATTTTCGTATCGGCACATTTTCTGGGCAATCAGCGTTGTCAATTTGGGAGCCTACCTCCGGGGTCCATGCACTGGAGCGTGGGAATCTCTCCAGGGGCTTCTGGCACAGTATGGGGTTTCCCCTCAGATTGGATCAATCCCCGGAAATGGCCCTAAGGGCGCACCCTACGTTACGCAGCTGAGAACTGCGACGAATGCAACTCTGAGGTCAGCTCATTCCTGTTGAAAAGGGGGGTCAAACTCACCCCTTGGTGTGGACCTCGTTATGTGAAAGTTTTAATTACGTGTTCCCCAGCTAGGATTGGCCCATGGTGTATTTCTGAAAGTGGTAAACCAAACGGACAACTACAATCTTTGGGCAGTCCCCCAAAGAAAAACACACCCAAAGGGTCGCACAGTCTAGTGCTACCCTTTAAGTCGCCAAAAATGGTCCTTTGTCCTTTGCTTGGTGGCATGACCTGATTGGACAAGTAGTTCTGCACCAAGCAAGACGAGTAGTGGCTATGGAGATGACCTGGCCTGGCCTTAGCTAAACTGTTTGCAGCCCTTGGGTTTACTGGTATCTGGGGGAAGGGGGGTACGAACCACTTGCCTTTCAGGTCCTCCAATCCCCAAAAGGCCGACCGTCAGGTTGCGGCGAGGCTCTGCGGTTTGCTCTGTGCGTTGGCGCAGCGCCAGAGGGAGAGCCCCAACGCTGCGGCGGCCAGTCAGCTGGCCCTGCTGCTGCGCAGGGTGCTGGCCACGCGGATCGACAGGGCATGACTGTCACTGTGTGATTTGAGGACATTTGTGTTTGGTGGTGGTGCGGGTGTTCACAAACATATTTTGTTGTGCCATCTTTTTTGGGGCGGGTGGTGGGTGGGTCGACAAAAGCCAAAAATACAAGCACATCTTGGGTTCAATCAGTTGGGCACAAGCTCAAAAGCAGAGAAGCAAGTGGATGTGATTGTTTGGCCTTTTTGAGATTCCCACTCAAAATCCATTGCAGGTATACGTCCTTACCATTACCTCCATCATGGAATACTTGGGAAGCACCGTGTCCACTTCCATGACACTTTCATATTTTAGCGGCCAACAAGTTGTTTGGAGCACCTGGCCAAGCCACTGGCGCGAGGGTCGGGTTCTCGCGAGGTCTCTGGGAGCCTCGAGAGCCGCTCCATGGCGCTGGAGGCCTCCGGCGCCTGGCTGCGCCTTTTTGCTGAGAGCGAGCGCGCGCAGAAAGAGCTCCAGGCACTGTCCGAGATCTGCTTGGAGGCGGGGCATGCGAATCTCGTGTTTCTTGTCTTTTTTTTGGGGTTGAATTGTGTGGATTCTGTCTGTGGCACGGGGGTGGCAGAGACAGGCTGCATTCTGTTTGTGCCACGGGGGTGGCGGAGACAGGCTGCATTCTGTTTGTGCCACGGGGGTTGGCAGAGACAGGCTGCATTCTGTTTGTGCCACGGGGGTTGGCGGAGCCAGGCTGCATTCTGTTTGTGCCACGGGGGTGGCGGAGACAGGCTGCATTCTGTTTGTGCCACGGGGGTTGGCAGAGACATTTGTGCCACGGGGGTTGGCAGAGACAGGCTGCATTCTGTTTGTGCCACGGGGGTGGCGGCGGAGACAGGCTGCATTGTGTTTGTGCCACGGGGGTGGCGGAGACAGGCATTCTGTCTGTGGCACGGGGGTGGCAGAGACAGGCTGCATTCTGTTTTTGCCACGCGGGTTGGCGGAGACAGGCTGCATTCTGCTTTTGTGCCACGGGGGTTGGCGGAGCCAGGCTGCATTCTGTTTGTGCCACCGGAATGGCGGAGACAGGCTGCATTCTGTTTGCGCCACGGGGTTTGGCGGAGACAGGCTGCATTCTGTTTTTGTGCCACGGTTGGCAGAGACAGGCTGCATTCTGTTTGTGCCACGGGGGTTGGCGGAGACAGGCTGCATTCTGTTTTTGTGCCACGGGGGTTCGCGGAGCCAGGCTGCATTCTGTTTGTGCCACGGGGGTTGCGGAGACAGGCTGCATTCTGTTGGTGCCGCGGGGGTTGGCGGAGACAGGCTGCATTCTGTTTTTGTGCCACCGGGGTTGGCGGAGCCAGGCTGCATTCTGTTTGTGCCACGGGGGTGGTGGAGACAGGCTGTATTGTGTTTGCGCCACGGGGTTGGTGGAGAGAAGCTGCATTCTGTTTTTGTGCCACGGGGGTGGCAGAGACAGGCTGTGCCACGGGGGTGGCGGAGACAGGCTGAATTCTGTTTGTGCCACGGGGGTGGCGGAGACGGAGACAGGCTGCATTCTGTTGTTGTGCCACGGGGGTGGCGGAGACGGAGACAGGCTGCATTCTGTTTGTGCCACGCGGTGGCGGAGACAGGCTGCATTCTGTCTGGGTGGCGGAGACAGGCTGCATTCTGTTTGTGCCACGGGGGTGGCGGCGGAGACAGGCTGCATTGTGTTTGTGCCACGGGGGTGGCGGAGACAGGCATTCTGTCTGTGGCACGGGGGTGGCAGAGACAGGCTGCATTCTCTGTTTGTGCCATGGGGGTTGGCGGAGACAGGCTGCATTCTGTTTGTGCCACGGGGGTGGCGGAGACAGGCTGCATTCTGCTTGTGCCACGGGGGTGGCGAGACAGGCTGCATTCTGTTTGTGCCACGGGGGTGGCGGAGACAGGCTGCATTCTGTTTGTTACGGGGTTGGCGGAGCCAGGCTGCGTTATGTTTGTTACGGGGTTTGGCGGAGCCAGGCTGCATTCGTTTGTGCAGGGGTGGCGGAGACAGGCTGCGTTCTGTTTGTTTGTGCCACGGGGGTGGCGGAGACAGGCTGCGTTGTGTTTGTGCCACGGGGGTGACGGAGTCAGCTGCATTCTGTTTGTGCCACGGGGGTGGCGGAGACAGGCTGCGTTCTGTTTGTGCCACGGGGGTGGCGGAGACAGGCTGCGTTCTGTTTGTGCCGCGGGGGTGTGCCACGGGGGTGGCGGAGACAGGCTGCATTCTGTTTGTGCCACGCGGGTGGCGGAGACAGGCTGCGTTCTGTTTGTGCCACGGGGGTGGTGGAGACAGGCTGCATTCTGTTTGTGCCACGGGGGTGGCGGAGACAGGCTGCATGCTGTTTGTGCCACGGGTGGCGGAGACAGGTTGGGGGTGGCGGAGACAGGCCGCGGTCTGTTTGTGCCACGGGGGTGGCGGAGACAGGCCGCATTCGGTTCGTGGCACGGGGGTGGCGGGGACAGGCTGCGTTCCGTTGGGCAGAGGGTGGCGGAGACAGGCTGCATTCTATTTGTGCGACCGGGGTGGCGGAGGCAGCCTGCATTCCGTTTGTGCCACTGCAGTCTGGAGACAGGCTGCATTGGCGGACAGGCTGCATTCTGTTTGTGCCACGGGGGCGGAGACAGGCTGCGTTCTGTTTGTGCCCGGGGTGGCGGAGACGGGTTTTGTCTTGTATATTTTTCGTGACTCTGTGCCACGGGTTTTTCTGTGCCACGGGGCTGGCGGAGACAGGCTGCATTCTGTTTGTGCCACGGGGGTGGCGGAGACAGGCTTTGTCATGTATATTTGTCCACGGGGCTGGCGGACAGGCTGCATTCTGTTTTTGCCACGGGGGTGGCGGAGACAGGCTTTGTCATGTGTATTTTTCGTGATTCTGTGCCACGGGTTTGTCTGTGCCACGGGGGTGGCGGAGACAGGCTGCATTCTGTCTGTGCCACGGGGGTGGCGGAGACTTTTTTTTAGGATGTTTTTTTTCATGATTCTGTCTGTGTCACGGAGGTGGCGGAGACAGGCTGCATTCTGCTTGTGCCACGGGGGCTGGAATCTGTCCGTGCCACTAGGTGGCGGAATCAAGGCTTTTTCATATATATTTTTGTCGTGATTCTGTGCCACGGGTCTGCTACAGGAGACAGGGGGGCGTGGCTTCGGGCATGGCTTTTTGCACTCGGCGCTGTGGCTACACGGCCAGCATGCTACCTGCTCCCACCGCTGTGGCACACACAAAATCCAAAAAGTCTCGACTGCCTGTCTCCGCCTCATAGAATCCAAAAAGCCACACGGCCGCCTGGGGCGCACACAGAATCCACCCCCGTGGCACAGACAGAATCCACAAAGCCACGGCCGCCTGTCTCTGCCACCCCCCCGTCACAGACATCCAAAAAAGCGTTACTCTTTGAATTCTGTGTGTGCCGTGGCTCTTTGGATTTTGTGTTCGTCGTGGGGGTGGCGAAGACAGGCGGCCGTGGCTCTTTGGATTCTGTTTGCCCCGTGGCGGAGACTGGAGTTGGCTGAGAGCTGGACTGGGTTTGCTGGGTTGCACGGTCTTGAATTGGACTGTTGTGTGGGTTGGGTTTCAAATCAGTGAAGCTGGTTTGGAAGCGGGAGGAAGGATGAAGCTCTTTGGATTCTGCGTGCGCCACGAGAGCCTGCATTTCTTGTGTCCGCAGTCTATGGTTTGGAGATCTTTGAAAGGTGGTACTGGTACCTATCGCTAGCTTTGTTTCTGTTGCCTCACTTGTTCAAAGCTGACCTTTTGACCTTTTCATTTTTCTCTCCTTTTTATTCTTGGTCAAGGTTCCAACGGGTTAACCTTTTATTTTTCCAGGCCCTTTGGGCACACGAGTTGTCTTTTTTTTGCCAGCGAAGTCGGAGAATTCGCCGCTGGCGCAGCTCCCGAGGCGGCGGAGGCAGGTCTCCTCGCGACCGCCTCGAACGCCGCTCCCGTGGCGGCGGACTCGGCGCTGAGGTTCCTGGCGGATCGACTTCTCGACCTTTTTGGCCTTTTTCCTTTTCTTGGTCAAAGATGTAAGATTCAGCGAAATTGTTCGAGCCGGGTCGACCGGGTCGAAGGTGATGACTTTGATCTTGCAAACGTTTAGGACCGTCGTACATTTTTACTCTTGAAATAATGAGAAAAAGACGGGACATCTACGTCCTAGGTTTAGGGTCGAACGATGACCAAGTTGTTTGATTCGCGGCTTCAGCTTTTTTTGGTCATGTACGAGTGGAACCCAGCTGCTGGGAACCCATTGGGGATGGATTCACTGATGGAGGGGAACACCCTGTTAGTGGAACTGCCAGTGTACCCCATCTGGGAGTTTCTCAAAATGACATTGTTTTGGTTCGTATTTAGCGGACCCGGGTTTCTGTTTCGCCTGCAACAAAGCCCATAGGTGATGTCCTGAAAGAAGTCTATTTCCTGTTGCCGCCAAACAAGAGGACTCCATCCAACATACATGTCAAAACAACACCCGTCAGTTTGGCTTTCACTAGTTTGGTTCAGCTAGCTGAATTCTCAGTTCCGGGAAGATATGGATTCAGTTGGCTTCATTTGGCGTCAAAATCGGGGGCCTCAAGAATGGTGGTCTGCCTTTTAGTTTTCCTGTAGACCACACCAAATACATGCACCCAGGATCCTCGAAAAAAAGAACAAAAGGAACTCCACCTTGTTCTCGGGGTCCAAATCCCGAAGTCTTGGGGCTCAAATAACTCCGCTGGAAGATGGACCTACTTTGGCTTATTAGTTATATAAAGAGCAACCAAAAGGAACCCATCCATTTTCGAGGACCGATTCCTATTTGGGGAAAAAACGCGATCTCCATTTAACACCATGTGGAAGGAGGTTCTCGCTTAGACACCAAAGCAAAGCATGTACCAGTGGGAACCCGTGTACAGCTCACGGTGGCTTCCTGAGATTGTCTCCAGGAGGAGCAGGCCCCAGATAAAAGACCAAGATGAAGGAACAAGCTTGAAAGTTCGGGGTTTCCCTTGTAAACCAAATGGGAAAAACGAAAAGCACAGAACTCACTCACTCCGTGGCGTCGCCAGTCAGGTTCCTGGCGCTGCTGGGGCCCTGGGCCCCCAATGCTTCCGCCGCCTTCCAGGCGGCGGTGGAGCGCTGCAGCGAGCACCCCACGGCACCGCTGCTGGAGGCGGGGAGGAACCGATTCGCGGCTCGCAGGGGCCGGGGGACCCCCGGGGGACCCCCCCAAACGGCGTTTTGTTTTTTGGTTTGTTTCGGGGTTGTCTTCAAACCAGCCCGCAAAACACACCTTCAAAGCAATTTGTTTTTCGAGTTGCCCGCGGTGAACTATCAAGCTGTTGAGCCTGGCTGCTATTGTGGGATCATCTTCAACTTTCGGGAAGTTGTGTGTGTTCCACGCAAACCAAAGCTAAGCTGTAGTCTCTTCAAACCAGGATTTGGACGCCAAACATAGGCTTCTTTTTCTTTGGGCCTCCCTTCAAACCAAAGTGAACAGGGGACCAACAAAATACATAAAGAACAAGACACGGTCTCAAGACTAAGAAAGCAGGTATTCAGCATGGACAACCCTGGTTTGGGTGAAAAGCACTGGGAAACCAGTTGACTAATCAACTTGGTGAATAGAGGGGAGCAACCTCTGTTTTGTCTTTTGCTTCAAACAACCAAGACATAGTTCTTAATCTTGCAAAGCATCCAAGCAAGGAAGTGAGCAGGAACAGGTTCGAGAAGGCGCGGACCTTTCTTCGGAGCTGAGGATAGTTGGACCATTGAACCCTTGCAATGAGCCATGCTCAGGCGCTTGCCTCCCTCTTGGCCTCGCAAGGCTGGCGTCTCGGGTCTCTCGAGAGACGTTCTCATGCCTTCGCGCCGGTCGGCTTTTGCCGGGGCAGTTGCCTACCAAGGCGCGGCCTTTGCGAAGGAAGCCGAATGGACCCGTGACTCGGCAGAGTTGTTCTTGCTTCCTCTAGTGAAAAGGGAAGCCAACAGGAACAACACTCATTTGGGGGGGCCACCGAGTTTGACCCGTACCCTTGTAGTACTGTTGATAGACAAAAATCCATGCCGATCGACGCAGTAAAACTTAATGACTTGTCAACCAGGGCTTCATCCATAGGAGCTGATGGGCGAATGAGTTGGATCCACAGGTCCTTCCGCCGCTCAAAATGTGTGGAGTTGCCGGAGTTGCCTGTTGGTTTCTCAGGCCTCACCGGCCTCCTTTGCGGCTTCCTGGAGCAAGCGGACCTCCGGAAGCCGGCGGCAGACGTGGCCAGGCGGCGGAACCCCAACCGCGGGAAGCCGGGCGTGTCTTTTTGGGTTTGTTTTTGTGAACATGTCGTGGGTTTTATTAAGAGTAGTGGGTAGGTTATTCAGTTGGGGGGGAGGGTTTAGATTTGTCTAGGGGTAGTTTATGAATCCTAGGTGATTACGCCAGCAATTTCTGGCGCGAGACGCGCGAAGTGCGCGCAAGTGTTTGCAGCGTTGATGAAAGCTGGGCAGCATGTCGGGCACCCAGCGTGTCCGGCACGGTCAGTGGTGAACAGTCTTTTTGGGCTTCAAGTCACTTGGTTCTCAGAAAATTGACCGAAATGAGCACGCCCTCCTCACGCAACCTGGCATGAAACCAAGCAGGCATCATGATGATTGCTGCGACGGCATTATGCAAAACAAACCGATGTCGATGCAGGACGAAGTTGACGCCAGACAAGCCGGAACTGTGGTCTGTTTGTTCTGGTGTGCGATAGTAAGTACATGTGGTATACTTACATGGGCTGCTGCGCAATCAGGCTTGGATGCGTGCGCGGTGCGGTTCTCGGCAGGGTTGTAGTGCTTGTTCGCCGAGATGTGTGTCCTCCAGTGGCAGCCTTTTCAGAATTTCAGCAAGATGCCACGCAAGCGGCGTGTGTCATTTTTGGAATCAGTGCTCGGCTACCTGATGTCTGTAGATGTAATTGGCAGTTGGCTGTTTTCCTAAGACACGCAGCGTAGGCTCTGCACGAGCGTCTCTTTGTTTCAACTCTGTGGCCTTCTCCTATGTCCTTTAGGGGAACGAACGATCTTGTCCATAACTCGATGTCAAGTGGACAAATTGTTGTTCTCAGGTGGCAGAAAGGCACTCCCAAGATCAATGGCAGCGGAAAAACAACCAGCAACACCATCATTCTGGGCGCCGGGGTGCCAGACCTGACACGTGAACTGGTGTCGCAGTCCCTGCTGCTGGGTGCCGACCTGAGAGACAATGTACCCGCAGTCGGAAGCAACCGTCTCCGACAAGATGCAACTCAACTGTAGCAGGCGTGCATTTCTTTGGCTCCAAAGCGCAAGTGTGTGGCCGTGGCTAGCGCCCTTCATTCGAGAAGAGCATATCCCACTTTTGGTATTTGGCCTGACATACAACCGCCGCTTGCTGCAATGAACGAGATAGCCCAAGTGGGATCTGGACAGCCTTTGCACAGTAGGCGTTGCCTGCACGAGCTTTATGTTAACTTTGCAGTTCTGAGCCCCAAGAAAGCACGATGTGGAGAATTATATAGATTGGTTTCCTTTGCTTTCCCTCCAGCCAAGTTTTCTACTTGGAGCAACCCCGTAAACTAGCTGAATTGGCAATGAGCCGCTGATTTGCTTGAAGGAAACCGCCTGGATGATCCCTCATCCTTAAGCAAGGGTTGTCAAAAAGATGACTGTTCCTTTTTGACCCTGGTGAAGCCGAAGAAGCCGGGTTTTCAACCTCTCTTTTTGGAGCCTCCAAAAGTGGCATCTTTTTTGGAAACATCAGTTTATTGGAACTCATCAACTTTTGAAGGGGACACCCACTGACCCCTGGCTTTAACAGAGAGGGGCTGTTTCAACACCACAAAAAGCCTCAACGATATGCCAGACCCCACGACTCCAGATCCTGAGGCCCACATGTGGTCTCTTTTTTCCAAGCCCGAGGTTTTTGCATTGTTGGGAAAGGTAGCAACCTGGCTGTCAACAACAGCAAAATGCGGAAATCAATTTGAAGGTCTACCTGGACTCCGAAGTTTACTACGAGCATTTTTCCAAATAAGATTTGGACTACAACGTAGTTCGCTTTAAATCTACTTAAGCAAGGAACACTAATTTAGTTTGATTTTTCTAGAATCAACAAACTGAAAGTGCACGTTCCTTGAGCTTCTGTTGGTTGTTCATTCTTTTTAAGAGGCAGGCCAATTAGAGCAAGTGAAGCAAAACAACTTTCCTTCTCTGTTGAACTCATAGTATCCAGTCAAACTTCATTTAAAGCCATGTGCTGCCGGTGCTACCGCCAGGATTTGGCAGGGTTTCCGATACATGTATGCATATATATATATATATATATATCTTTAGCTTATGTGGATTCTGATCAAATGTACAACTCCTTTGGACAGGATTTCCTGCGCATTTGAGATGGGAAGTCTAATTGATACTTCCTTACATCATGAAATCGGTTTCAGTTTCACTTGAATCTCAATTCAGCACATACTTCAGGAGCTCGCATTTTAAGCTATAACGTCAAATAAGTCACGTTATTTGAATTGGTTTCAGAAACCTAGGCACCCCGTACCCATCTCGGCTTTAACGGGACGCCAAAGGCGCCCGCCCTCGTAGGGAGCCTTGCAGGCACCTCCCCTTCGACGGCCGTGACATCGACGGGAGCCGTTGCGCGCTTCAAGCGGCGCTGCTGGCACGCATCGCCACATTGCTGGAGCACGAGGACCCTCGCCATTTGTTGGGCCCCTTCATCTTCATTTTGACACATACCTAGTTTACCCTGCTCCCTTTCATCAAACCATCCGGACACCTTTTCCATTTTTTTGGAGACTCATCTCTGGGTCTCGTTTGACTCCTTTTTCATGTTGAGGTCACCAAATATGGCTATGCGTGGTTGGTGGACACGAATCCCCTCTGAAGCGTGCACCGAAGAGTCCCCAAATAAAATTCACACCCATATGGCCAATAATCAAACATATCCACGTGAACCCAACTTGAATTGGGTGCTAACAACATAAAAGCAAAATGGGGTCAGAAGGCAGAACAGAGTAGACTCTGCAAGGTTGCATTTGGGTCTTGGTTTTTCCTGGTGAAGGACGCGCTTCGCTGGGAATCGCTTCGGCAGGACAGGGCCAATGTGCTCTGCAGCCTTTGCCTGGCTGCCGCCCACATGGCGGAGGACAGCACAAGAGTTGGCCACGGGAACACGGAAACGCACCATTTTGGGAGCCACCTCCTTTGACACACACACACACACACGCTTCAACATTCAAGCAACTGCTTGCCTCGCCCAAAAAGCGAAGCCGTTTGGCCCGCGGCTTTTGAAGCAGGACGAAGCCCAACCGCGGGAGGATGCCTTGCAGTTTCTGAGGCTGGCTCGCTGTCGACAGTTAAGGGGATGACATGGGCCATTTGGGCATGTTTTAGAATCTCAGACTAGGCAGCCCCCCAAAATAGGTGGTTGTCCTGAGTGGTTCTTCTGGTTACCTGGTTTGCATTAAAACCCAAAGCAAGGAACCACGCCCATTGGGAAAGGGATCATCAAAATCCAACATTGACCGTGGCTATGGGTGGAATTTCCGCGCAGATCGACTGGCACGAGCACGACTTGGGATCGGTGGGTTCTCAATTATTCAAATCGGGCTTCATCCATCCCAACTGGTAAGTGGATATGTTTACCATTCACAGCCTCAACAATAAGGGAATCACTTTTGGGTTTTGACCAGCCACCTGAAGCTTTGAGTCTCGTATTTTGACATTTTCCCTACTGAGGTTGAATGGAGAAAACTGGATCTTTTGCCACTCGAATGGGACATGTCAGCCATTTTCATACAGCAGTTATAGAATCACCAGTGTTTTAAGGAAAACTAAATGGGACATACCTGTTTTGAGGGATTTGGAATCATTTTGGTTTGTTGCTTAGAAAGAGGCCAAATGGATGAATTGTCTATATTGTTCACTGGCTGGCAGCTTGTCAGTTTTGTGTTGCCCTCTCACTTTTCATATGCGACCCCTTTGATGCCCCCAAATTGCCCGATCTTTCTACTAAACATCCTTTACACAGGGCACCCTTGTGACTAGAAATCGCGTCCGCTCTTGTGGGTTCCTTAAGCAAGTTGACCGCAATGAAGCCGCTTCCGGACCAAAAGGACACCTGCCATTTGGATGGGGCATGTTCAGATGGAGAATATCAGATGTTTGAGTACCCTCAAGCAGGGCGCACACATGATATTTACCGGTCTGATCAGTTCGCCCAAGCCCTGGCTTGACAAGTCGGGTTTTTCCTCAGGTCAGTGGTGGAGGTGGTGAAGAAGAAACGCCGGGGCCACGGAGATGGGAGTGAGTCGACTGTCAGTGCTGAGAGAAAACCGATTCTCCGGAAAGGGCCATTCATTTGTTTCCACCACTTGAAGTTACCTGGGGATTGTAGCAAAGCACCCATTTTCAGCCAGAAGAAAGCGACGCTAGTAGAACCCACCGACAATGGGGAACTATTGGGAGCCCTGAGCAAATTCATATTGGCCGTTTCAGCAGATGGCTCTACCTGTTTTCAAGGGTGGAATTTGTAGTTTGGCCCAAGCCTTTCTAACCACAAGTCGGCGGGTTTTGCGCACTGCTCAGTAGCAACTTTTTAACCAGCTTGACCAACCTGTGCCTTGGATTTCGACCATTAGATGATCCTAGGATGAGCTTAGGCATGCCAAAGTTGTCAACCAAGATGCAAACGCACTCTCTTCGGGTGGGAAGTTCTCCATGAACCCCCCCCCCCGTACACAAGGAACATCACGATCATCAAATTTTGCCTTTCCAAAAGGTGAACGTGTTTTTTTTTTGTCTATTTTTCCGGCTGCTTCGCCATCACCTTTTGCCCTTTTCTGGGACATTTTGCAATTCAAGGTTGCCACAATCAAGCACAGTGCATTCGGCTTTCCAGCTCTATTCATGACATGTTCGATCACTGTTTGCTTCCAGGTTTGGTTGCAGGTGAGAAAAGGACCCAATTTGTTTTAGCAACTTGGTTTCGCTGTTTGGAATCGCCCCAACTTGTTTCAGCAACCTCATCTTTGGAATCAGCCATGGCGGACTGGCCGAATGGTTTCGATCCGTTTTGGAAGCCGAGGCGCTAGCCGTCTGCCGGCCTCAGAGGAGGGGCATCGGATCACGATCTGGATTTGTGGTTTGGAGGTTAGGGGTGGTGTCCCATTTACCCTCTTCAAATCCCAAACTGATCCAAACCACCAAAGGGCTTCCTGAAAAGGGCCCGAATAAATCGACTCGGGTTTTCTTGCAGGTTCTCAGGGAACGAGGGAATGACCCCTATGAACCCAAGTAAGCAGGTCGTTTCACCACGGCACACCTTTTGAAAGCAAGGCCAAATAACTGCATGCATGTTTCTCTCATGGTTTGATTCTGCTTTAAAGTAGCCCACAACTTTCTGATTCAGGGAATCACCATGGGTTTTGGGAATGAACCTAGGGATTCCCTTCAAGGAAACCACAAGAGTGGGTTGGCATGAACGATCATGGACACCTTCAGTAAATTTAGATAACTGGTAGAAGGATTCCACGTGAGAACCATGTCCATGGCCTATGTGTCCAATACTATATTACGAGGATATTGATATTGGGCCGGTGGGCCCCAATTGGTTTTGTTGGCTGGTACATTACGAGGTCTGAGCCTTTTCTTCCTTATTTTTCGTTTGGGGGGAGGGAGGGAGGGCGGGGGCCTCAGGTAAAGGGTTTCCAGTTGCTCACTTATATTTTGGGGGAATATCAAGCTGCCTCCTGAGTTTTAGAATTACTTCCTGCAGTGGATTGACACTTCCCTGGCCGAGTCCCAGTTTAGATAGGATCCTTTCAGTATGAGAAACAGCTTTGCTTGACCGGGCTTTCCTCAATATGCCAAAAACAAAGCTGGGAATGGTGACCCAATTTATTTGTGAACCTCTGGTTGATGACCAGCGGGTTCCCATGAGGGAATCCTTCACCATCAATGGAATCCACATGTCCATTTTGCATTAGTAAACCACTCTGAATAATTAATCAGAGGCGTTCCTTTCAGGGGGCACACGTACCCAGTTTGATTAGTTTAGATTCAGAAGATAATCACGGTGGAATCAACTGCGCGTTACAAGTGCGGGTTCCCCAGTCAGGCCATGAGAATCCACTTCTTCACTGTTATTGGCATGTGGGTCTGTCTTTTTTGGTGGGTACCCCTGTGTTGTGATTTTAATGGGAAACCCAAACAAACACCACCCATTTGTGGGGTCCCCTAAAGATTACAAACCCATGTCTTATTTTGTTGACCTCGGGTTGGGAATTTAGTGAATATGTCGCACCATGCACTGCGACTTGCAGTGCCCAGCACCAAGCCCGACGAGGGAACAAAACCACCTGTCGGCCAGGGGGGCCGGCTGCTAGGCCCAGTCACAGTTTCTATGGTCTGTTTGAGGTTCGGGGCTCGGGGAGGATGAGCACTAAATTTCAACCACAAAAAGCACGGGAAACATGGTGGTTTCTCAAAACGGACCCCTTTTGGGGTGGTTTTAAGGGAAACCGAAAGGAAAGGTACCTACTTGGAGGGGTCCCCGATTTTTGAGCAACATCCGTATTGACCCCCTTCACTTGAAACCGCGCAATTTCCGCCAGGAGTCGGACTCCGAGTGTGAATCCAGTGGCTCGGGGCCCAGCCCGAATGTTTGGCAGACGTTCCTTCCATGTTCAGTGTCAGTGGATTCCACCCAAATCCCCTTGTTTGGTGGATTCCCCACTCAAGATAGTCAACCCCAGAAAGGGTTTAACGGTTGCCTTGGCATTGTCAACCCCTGATTTACACCCCCAACTTTGTTCTTTCCGGGGCTCCTTTTGTGGTGGGGTTTTCCCTTGTCCAAAGGGAGCGAGCTGAATATTGACTGACTGGGGTTTATGAATCAGGGGTCAACATTGGTTTTCCGCGGAGGTTGCTCGAAATTGAAACCAAATGACACCCATTTCACAGAACCAGTTCCCTTATGTTCAAACCAAACCCGCGTGGGGTCGACAAGTGGGTCCAGGTTTCGCTTGAAGCACGGCAGCCGCAGGCCAGTTTGGACTCCTGTGACGCCCCATGCTGTCTCCTCCAGAATAATTACTCCATATATATATATATATATACACATATGTACACACATTATATATATATAATGTGTATATATATATATATGTAGAATAGACATACATATGTATAGACACACACCCATACACATTTTACATACGGTATGTACATTGGGGTATACCAGTTATGAACCAGAATCTGAACGTGCTTTTTTGTGTGTGTCCCCGAGGTGCATGCAGCACCGGATGGATCGAGGGCAAAAGCTTTAGGATCCTTCCCAACTGAAAGGCCAGACCAAGCTCCGAAAGCCAAGCGAGCCGATTGGGAAGGATGATTCCGTGGTTGGATGAAAACAGTAGGGATTGGTGGTTTATTAACCAGTATTCACAAGCGGGCTTTATCCATCACCAGCCGGTATGACACAGATTTTGTCCATCCACAGTAGGCGGTTTATCAACTAGCATTGCTCGGGTTTCATCCATCTGGTGCTGGCGATTGCAAAGATACAAAGGGGTACATGTACTTTCCCTACCTTTCTCTTGGCCTGGTGGCTGGCGGCCGCCAAATCCCTCTGGGACTGTGCGCCTCTTCCAAAAGGTGCGTCCTTAGAACATGGATTGTCTTTTGTGGGGTTGTACAGGGGGTCCTCACTTTTTTTGGGGCCCTTGGTATCCCCTGTGAATCTGCGGAATACGAGCCCAAAGGCCGAAGCTTTTAGATCATCCAGGTTTTTCCCAAAGGCCCAAATTGGACGCGGGTTTCTGCAAAGGAAAGCGGACGGACTTACTATAGCTGCTATTGGCAGGATCACCCGCGAAGCTTCAGCTTTTCGGGTAACGGTTTTCTCCCACTCGCCGAAGAAAAGGTTGAATTTGCAGAGGACGGAGCCATCTTTGCTCTGGATGTGGATTTGAAGCTCGGGAGAAAAAAAACGAGCGCGGTTAGGCTCCGAGCAAAGCGCCCCCACGGTGGCGACCACTGCCGACCTGGAGGGAGCAGGCCGGCACTCAGAGATTGTGCTTCAGTTCTGGTTGGGTTTTGGTTGGGTTTTGAACCGTTTTTGGTTGGTTTTTGGTTGGTTTAGGTTCGGTTCTGGTTGGGTCTTGGTTGGTTTTGGTTCGGTTCTGGTTGGGTTTCGGTTGGGTTTGGCTGAGGTTCGGTTCTGGTTGGGTTTCGGTTGGGTTTGGCTGTTTTGGGATGGTTTTGGTTGGTTTTGGTTGGTTTTGGTTTGGTTCTGGTTGAGGTTTTGGTTGGTTTTGGGTTGGTTTTGGTTGTTTTTGGGTTGGTTTTGATTGGGTTTTGGCTGGTTTTGGGTTGGTTTTGGGTTGGTTTGGGGTTGGTTTTGGTTGGGTTTTGGCTGGTTTTGGTTCGGTTTTGGTTCGGTTCTGGTTGGGTTTTGGTTGGGTTTTGGTTGGTTTTGGTGGGTTTTGGTGGGTTTTGGTTGGTTTTGGGTTGGTTTTGGTGGGTTTTGGTTCGGTTCTGGTTGGGTTTTGGGTTGGTTTTGGGTTGGTTTTGGTTGGGTTTTGGTTGGTTTTGGGTTGGTTTGGGTTGGTTTTGGTTGGGTTGGTTGGTCTGAATTGGGTTTTGGTTGGTTTTGGTTTAGTTATGGTTGGCTTTGGTTGGTTTGGGGTTGGTTTCGGGTTGGTTTTGGTTTAGTTTTGTTGGGTTTGGTTGGGTTTTGGTTAAGTTTGGTTGGGTTTGCAGAAAACCGCCGGCTTGGTTTCCTTTTGGTTTCACTTGAACATCGCTCAGTTTGGTCTCTTCCCACTTTGAGACAAGCCCACACATGTGCCTTCCTTCCTTGGCATTGTGTTTTTTGAGCAGCCAAATTGAACCTAGTCATTTCCACCGCATTCATGATTTCAATTCCCAACCATGAAGCTGGGAAGGGCTTTCCGACTTCGATGCCAGAAGATCTTTAAGAAGCTTGCATTTGTTCAAGGCCAAACCCGTGAACTCCCCCAAGAAAGAAAGAACGACAACAAACAAACAAACGACAGCCAAATCCCAAGATTTTTACACGCGGCCAACCTCTTAATTTTGTGAGAACCTGGCCATATACTGACCTCAGTGAAAACATGTGTGTTCATCATTTGTTCATAGTGGGGGGCGGGGGCATTTTGTGCCTCATTTTGTCCATCATTATTCCATCATTTCACAAGGATTAATTTGTTGTGCATCGTTTTCTGCAAACAACATGTTTGCGCCGTCTCTTTTTGATATGTTTAGGTCAGTTGTTCATCTTTCCGTGCTAGCTTTTTTTGGCGTTCTACTATAGATTTGTTGGTCGTTTGTCAGTCGTTTTCAGAAGTGACAAATCCTCAGGAGTTTGAGCATGTTGCAAGTCACTATTGTGTCATGTCTTTTTCTCAATGTTTCCATCATGTCTCGCCGATTCATCGTTTGTTCATCGATTTCTGCAAAATCACATGCTTTTCTCCAACAAGGTTTTTCCCATGTTTTCCGTGCAGCATGTAGCAATTCTTCATTGTTTTTTGTTGGTTATATTGTTCTCGCTTTCAGGGACGAACACATGACAAACAAGTGATGAGGCCAAATGATGATGAACTAATGATACACATGATTTGTACTCGTCGCAGTGTTCTCTCAATCTTAATGGGAGCATTCCAAAGGGAACCCCTTACTGTAAGGGAACCCTTGAAGACGACAATTCCCTCGCGATTAACACCACCTGAGGAGAGAAAGAAAGAAATAGAGAGAGAGCGAGAGAGAGAGAGAGAGAGAGAGAGAGAGAGAGCGCGCCCTGATTTCGAAGCGGAGCAGGCTCCCGTTGCCATGCCCTCCCCAGAACAATCGACAAAGAGGCTCCTTGGAGGAAATTTGTCACTAGGACGTTCTTCTTTTTCAGGTTCCAAGTTGTTTTCAAGATAGGTCTTGAGTATGACTCAGGTGGGCTTGAGGTGCGGTGCAAATCTCACTGAGGCGTCGATCGAGCTCTGCATACTCTTTGCCAGACATTGGGTTTGTTGTGAGAGACGACGGGCGGGGTTCGGTTCACGCTGTTTTTCCTTGGATCAGCGGCTTTTGCTCTGGACAAAAGTGTTGCCCAACTGAGTCCAGCAGTTGAACACTTTGCACTCTTTCGGCATTCTTAACCAGCGGGAAGCCGTCCACACCCGTGGCACCCAAAGTGGTGAAGGCAAAACTTGCCATCGCCCACCATGTACATATTGCCGTGGCCTTGCCACAAGCGGATCAAGCTTCCAAGCGCACGTCCGGATGGAGTTGTGAGCCAAGGCTCCAGCAGGCACCGCGCCTTCCACTCGAGCGTGCAAGCGCTTGCTTCGTGGCGGTGCGCCCAGCTGGTCAGCCTGCTTTCGCAGCTTAAACGTTTTGCAGGAATCAAAAGATGCTCGCGAATCACGAAGCTTCGTACCCCATGCGCAGTGCGGACAAGAGCATTTTGTGTATTGTGTGTTCCTCTTTCGCTGATTACGGATTAGGAACCCAAAAAAATAAACATGGAATCCGTTCAGGGGTCCCCTCAGGAAAACTGTTTTTTCCACGAATTCCTTCCAGTTGTTTTTGGGAGGGTGCATCCTCTTCTTTAGGGTTCCTTCAAAAACCGGTCGGGCCATTTGGAAGATCACGTAGATTTGTCGACGGATGAGGAGGCTTAGTCAAGGATGCCGCCTCGAAAATGGGACACATAAAAGTCCACAGGTTGTCAGCGCCCCCCCCCCGGAAATCCCAAAAGGACCCAAAAGAAGCCCAAGGGCCGAACATATTGCCTGTCCCTTTATGAAGGGTGCCCCTTAGAAGGGAAGTCATACTGACTTGAAAGCGAGTTGTGCCATCTACTTTCACCCTATAAGGGATCTTTTTTGAGGGAAGCCTCCAGTGGCAAAAGAGCCATGCAACAAGGGTCCTCACAACAGAGCGAGAAGGCCATGAAGGAATCTTTTTTTCTGGATATTCGGTGTGGTTCTTGGGGCCCCTCCGGCAAGGCGGCTTCCGCTGGAGCCTATCCCGCGGCCAGTGCTGGTTTGGGACCCGCAGTTCGTGGCACCCTCGCTGGCCCAGGGCCCAGAAAACGACGTGGGACCTGGTTTTTTGGGGTGTCTTTTGGGAGTGTCCAGTTTTGAAGATTGCCTGGGGGTGACTGGTTTGAAGCTGGGTGTCATTTGGGTTGCTTTTGAGGGAACGAACAGGACACCGACAGGAAATCCAACACACTGTTTGAGTGCCCCAATCGCGCATTTCTGGCACCATGCGAGTTTGCGCAGAGAGAGGTTCGGTCAAAATGTGTCTGTCCATTTGAAGGGACATGGCGCACTCTTGATGTTTTTTCCAAAGCCCAGGGTCCCTGGCGCAGCTCAGGAGTGAGAAGCCAACTAGACAGTGACAGGTAGCAAATCATACGCTGATGTCTATCCCAGAGTCGGTTTGCCGACGGCCCGACCGTCCAATGGGCTGACTAACTGACTACGTGAATAGCTAACTAACTCAATGGACGGACTGGCCCGCCTGTTGAGTAAACAATTGCCACTCGTGCAGTGAGTGAGTTAGCGGTGCTGGCTGACCAGGGAGCCACACATGCCTGGATTTCTCGGTTTTGGTAGACTCGGGAATACGAATCCACGGAAAAACAATACCCCTCTTGTTGTAGCTTCCATCTGATTCACCCTGCTTCCGGCAGAGATGCATGGGCGATAGACTGGGACGAAGGCTTGCAGCCACGTTCTCAAGCCTTACTCATGCGCTGCATGTGCTCTACCTTGCCGCTACATGGGTGCGTCTTTCTTCAGAGGTACCCTTTTGTGTGGCTTTAAAGGGAAGCTCTCAAAAAGACACCCACATGATCCACACGTGACAGGGCTTCATTCTCTCGCAAACAAGATGGACACTTTGACACCTCCCCCCCTTTTGAGGCAGTCCCCGTTTGAATGGAGGCATCCAAAAGGAACATGCTTTGGAGAGTGGGAGGCCGGGGAGGCCAACCATGTCTACAGGTCCCTCTGAAAAAGGACACGGTGAGCTGAGGACGGCGTGCCGCTGCGTGCCGGGCGCCCAAAAAAACGCGCTCAACCGACTTGGGACTTGGGGTGGGATAGATTTCTTCAGTTTTGACCATGGCACTGGAATTTGCTCGTGCCACATCGGGTGGCGGCGAGGTCCCTCACCGCCTGCGCCAAAGTACGGTGACGGCCCGAGCGAGACTGAAGCTCGGACATCTGCCCTTCTGGCAAGAATGGTCAGGCAAATCCGACCCCAAAACCACAGGTCGCAGGGATCCCGAATTAATGGTGCTTAGTTTTTTTTTTCCAATGCAATTGGAATCCTTCTCCTTGAGCTGATCTGCCAGGATTTGGCCAAGAAGGACAAAGTCGTGATCGGTTCGGCTGCAAGGTGGGCTTCGATTTGCGTAATCGGCAGATCCTGATTGTGCTGGGATCCAAGCTTCTCCCCCCTGTTTCGCAACTTATAAAGATGGAAAGCGAGGGACCGAGGTTCCGCAGAAGCATACTGGTGCGCGCGCAAGTACTCCGCTCGCGCACCGGCACGCAGCCAAACGCCCACCCACACCATGTCTTGGTTTGGCTATGGAAAAACCTCTGAAAACCCCAGACCAAGACACGGTGTGGGACCCCAAGCTTTGGTTGAACCAGCGGCTCTTCCAGTTGTTTGCTTCTCGCCTGCAGATTAGCATGGAACTTTCAGAGGAGGTCATTCTCCCCAAAAGACGTTCCCTTCTTTAAGCATGATGCGTCTTTGGGTTCCATGTTTCTTTGAAGGAGTGCAACCTTTCTCTTTGGGGGAACATGTGTGTGTGTGTGTGTGTGTGTGTGTGTGTGTGTGTGATTCTCCGCTCTTCAACAAATTGCAACTTTTTGCCAGGGGTTCAGTTGGACCAACGGAGAGGAGACGCCGCGTTTCCAACGACAGGCGCGCTGACGGCCCGTCCCTCATTCCGGTGCGAGGCGCGCGCGTGTGTGTGTTTGTGTGGGGGAAGCGCGCTTGAGCCCCTCTCACTGCTTGTTCTCAGTGGTTCAAACACTATATATAAGGGGCTTGGAATTGGGTTGTGGCGTGCGAGTAAAGCAGATTGCCCCATGATCATGGGATAATGATTGTAATTGTTTGGCCCCATTATACTGCGGACTGTCTCTGAATAGACCCCATTCGTGAAACCGCCTGAAGAGGTCGCAAATGTTGAGACGCAAGTAGCGGGACCTAGGATTGTGAAACCGCCGATTGATTGATAGGGTGGTCCAAGAAGGGTATCCGTCACTTTGGGGGACAACACGCTGCCCTTGCCATCGCGGGTCGAGACACCGTCGAATGATCAATGGATCCGAAGGTCGAGAGTGGTGGCACAGGTGTCCGTTTTAGTCCAATTCGGCAAACAATAGGTATAACCCACCAATCGGTTTTTCCAAGACAACTGCCTTTTTCAGAACCTAGGGAGATTGACCGCAAGCTGGGAGCCATGACCATGGCATCTAAAAAGACATATTCATAGTATTGAAGTCAAATCCAGGAAGCAACCGCGCGGGTTAATCTTCAAATTGCAAAATGTTGAATCGAGTGTTAATCTTCATTTTCTAGATCTTTAAACACGTGCTTAAACAATATAACACACGATTTACATCATAATATTCAAACCAGTTCACAGTGTTTTTGAAAACGTTTTTGTAAAACATACCAATGAAGATCCAACTCCAATGTGCAACCGGCCGCTTGTAATTTTTAAAGATATGATTAAAGGGTCCGTGCAAACACGGTGAGCTGTAAGAAGTTTGACGTTGATCTCCCCGTGCGACACGCATGAATAGTATCATGCAGGCTATTGACATTGCTAGTTTGTCTGTTTTGTTTCTTGTCTAGTGCATTTGTTTGGAGAGGACCAGAAGACCCAAGCTTCATTTTAAAGTCGCAGCTTTGGGGGACGAAGAATATTGGCAGCGTTCCACATCCATTTTGGCTTTGCACACCAGCCCAACGAGCCAGAACTAAAGGGGTAAGTGGAGGGTAGCGGCTCTTTGTATCAAAAGAGGTCAAGCCTCACACTTTTGGGCAAAGGCCTTTCGGTTCGGCAGCTCGTAGCTCGCAGCTTGCAGGCAAACTGGTGAACCGCGAAGCCCAGCGCTTGAGTCAGGGGATCGAGCCTTTTGACGCGAAAAGTGAGAGCTTTTTTGTCAAGGGAGAGTGAAGAAAAACCGGAAGAGCAGAAATGCATAGTTAAGCCTGGCAATGCAAAATGGGACGCGGCTTGTCTCACAACAGATGAACTGCAAATATGCCCAGAACGCAATTTGAGGCGAGATACCCTGGGGGCGCTTGTCCGAAGGGCACAATGGACCCTGCCTTTTTTGGTAACAGCATCTTATGTGCTCCTTTTGCTGCCTGGTCGTTTGGTGGCACCGTTCGAGCCTTACGAGAAAGGTTGTGTGGCCCGGTCCCTGGTGAGAATTGTAGTACGTAGCTTCCGGTGTCCTGTTTGGACCGATTGAAGAGATGTATGGACACTAAAAGTGTACAGACTCTATAGATGCAGCTCCACATTTTGGTTTTATGATCCCTTACATCAAGGGAGTTGTGCTTGCAGCGTTCACCCTGGTGCAGTTGTGCCCTTTTGGTATGCCAAATTATGTCACCAGTTCCCTCTAGCAATCGAGCACTCTTCGGGCGTAGCCTCCAAAGCACCTAAAAAAAGAGCGTCACTTAGTGACTTGCAGAACCCCTCTTCAGAACAATGGAGGAGTCGTCGATTTTCCCCAGGTACCCTCTGAAATTTGTGTCTGTGACCATCCAGCGTCCTTAGGTCATTGAACGTCCCTGTGGCTCCATGGGCCGGGCCCGAGTTCTTGGAGCCGTCGGCGGGGCATAGGCGGGAGCGGATTGGAGCAGTTCTGCTGGTTTTTTCGCCAAAGGCCGTGGTTCTTTTTCATTTTTGAGTTGGCACCCCCCTTTGGTGGCTTTAAGGACAAGCACCCACAAACATGGGGTCCCCTGTAAGCAAGACATCCCCTTCACTTGTTTTTGGACCATTCTTGCCGGATTTTGGTGGATCTTTGATGGCTCCTTTTCCGGAGCTTTGCCCGGCCCTTGGTTTTGTCGTTTCGACCGCTTGGGCTGGAAGGGTCGCCGGTTGCGCAATCGCGGGGTTTGCCCTCCGGACATTCTGAAGTGAGAGACAGGAAAAACTTGTGGAAACCACGGAAACTCACGCGGTTACCCGAGCTCCTCCACAGATCACCTGTAGTTTGTCCTTTCTCAGATTCGAACTCATTAGCGATCACAATGGAAGCTATGGAGGTTCCTATGCTCTTAATCACAACTCCCTGTCCCGGGCAATTGTGGACACAGAATCTGTTGGACTTGACATGGGTTTGGTTCCCTTTTTGAGTTACCACCCTGTTTGCTGTGCTTTTGGGACACCAACAGGTCCCCACCATGTTGCGGGGTCCCTTGAAAAAGACATGCCCATATTCCAGAGCGATATCAAGCAATGCTAGTAATACCTCTTTGGAGCGCTCTTCGCAATCCTTTGGTACTCTTTTCCTGCCGCCAAAAAGGGACGGGCGCAGAAAATTCAGGGGTCAAAATTCCCCCTTTTTGGGCTGTTTAGCACCTGTTTAAACAAATATAGATATATATATATATATATAGAGAGAGAGAGAGAGAGACGAGCTTGCGTTCTCAACCACTGACCAGCCTGTGGGATGCTCTACACAAGTCAATCCCAGCAGTTTGGCTTTTTGTGCGGATTTCCCGATTCTAGCACAGCACCTCATTCATTCTGTCCAGGAGTGGTTCCACACCAGCGCGGAAGTAGATGTCCATCTAGGGAGTCCCGGGGATGGTTCCAATGGCTTCGAACACCCGTCCAGGTGCACTCGAGGGTTCTGCCATTCAGACCCCATCCATCATCGAAGGCGACGATTTCGGCGAGCGAGCAATTCAGTGCCTGGCAAAGTCGCGACTTGCGAAGAAAGAACTGGCGGCGCCAACGTGCAGGGAACCCTTCGTTGCTTTGGATTGGTGGTTTATGGATTCGCGCCAATGGCCTTTGTAGAGGGAGAATGGGAAGCCACCCCCTAACCCCTAAACCACTCCAAACCGCCACTTAGAGAAAATCTGAAATGGTATCTTGATGGGTTTGTCTTTCTTGAGACCATGTTTTGCGGTGCCCGATTCAGACACACCCATACCGCTATGAATGTTAATACAAACAAATCGTTGGACACAAATCCCCACCTCCTGGTCGCCAATTAAACATCATGCCCGTATGGGGGTGTCTCAAAATAGGACTCATTCCCCCCCCCCCCTCTGTGTTGGATGCAGTCCTTTCAGATGTCCCAGATACAGGGGACTCAGTAATTTCTCTGGGGAATTGAGCAGTTTGACCGGGTTTTCTGCATCTCTTTTCGTAGAGCGACAAGCAGTGGGTGTTTCTCAACAGCAAATTGACGGGTTCTAAAGGAATAGGATTGAAGCCCCTTCATAAGTATCAAGTAAACGGCAAGTCTGGACGATTTCAGCTTCAATAGTCATAGTGTATGTTAAAGTTGTTGCGGTTAGCAGGAGCTCGTATTTGGATTGCTCTTGGGCGCGCATTTGGCTCAGCCTGAAAAGCGCGTCATTGCGGCGCAGCATTTGGGACTTCTACCTTGAGGAATTTGGAGTGCTTCAAGCATAGCATAGAACAACAAGATAGGACCCCTGTTCTATGTTGTTGAGCTGAGGTAGTGATCGATAGGGATAGTTGGGGGCGTTCGCGTGTAACCGTGTAACCGTCAGAGGTGAGTGAAAGGCGGACAAAAGGATGCTTTCACTGGTCAAGAAAGAAAGTGATTCGGGATCGAGACGATCAGATACCAGCATGGCGCGCGGCAGAAGCCTCGGCCGGGCCCGGGGAGCCCGGCGCGGGGGCTCGAACTCGCAGGAGCGGGGGTCTGCGCCGGGCTCCCCGGTCCGCCTCCTGATGGAACTGGAGGCGGCAAACGCGGCGGCCTCAGGATCAACCTGTGTGTTTGTGTGGAACTTTTGGAACTGATTCATAGTAGTCGTAAAATGGAACTCCATCACTGTAGTCAAAGGATGGAACCCCAATGCAGTTGATCGTGGTCCGTTTGGGGCAACTCACACCATTTGTCCCACAAACAACTGGGAACCACTCATTGTCCCATCATCTTGATGGTCGCCGTATATTTTGACCTTGGCCAATGGCTCATTTCGACCACACAAACCGGGGCAACCAGAGTGATGTTTGTTCGGTGCACAGGCAATTGGCGTCTCCATAGTCATGATCGAGAAATCAATGAAGAGAAGAAGCCGCAACGAATCCAAGCAAAGACGGTATAAGGGATTCATAGTATTTATTAGTTAAGCACAGTCTTTCCAAGAATTGAAGTCAAATTCCAACGTTGAATCTGAGTACGGGATTGGTCGCCCCCGCCAGCCCAGGCACGTGCCGAGGCTGAACTTCAGGCCCTGCAGGCGCGAGAAGAAGGGAGCAGGGAGCGCTAAGCGCGTGCCCACGAAAAAGGGCTGTCCAGGAATTCCCCACACAAAAAATCGTCTGGAGGCTTATTAGGGATCAAAATTACATTGGAAGGTCACCGTGGCCAATGTGCTGCTGGAGCTAGCGGACCACCGTCAGCGGCTTTGGTTCGGGCTAGCAACACGCGGTGACACTCATGACCGCTCGCTTAACATCTAGAGGCTTGCCGGCAAATGTAAGACAGTGTGGCCCCTCCCTTCCCTCCGAAAGTAAACTATTGCGCTTGTACATGCCTAATTAGGCATGATTGGCATGATCTTACCATGACAGAAAAAGCATCGTTTGGTGCAGCGGGCGGACACTCCCCTCGTTTCACCAGTTACCATGGAATGAGACGCAGCCAAAATCACATGTGTAGGCACATGGATCTGCAATGACATCGTTCTGACTCAGAGCCAAGAGACTGGCAATTGCCAGCCATTGGGGCCTGGCTTTTGAAAGCCTTTGCACGGCAGGCCAGGAAGAAGAAGAAGAAGAAGAAGAGCGGCGCGCTCGGTGGGAAGGGGTGGAAGGCAAAAAATCGGCCTTTGGCGGGTTGCCTGGGTCTTCCAAATCAAGGAAACGTCACGTAAACAAACATGTTAGACATATCCCAACCTCATCCCAATCTGGCCCCATTCTGAACTGATCTATGAGAACCGCGCACCTAGAGCTCAGCGCTCAATCCCGCAAAACCCCCGAAACTCCGCAAAAACCTGCAAACTCCTGCAGATCAAGACAACACGGAGTTTCCGGAGAATTGGTTCGGACAGAAGGAGTGAAATACCTCTACAGGAGCCGCATTGTTTGATGAATCCAGCACTGCCGTTAAGAAAGGCAAAGACTTGTGTGAGTCTGCCTGGCTTGGCAACTGTCTGTCAAGAGTACATATGTACAGATCCTCCATTGCGGACTGTCCATGGCAGCAAGTGCGATAAGGGCGCTGATTGAACAGCATCTGAAAGGGGGGTCTTCTATTGTGTTTTCTTTTGCGAGTACCGCTTTGTGGATTGCGTGAAAGGATAACCGCCAGTTGAGGTAGCTGTGTCTTTTGGGGACCCCCCCCCCCCCCAAGAAATGGTGGTGTTCCTTCTCGGTAGGTTTAAACACCACCCCAACAAGGGTCAAACCACACGTTCCCAACATACGCCATCTCGGGGCAACGCTGCAGCAGCTTGCCACCAGCGGCTTCGTCTGCTGCAGGACCGCTGGCACTTCCGCCCGTCGGTGGGGACTTGGTGCGCTTGGGCATTGAAACGTTTGTTTCTGTGT
Source organism: Effrenium voratum (assembly GCA_963377175.1). Classification (NCBI taxonomy): domain Eukaryota; class Dinophyceae; order Suessiales; family Symbiodiniaceae; genus Effrenium; species Effrenium voratum. The sequence continues at coordinate 93,877 of CAUJNA010003616.1, forward strand.
GTGTGTGTGTGTTTGTTTGTTTGTGTCGATTTTGGGGGTACCACTTGTTGGGGGCTTTAAGAGAAGGGCAAAAGGAAAACCACCATTTTTTCGGCGGGGTCCCCTAAAAGAGACACGCCAAGTGTGGGTCAAGCCTTGATGGTCGTTGCAATATCGATCATGTCCTTTGCCCAGTTGCATTTTCTTGTATATATATATATATACATATTATAGGTAACTGGGGGAATTTCAAACCACGACGTAAAACCAGCGAACCCACCGAAAAATTAGCTTGTACCACTAAATGCGAAAAGTTACTCATGGTCATTTGGGGGCCAGGAATATTGCTTACCCTCCATTTGGCATCGACACTTCAGGTACGGGCTCCAGCCGGTGCAGGAGGCGTGAGATCAAGGGAAGGCTCCTTCAAAATCACCGGTTGTATGTTCAGCCCGTTGCTTGCTTGGTTGCTTGCTTGGTAGATTGGTTGGTTGCGTTTGTTCCAGCCTCATCAGGTTCGTGCTCTCCTGGGCCTCTTGCAAGGGGGTGCCAAATGGGGCCATGATGCTGCCAAACATCCGCATGGGCTTGCGATCGGATGTGGAGGAGACCAGCTTCAGCCCGGAAACCTCTGAGCAGATGCAGGCGGATAGGGTCCTAAGCCGTTTCTCGCATCATGTGAGGGACCCCCAAACACACCGCCTTCCAACGCACCTGCTTGGGGACAACTGAAACAGATTAAAACTGGAGTTGTGTTGGGGGTGGTGTGTTTGAGCTACGATCGAAAGAACTTGGTGTGGCGAGGTTCTCGTAGAGTCGATTGCGCATCGCAGACACTTCGGATGCGGCAGGAGTCCCTCTGTCACTTTGTTTGGCCCTTCAGGATGCTGATGCTGGGTGGAACTTTGACGTGGCCAGGAATTTAGGGTAGGGTGTGCGTGAACAAAGGCGGAAAGGACTTGTTTTGTCGGGCTCGACTCATCAGGGTAGGGCAATTCCATCTTTTGAGTTTACCTTTTGCGCGGTAAAATAGCAAACAACTTGGGGTGCGACTAATGCCTACCCGTCAGAGCCAGGGCGACGCCTTTTGGGGGCATGGCGTGAATGACAGGGGGAATGGAAGGTATCACTTGGAAAGGCATTTGGTTGTTCAAACAACAGGTGCAATGATATTCTCATCGCCTATGCGATCCTGAGAAGGCAGGCAAGGTGACTTGCAACGTAGATGCAAAGGAACATCTAATCGCTAAATGGGTTCGAAGAAACGGCCTCCAGCTTGCACGCAAAGGACAATCATGCGTTTAGCATCCTGCAATCCGTTCAATAGAGCCAATACAGAGTCACCACTCCATTGCTCGTCAGGACCCTTGAACACTTGGGTCAGCAATGTATTCGCTTTGCCACAGGCGATTGAGGGCCAGGTCATGGAGGAGGAGTTGGACAAGGCGGTCTCGCCAAAGGTTCTCGGGGTAAGGTGTGCAACTGTGGTTTCTCTTTGGAGACCACCTTTTGCAACCACCCACCATGAAACCTGACAGGTCCCTTTGGTCTTTCGGTGTGTTTTCTCTGAGCAGTTCTCACCCTCAGCAAATGACAACTTGAGTTATTCTTCAATAGCCCTTCTGATCAAACCCGGTGTAGGCGGAGGTCGACACCACTCCGGAGGCTCGTCGGGAGGGCAATTCCATCTCTTGAGTCGGCCTTGTCGCGTCAAGTACAAGAGCAACCAACTTGGGGTGCGACTAATGACCGGGCTGGGCCTCCCAGCGGTCCCTTTTCGAGATTTTCGAGAAACTCGCTTCAACTTGAGCCGAAGCCACCCATTGAGCACCACCCTAGCCCTAAAGCGAGGCATCAACACCCCATTGGCCCACATACCTTTGACAACTTTGCTCTACTGTTGTTGATCACTTTTTAATCTCCTTGCAGATTTTGTGGGGAACCAACCAAGTGGTAATGCTTCTCTTAGAATCCACATCAAACCGTTTTGGCTCTTCCAAACGGCGGCCATTTTCTGCTGACATGCAGCGCCAGCGGCGGTTTTTCGTTTTTCAGCCAGGCCACCTTCGCGGACGCCCTCACGAACGTCTGGCAGAAGGGCGGCTCGGCGGCACGGAGCTGCAAGTACGAAGGGCTCGCTCCAACTGGGGCATCGTACCAAACACCCGGAACTCACTTCACACCCTGCGCCTGAAGTCGAACATGTTTTGGAGGTTGAGGGACCAGATGCCTCTTTCCCAGGTGGGGCTGGTAAGGCCATGCATAGGCCCACTTGGCCTAGGCAGCAGTGGAGAGCCTTCGTTTGACTCTTAGGCTCTGCAGGGAAATGGAGTGAAACGTGTCCTGGGAGACCTTGACAAGGTCTCATCAAGCGGAGTAAAGCCACAGGAACGCCTCGCCTCAATGAGCAAGCCCCGACCAGCACAAGAGATGAAACACTGTTGACCAACCAAGCTTCATACCTCATTGAAGTGGAGAACCCCAAGCTTTCCAAATATGCTGGCCTTGTGCTTAAGGCTTGTGGTGAGAACTTCCCTGCGGTTAAGACCTCAAAAGTTTGAGATGGTCAGCTGCGTCGAAGGCATGGACTTGCTGGTGGCTTGCTTCGAGCCCAAGGCGAAGTGATCGCCTGAGCCTCCCCCAAATGTTGAGAAACATCAGGGGCAGGACAGTTAGTGTGTAGTGAGTAAATCAGACAAACATTTACACAAATCACGCGCTTGTAAGTGTCCTCTGAGTTGATAACCCTATTTACTATCTACTTGTTGGCTGTCCTGTCTCTTCAGGCTGGGTGGTGTTGGTGCCGCTGGAAGACGAGGGAAGCCCTGTGCAGTTTTTCACTCCAGACCTTAGTTGGCCTTTTGTTTGCGACCCGTGTTTGGTGAGCGCTTGTTTTCCGGTGATTTTTTTTTATTGTAGTCATGGTCCCAAACCTTTTATCTTTGAGCAAGTGAGTGAAGCAAAAGGAGGGGTGCGCCCAGTGCTCAACCTACCTGTGTTGCTACCACGCTCGTGGCGTGGGGCCAGGAAATGACCACACTGATTTGTTGAGCTCAATTGCTGTTTTGCGGGCGTTCTCCTGGTCATGCGTCGCGCGGATCTTCTCCGCGCGAGGGCAAACAAGTCAAGACATCCATAAACAGCCCAGCCCTTTTTTGCACCGTGGCAACCCTTACCCGAGTAAATTTAACGCCTCCGGCTCAGGCCGCCGACATTACAGGCCTGCTTTCTTATTTGCGTCCCTTTGGAATTGTCCCCTTGCCCCCTTCCCCTCTGAGATTTTTGCCCCCCTTTCTTTGTTGAGATCCATTCCCCCTTCCCCCTAAGGCCTTTTCTCCCTCTGATTTTTTCCCTTTTCCTCCCTAAGATGTTTTCCCCCCACTCCCTGTTGAGATCCTTTCCCCCCTTTCCCCCCTAAGGCCTTTTCCCCCTGAGATCTTCTCTTTTTTCCTCCCTTTCCCCCACTTTCCCCCCTGGGATCTTTTCCCTTTCCTCCCTGAGATCTTTTCCCCCCTTTCCCTGTTGAGATCCTTTCCCCCCTTTCCCCCCTACAGCCTTTCCCCCCGCTGAGATCTTCTCCCTATTCCTCCCTAAGATCTTTTGCCCCCTTTCCCTGTTGAGATCCTTTCCCCCCTTCCCTTTAAGGCCTTTCCAGATCTTCTCCCTTTTCCTTCCTAAGATTGTTTCCCCCCTTTCCCTGTTGAGATCCTTCCCACCCTTTCCCCCCTCAGGCCTGTCCCCCCCTGAGAGCTTCTCCCTTTTCCTTCCTTAGATCTTTCCCCCCTTTCCCTGTTGGCCTTTTTTCCCCCAGATCTTCTCCCTTTCCTCCCTAAGATCTTTTCCACCCCTTTCCCTGTTGAGATCATTTCTCCCCTTTCCCCCCTAAGGCCTTTGCCCCCAGATCTTCTCCCTTTCCTCCCTAAGATCTTTCCCCCCCTTTCCCTGCTCAGATCCTTTCCCCCCTTTCCCCCCTAAGGCCTTTCCCCCCCTGAGATCTTCTCCCTTTTCCTCCCTAAGATCTTTTGCCACCTTTCCCTGTTGAGATCCATTCCCCCTTTCCCCCCTAAGGCCCTTTCTCCCTCGGAGTTTTTCCCTTTTCCTCCCTACAATGTTTTCCCCCCTCTCCCTGTTGAGATCCTTTCCCTCCTTTCCCCCCTAAGGCCTTTTTTCCCCCCGCGATCTTCCCCCTTTTCCTTCCTAAGATCTTTTCCCCCCTTTCCTTGTTGAGATCCTTTCCCGCCCTTTCCCCCCTAAGGCGTTTTCCCCCCCAAGATCTTCTCCCTTTTCCTCCCTAAGATCCTTTGCCCCCTTTCCCTGTTAGATCCTTTCCCCCCTTTCCCCCCTAAGGCCTTTCCCCCCCTGAGATCTTCTCCCTTGTCCTCCCCAAGATCTTTTCCCTTGGTTGAGATCCTTTCCCCCTTTCCCCCCAAGATCTTCTCCCTTTTCCTCCCTAGGATCTTCTCCCACCTTTCCCTGTTGAGCTCCTTTCCCCCTTTTCCCCCTAAGGCCTTTTCAGATCTTCTCCCTTTTCCTCCCGAAGATCCTTTGCCCCCTTTCCCTGTTGAGATCCTTTCCCCCTTTCCCCCCTAAGGCCTTTTCCCTGCCTGGGATCTTCTCCCTTTCCTCACTGAGATCTTTCCCCCCCTTTCCCTGTTGAGATCCTTTCCCTCCTTTCCTTCCTAAGGCCTTTCCCCCCGCTGAGATCTTCTCCCTATTCCTCCTTAAGATCCTTTGCCCCCTTTCCCCGTTGAGATCCTTTCCCCCCTTCCCTTTAAGGCCTTTCCAGATCTTCTCCCTTTTCCTTCCTAAGATTGTTTCCCCCCTTTCCCTGTTGAGATCCTTCCCACCCTTTCCCGCCTAGGCCTTTCCCCCCCTGAGAGCTTCTCCCTTTTCCTTCCTTAGATCTTTCCCCCCTTTCCCTGTTGGCCTTTTTTCCCCAGATCTTCTCCCTTTCCTCCCTAAGATCTTTTCCACCCCTTTCCCTGTTGAGATCATTTCTCCATATTTCTCTTTCCCCCCTAAGGCCTTTGTCCCCAGATCTTCTCCCTTTCCTCCCTAAGATCCTTTTCCCCCTTTCCCCCCTAAGGCCTTCCCCCCCCCCTGAGAGCGTCTCCCTTTTCCTTCCTAAGATCTTTTCCCCCTTTCCCTGTTGGGCTTTCCCCCCTAAGTCCTTTTCTCCCAGATCTTCTCCCTTTCCTCCCTAAGATCTTCCCCCCCCCCCCTTTCCTTCCTAAGATTGTTTCCCCCCTTTCCCTGTTGAGATCCTTCCCACCCTTTCCCCCTGAGGCCTTTCCCCCCCTGAGAGCTTCTCCTTCCTTAGATCTTTCCCCCCTTTTTTTCCCCCAGATCTTCTCCCTTTCCTCCCTAAGATCTTTTCCACCCCTTTCCCTGTTGAGATCATTTCTCCCCTTTCCCCCCTAAGGCCTTTGCCCCCAGATCTTCTCCCTTTCCTCCCTAAGATCTTTCCCCCCCTTTCCCTGCTCAGATCCTTTCCCCCCTTTCCCCCCTAAGGCCTTTCCCCCCCTGAGATCTTCTCCCTTTTCCTCCCTAAGATCTTTTGCCATTTTTCCCTGTTGAGATCCATTCCCCCTTTCCCCCCTAAGGCCCTTTCTCCCTCTGAGTTTTTCCCTTTTCCTCCCTACGATGTTTTCCCCCCTCTCCCTGTTGAGATCCTTTCCCTCCTTTCCCCCCTAAGGCCTTTTTTCCCCCCGCGATCTTCCCCCTTTTCCTTCCTAAGATCTTTTCCCCCCTTTCCTTGTTGAGATCCTTTCCCGCCCTTTCCCCCCTAAGGCGTTTTCCCCCCCAAGATCTTCTCCCTTTTCCTCCCTAAGATCCTTTGCCCCCTTTCCCTGTTGAGATCCTTTCCCCCCTTTCCCCCCTAAGGCCTTTCCCCCCCTGAGATCTTCTCCCTTGTCCTCCCCAAGATCTTTTCCCTTGGTTGAGATCCTTTCCCCCTTTCCCCCCAAGATCTTCTCCCTTTTCCTCCCTAGGATCTTCTCCCACCTTTCCCTGTTGAGCTCCTTTCCCCCTTTTCCCCCTAAGGCCTTTTCAGATCTTCTCCCTTTTCCTCCCGAAGATCCTTTGCCCCCTTTCCCTGTTGAGATCCTTTCCCCCTTTCCCCCCTAAGGCCTTTTCCCTGCCTGGGATCTTTTCCCTTTCCTCACTGAGATCTTTCCCCCCTTTCCCTGTTGAGATCCTTTCCCTCCTTTCCTTCCTAAGGCCTTTCCCCCCGCTGAGATCTTCTCCCTATTCCTCCTTAAGATCCTTTGCCCCCTTTCCCCGTTGAGATCCTTTCCCCCCTTCCCTTTAAGGCCTTTCCAGATCTTCTCCCTTTTCCTTCCTAAGATTGTTTCCCCCTTTCCCTGTTGAGATCCTTCCCACCCTTTCCCGCCTAAGGCCTTTCCCCCCCTGAGAGCTTCTCCCTTTTCCTTCCTTAGATCTTTCCCCCCTTTCCCTGTTGGCCTTTTTTCCCCCAGATCTTCTCCCTTTCCTCCCTAAGATCTTTTCCACCCCTTTCCCTGTTGAGATCATTTCTCCCCTTTCCCCCCTAAGGCCTTTGCCCCCAGATCTTCTCCCTTTCCTCCCTAAGATCTTTCCCCCCCTTTCCCTGCTCAGATCCTTTCCCCCCTTTCCCCCCTAAGGCCTTTCCCCCCCTGAGATCTTCTCCCTTTTCCTCCCTAAGATCTTTTGCCACCTTTCCCTGTTGAGATCCATTCCCCCTTTCCCCCCTAAGGCCCTTTCTCCCTCTGAGTTTTTCCCTTTTCCTCCCTACGATGTTTTCCCCCCTCTCCCTGTTGAGATTCTTTGGCGCCTTTCCCGCCTAAGGCCTTTTTTCCCCCCGTCCCCCTCCCTGAGTTCGTCTCCCTTTGCCTCCCTAAGAGCTTTTCCCCCCTTTCCCGCTTAAGATCCTTTCCCCCGTTTCCCCCCTAAGGCCTTTTCCCCCCAAGATCTCCACCCTTCTCTTCCCAAAGTCTTTTTCCCCCTTTCCCGTTTGAGATCCTGTCCCCCCATTGCCCCTTAGGGCCTGTTCCCCCCGAGAAAGATTTCCCTTTTCCTCCCAAAGATCTTTTCCCCCCTTTCCCCCTTAAGGCATTTTTTCCCCAGATCTTCTCCCTTTCCTCCCTGAGATCTTTCCCCCCCTTTCGCTGTTGAGATCCTTTCCCCCTTTCCCCCCTTCATTTCCTTCACCAGCATGGGCAACATCCCCAGCATCACTTGCATCATCCGCATCCTTGGCAGGCGCTGATGCGGATGATGCAGGTGATGCTGGCGATGTGCCGCTGGAGCTGCTAAGGATGCGAAAGCGCACCCGGGGAGAATCGAACACCCCAATGTTTTTGACAAACTGAGTTGCGCAAGCCCGCACAATGAACAGATTTAGTGAAGCGTCTTCGAATCACCGCGTGGTACGTGGACCCCCCCCCCCCCCGCAACAGTCTGAAATGGTGTTGTTGGGGAGGGGTAACAGGTAAAGAGGTAAGGAGCATTTTTTATGTCCAACACGCCGTCTGTTGTCGGCGGATACTGCTGACCCGGGTGACCCAGGAGTGAGCGCGATTGCGATTGACACCACTGTCAACGCAATCAAGGCTGCCAGGGCCTTGCTTGTAGGGGTTGCGGAGGTTAGTTGTATTAAGTTATAACTTCTCTATTCATATAGTCCTTCTTTCATGTTGTTTCCATTCACCAGGGTTCTGTTTTCCACCCCCCTTTGCTTTGGTTGCAGCGTTGCGAGAGGTCCTCCCCCGGTCTGGAGCCATATCCATATCCGCATCAATCTAGTCAAGTTATCAAACAACAGGGTTGACTTGCAACAACGCACGTCTAAATTTGTTTCAGGGCCAGCGAGAGTATCCGGCGGGTTCCTTCGACTGCTAGACAGTTGCAGGCTTTCAGTGAGTCCATCCGTCTTTTTTCAGGGATGCCGTTGGCCAGCCTGGAAGCGGTCAAGGGTGAGCAACCGTGAGCAAGGACATCAAGGGAGTGTTAGTGATTCAGCTTTGCGCATTAAGCTCCTAGTTCGGGCTATACCTTGGAGCTTCCAGGGGACGGGAAAGGATGGGACCGGATGGCACCGGATGGGACCGGATGAGCTCCTTCGGTCCTTCGCCCGGCCAACCGGACTCAGGCCACGCGGCTGAGCCAGGCCCGGCCGTCGATACGGTCCTTGGCAGCCCACCAACCTTGGGCCCACAAAGTAAATAAGCTGATTGGTTTTTGCTGTAAGTGTGAAGTGCACATCATCATGGATTGGAGAAGTAACCTCAGGCGTTGGCGTTGAGGGTGTAACAAGTGCTGGCGAACGTGAAGGGCCGAATCATCACAAACATATGTTTCCTTGATCACGACTTCACTTGGCCGCGTACCTTGGCGGTTGCCGGCAAGGAGACCATGACCGGTTGCCCCCACAAGTAAGGCCCACACCATGTTGCAATTGGGAAAGAGTTGGACTCAGTTGGACTACCACTTGTTCCATTCTAGAACGTTCTAGAAGCAAAACTTGGAAGACATTGCTTCACATATTTGCGCCGCAGGCCGCGATTGTTCAAGCTGCCTCAGATCTGCCTCTCAGAACATTCCGGGCACGAGTTTGAGGAAACAGGCAGCAATAAGTCTCAGGGGCATCGCGAGCGTCAGGCGAAGTTGGCGGCCTTCCTTTGAAGGCGAGGCCTTCGCCCGTGGCTTTGAGGGGGCTCCTCTTCAAGTCTTGGGTGCCTGGTCCCTTCGGGCTTACGCCCTTGTCGTTTGGGGTAAAATTATGTTGCCCGTTCGGGGGGCGCATTCATCGACCCAAGATTTCCCTCAATAGTCCCCCAGCAATCTTGGATTTTGGGTCCAGGATCTAAGTACCAGTATTTAGAAATCTAGATGCCGGTAGTTGTGAATCTAATACTGGTATGTAGATTTCAGGGGGAGACATTCATGGATTTCCTCCGAAAGTGCCGCAGAATTCCTGCATTTTGGATCTAAGTACTGTATTAAGACGTTTAGACACTTCAGGGGGCAAGTTGACAAACAAGTTTCACAACCATTTGCATGGGCAAGCCTAAATTTTGATTTTCCTCCGTCTTCTGGAGTCAGGGTTCTGAACAAAGCTTTCCTGGGCAATTGTGATATTGAATTTTGGATAGGTGCTTTCCTTTTTGTTTAGAAAGATGGATTTCCTTTTTGTTCAAATGTGCTTGGTTGGTCCCTTTCTGGCATGTCTGTATCTTGCTTGGAACGCTTGTTTTCTCTTGTTGTTGTAATGGAACTGCTCTATGTCCAAACCAGAGTAAAGTGGCCTCTTACACTCCACACTGCAGTCTTAAACTGACGCTACGGCCCTTTTTCTGGAGTCAAGGTTTTGGAGAACGCTTCCTGGGCAATTGTGAATCTTGAGTTCAGAGAGTACGCGTGTCAATTCTTTTGCGCAAGAGGTAGTCGCATTGCTCAGAGATGTTGCTGGCAGAAGCTTGCGCAGAGAAACGTGCGCAAACAAGTTGCACCGTGAGACTCAGCCTATTCCGTGCAATAAACATAACAGCTAATTTGCCGTGCAAAAAAGCTTGTTCCATCCTTGTTTACCTTTCCCTTTTGTTTGGCGGGTTCTTGGATAAAAAATGGTCAACCCCAGACAGGGTTCCAACTGTGTTTCTACCAGGGTCACTGGGCAACTGGGCTACATAGGGAAAGGCTGCAAAACTCTTCAACCAAAAGTGTTTTGTCCTTATGTGTGCTTGTGCTGGCAAGTTGGCATGTAGGCATGGTGGCTTCTTTGTGTGTGTATGTGTGTCTGCGCGTTTGCGTGTGTGTCTGTGTTTTGCGTTGCGGGTTTTGCAGGTTGTGCCTCTCTGTTTGGCTGCGTTCCTGTCTCTTTGGCTCCTGCGTCTGTTTTGCTCTTTGCACGGGTGTCTCTGTGTTTGTGTGTCTTTGCGCCTTTAAGCTTCTGAGTCGGTGTCTCTTTTGCGTCCCTGTTGTCGTGTTTGTCTGTCAGCATGTGTGTATGAGTATGTTGTGTTGTTGCATCTCCTTCTTACCCGGCGTTTTGCTTTTCTGTGTCTGTGTGTGTTTGTAGACCTCTATGTCCCTGTGTGTGTGTGTGTGTGTGTTTGTGACATTTGTGTGTGTGTGTATCTGTGTATATGTGTGCATGTACTTGTGCAACCATTAGGACGTCAACAAAGTAAATCGAGACAGGACATGAAGAAGATCCCAAGTAGAAGGTTCTGTGCTGTCAAGAACATGCCCCCAAGCTAGACAAGTAACGTGAAAGAGGGATAGAAAATAAGTACGATAAAGGCAAATAACATGAACAATATATAACAGTTATTCCTGATCCACGGGATGTCTTCCCCGTGGAAAGTATTCCAGAGAAGATAGCAGGCTCCAAGAGAAAGAACAAAATGAACATGTGCTACACCATAATACTACTGTATGTGAAATGCATTCCCAGACTAATTCCTGTTGGCCGACCGATAGTAGTCGTTACTACAAAGAGACAGAAGAAGACAGAAGTAATTCTAAGGTGAAATAAAGATGGATTGCCGAGATACGTGAAAGTAATGTAAACGCCAACTAAAGGTCTTTGTACCAGTTAGTAACGATATGAACCCTGTAACTCCTGTAAAACAGGCTCGCGCATCACTTTCGAAACCTGCAGTACCCAAACAAGAATTCCAAGAAGAGACATGGATGCCGTGGCAAAGATCATTGATTGCTGAGCGAAGGTTACCTCTATGGAAATGATCCCAAATGCAAGAACTATTTTGATGTAAATAATCAATATTGATAGAGTAGAAGACATCCTCCCAATATTGGACCAAACGAAAGTGTACCAGAATGAAGATCACCCAGCACCAAAAGATTTGTACCAGGTAAGACAGGCAATGAGAATACAAACATGAAAGCCGTACTCAAGAAAGGGAAAATCAAATAACAATATAGTCCTTAATAAAAGAAAACGGGACTCAAATGTAGAATTGGTGTCCGAAAGTTAAGAGAATTAAGACATGAACAAATACCAGAGACTGATTACTAATCCTGATTTCCAGTACTCGAAGGTGATAAATTCTAGATGTGTGCGTGTATGTGCGTTTCTGTGTGCATGTGGTGATGCCTATGTGTGCGAGTGTGTGTGTGTGTGTGGTGATGTTACTGTTAGTGTGTGTGTGCCTGTAATTGTGGTTATGTGAATGTTTGTATGTATTCCTTTGTTATGTGTGTGTGTGTGTGTTTATATTTGTGTTTGTGCCTGTGTCTGGTTGCCAGCGTGTGCGTGCTCGCGTGTGTGTGTGTGTGTGTGTGTGTGTGTGTGTGTTCCTGTCTTTTCCGGCGCGGCCACATGGGCCAACAAGTTCTTGATGAACTCCTTTTTCAAGTCACAAGACCGAAGCCAGTCAAGCCGACCGCTTCGGCGGGTCGTGTGCGTGTCCCTTCCTGTTTCCAAGAATTTTGCCTCTGCCGCTTTTGGTAATTCGCTGCATGTTTCAAGAGTCTGGGAAAAGCTGGATGTGGGAATCCCTCCCACAGTCCAGTGGGACGAAGCTCATAATTAATTCGATCGTCGAATTGGCCCACAGTTTCCCGAAGATTGGCTGCTTGATGACCCTTGAAGAAAATCTCTGCCGACCAGCTTTGCTGGGACACAAGTGTGTGTGTGTGTGTGTGTGTGTGTTTTGTGTGTGTGTGCGTGCGTGCGTGCGTCGTGCGTGCGTGCGTGCGTGCGTGCGTGCGTGCGTGCGTGCGTGCGTGCGTGCGTGCGTGCGTGCGTGCGTGCGTGCGTGCGTGCGTGCGTGCATGAGCGTGCGTGCGTGCGTGCATGAGCGTGCGTGCGTGCGTGCATGAGCGTGCGTGCGTGCGTGCATGAGCGTGCGTGCGTGCGTGCATGAGCGTGCGTGCGTGCGTGCGTGCGTGCGTGCGTGCGTGCGTGCGTGCGTGCGTGCGTGCGTGCGTGCGTGCGTGCGTGCGTGCGTGCGTGCGTGCGTGCGCGCGTGCGTGCGTGCGTGCGTGCGCGCGTGCGTGCGTGCGCGCGTGCGTGCGTGCATCGTGCGCGCGTGCGTGCGTGCATCGTGCGTGCGTGCGTGCGTGCGTGCGTGCGTGCTTGTTTTGTTGGTTGTTTTTTCTTTGGCTCCGGCTTGGTTCTCCTTCGCGTTGGAAAATGTTGTGATTTCACTCGCGCATGTCCGTTTGAGTGTCGGCAGTTTGGAAACTTGTGTCGGCCAAAAGGGGGAGCTGCTCTAACCTGAAGTGGAATCCTCCTGGCTGCGATTGCCTACAAGAATTGGCAGCCTTTAGGTTAAGGAAGCAGACCCTGGCCACCAGTTTGCTACATGGGGGTGCGTAAGCCATGGTTTAAAAACATGGCTTAATTGTTGCCAGGAGAAGCCGAAGGCCAAGATGGAAGCGAAGGAAGGCATCAGATGTGAGGCGAACCATCGACTAAGCCAAGCCAGGGCATGCCCCATCCCTAGCCACACCTCTTGGCTTGATCGGAATTTGGCGGATGGCGTCGTGTTTTTGTCATTGTCTTCCCTTTTTTCCCTTCGCTTCCATTTCCCTTCTCTTCCTTCACTTCTTTCCCCTCCCGTGTGGCAAGTTTCATGCGCTCCCCGGGGCCTGCAATTCTTAACATGACCGCCAGGAGGAGGCTGAGGATGCGAATCGCAGACGCTGTCGCGGCTGACACAATAAATCAGGTTGGCGTCGGCTAGCTGCAGTCTGTCCACATGATGCACATGTGCCCAGGATTGGTAGATTTGCAAAAGCTTGGCGCCTCGCCTTCCATTTGCTTAAGAATATGTGTTGTTTCCCGTGTTGGTGTGAAAGGGAATCTACCAGTACTGGAAGTAGTACTCTAATATGTCATGGGATCTGCCATAGTTCAACTCCCAAGCTGGAAACAAGGGTTCAAGAAGAGGATCTTCATCAAGGGTGAGCTCACGAGATGACTATGCTTGCGTGCAACACCAATCCAACACTAGTGATACTCGCAATTCAGTCACCAACATCAATTTGTTGAAGCCTCCTGGTATGAGCCATCCCTCGTGGGTTCCTGGGCCATGAGGTTTTGGAGCTCACTAGTCGATGTGTTTTTTTTTGGCCCGTGGGATGCGGAGTGGGCATACCTCCTACCGCCCGTCCTTTCTGGCCCACATTTAGGAAAACCTGGTTTTCCGGGTAATTATTTTTTGTCAGGGGTTGACATCATAGCCTGCAAGAAAAAGTGGCGCAGGGGGGAAACCAACAGCGGTTTCCCATGCAGACTGCCGTCCAGCCAGTTTCTCCAGCCGATCCGCGGAAAAGCCTCCCTCCGTGATCTATGGGCAAAACATGTTTATCCCAGGTAGAATTTACTTGCAGCCTCATCACAAGTCCTGTTTAGTAGCCTCTTAAGTCTTATCCGTGCAACTCCAATCCATCAGGACGAATTGCTTGAATTCACATCGCGGAAAAGGGGAACCATTTTAAAGGGCCTTCATCAGGAACTCCCCGAATCACAAAATTTGGCCAGGTGTTGATTCGTCTGTCATCTTTCCATAATTGCATCTTCATGTTCATGATCATCATGATCCTCTTTCCTTCCATCGTGCAATTCCTTTGCGTTGTAGGGAGGTGGTGAAGCATTGGGTGTTTCTCAAAAGCAAATTGGTGGGTTCTATGATAAAGGGAACGTCGTGGAGAGGCGCCCCAAAAAGGGGTGAACCCCCAAAAACAAAACAATACGTGTGTAGTTGGAATGAATAGGATTGAAACTCCTTCGTAAGTATACTTATTTTGCCTGGAAAGCACCAAATAGATACAATCCACGCTTTCACCAGCCTCCAATATCCACAACTTTAGTTTGAAAGCTGGCCCACTCGACTTGCATGAAGTGAGCTACTCCTTGACAAGGCCTTCTCTCAAAATTCGATGATCTTGGAACGTGCTTCCTTGTTAAAGTTCCTAATCCTCTTGCGTCCGGCTCAAGCCTGTGTTTCGCCCAGACTTCGCTTGGAAGGCGGGGCCAGGGATCTTGTGCCGTTGTTGTTGTCGTTGCTCGTGGTTCAATCATTCTGCTCATTCTAGGTTGTCTCCCCCTGAACCTTGAACCATTTGAAGAAAAAGACGCGCTTCCCCTTGCCCCTTCCCTCCTTCCCCCCTTCACCAATTCCCTCCTGCCCCCCTTCCTCTTTTACTCCCTCCCAATTCAGAGCCAGGTACTTACTTACGCCAAAACAACACAAGTCACTCATAGCCCCCCTCCGGGTTGCCGCCATGGTTCTCTTAGGAGCATGTACAATGCTTGTCTACATTCGCTGGTTCACGACCATCCTTGTAGACGGCTTTCTTGAAAAGCTACGTATATGTTTCCAACATGTCTACGTGGTTAAGCTGGGCTCTTCAAAAATGGACAACCCAATCCTAATGACTTATTCGGTTCCTGAGGGCGAACCCACTTTCGACACACCCGAAAACGGCCCACGATATGCCCGACCAACCGGTATCTTCACTGAGTCTTTTCCATTGACCTCATCGACGACGAGACTATTGTTATTGCAACATCATGAACCTCATCGTCTATAAGACTATTTTCACGCAGTGAGATAATCGATAGTTTCATAGGACAATCCGGTCCTCCGATTTCAACAAGCGTCAGTCAAGAAAGATGCAACCCTTTAGGCGCGACTAGGTGCCTGGGCGCAGGCTCTCGCTCGAATCACACGGATTTTTGCCAGGTTTCTTCTCAGCAATTTTTTGGCTTGTGTGTCCGTTCCAAATTCGAACTTTCTGTTGGAGTCTAAGTGGCTTAAATCCAGGGCGCCTGCCATTAAAACCACCTTTGTGGCTTTCTTAGGGATCCTGTGGAAGACTTCGCTGGTGTGGATCCACTCTCTCTCACATCACATCATATAACCTCACAGTGTGCTTGACCTCGGCTTTTTGGTGCCTGAGGACCAAAGAACTGTGCAAAACGACCCAACAAGAATTTACTTGCTTTATGCAATTCTCTGGAATGTAGATGTTTTTTCTAGAAGCTCCCCAAAGTAAAGGAAACCACACCCTCAAGTCAAAATCTGCACTCCATTGCCGCAAACAGTGTTGAATCAGAACAACAGAACATCTGTACTCCAGAGCTGGCGCCTTTGGTAGGCAAGCTGTCAGGTTGATTCTTTGGATTGGTTTCCCGGACTTTTAAACCACCAGCCCAAACCAACATGGTCGGGGGGGACAACCACCACTCGAAGCTCTTATCCCATACAGCGTGAGTTTTAGTTCTAGCGATTGGTTGCCACCTAAATGATGGCTACCTGAGGGTTGCTGCGATGAGTCTCCCAAACGGCTTTTTCCAAAAGGACCCCTAGTATCTTCAGTGCCCGTCTCGCAGTTCTCGGCTCGGGTCGCTGCAAACGGAGATGTCGGGCTACCGCCAGGAGTGAGTTTGGTGGTCGCAGTGAAGACGAGGTTTTTGTTCATGCAGCCTGCAAAGGTGCAACCCATTTTGAAGGGATCCGGCTTAAGGGGCAACTAGTGCTGTAAGCATGGTTGTGGAACACTTGGATTCAGGTTGCCACGTTCTGTGACACCGCTGCCTTCCTTTCTGGGGTATGGGGGTTCTCTGTAGTCAAAGGCCACCTTGTGCTTGTGTCACAATCCCGAACCCCCCCCCCTCTCCCGGTGCCATGGACATTTCGAGTTTGTTCTGCACCAACACCCAAACACCACCCTATGGCAAAATGGAGTAAGTGTCCACCATTTCGGCTTGACCTGGCCGATTGGTTTGGGGATACTTCTGCTTTATTGTTTTGAATCCTGTGTAAACACGATGTCATCTAGATTTGTTGTGCAACGCTACTTCGCTTGCTTGAAGTCAAGCCACCGACTTCAGTTGCATGGCTGCTTATGGCTTGACCTTTGCTATCTCACTCCGGCTCTGCAAGATCCTGTAGAGGTGGTTTGTCAACATCCCCAATTGGAACTTTGAAAGGCCACGGATACTGAATTTTGATTATAGCTCCGGTTTTTAATTTGGGATAAGCTCCTCAAATAGATGGTTTCCGTTCCACCTCCAAAATAGCTTCTAGACCCGGGCCCATTTAGAGGGACACTTGACGGCTTCTTGGTGGAGAATATTTTTATAGTAGGTCACCTACCATCCGTTGAGTTTTTGAAGGGTGGTAGCCTTGCTGAGCTACAGGAAGAGTCGATTGACACGGGCTGAGTTGTTTGATGCCATGCGCTTTCAGGGGTTGGAAACCGAAATGAAATCCAAAGCGCATACACCCCTAACTAAGTAGCTTTCCTTTCAAGCCTCCACTAAATGCCGTGCCCCCCTATTTCGACACACAGACACACACTCACATGCGTGCATATTTCTTGAATACCATTTTGAAGGTTTGGGAGAGAATGCAAAAGGAGAACCAAACGTCAATACGCGGAAGTTTGGCCCCCCCGCCTCTCCTGTGGCTTTTGATTTTTTTCGAGGATCGCCAGCTCACGGGTGCCGCCCGTAACGGGAGCAATGGAAATGGGCCCGGGGTGAAGCCGGTGCGAGCGCTGCCCAATGGCCCAGGCGGTGAAAAGATGGGTTGGCAAAAGGATGTCGTAAAAAGGGTGGACACCAATCTGGACTTCTCGCAATGTTGAGAAGCACCCTATAAGCAATGGTCTATATTTTGTGTCATCTACTGCCGGCGCAGGGATGACATGGGGCACGCTCGCCAAAGAACCACCAGAAAATCTGGTTCTCACCAAGGTCAGTCAAGCCACAAGAATCCAACATCCTAGCAAATGTGTTTGCCACTCTTCGGATATGTTGCACAAGACTACTTGAAAATTGAAAAAGCACGTGCTCAGGACAAGGCTTACTCACCATACTGTGGATGGACGAAAT
This sequence comes from Effrenium voratum, assembly GCA_963377175.1. NCBI lineage: Eukaryota > Dinophyceae > Suessiales > Symbiodiniaceae > Effrenium > Effrenium voratum. Next base: position 110,708 of record CAUJNA010003616.1, read on the forward strand.
CCTGCACCACTTTGAAACCATAAGAAACCATTGTGCGTTGCTATTTACAGGGAAAACATAATTCCAGGGTTTCGTAGGTGGTGCAGGATTTCGTCCATCCACAGTATCACCGCGAAGATACACCACCCTGCCAAACATAAACAAACCTGAAACTCGCCCCAACCTATTTCACTGGCATTTGCCTTATGATCAGTGGTTGTTGTCCACTGTTTTTTGTGGTTGCATGTTCTACTACAAGCACCCCGCCTGTGCAAAGTGCAAGTGAAGGCACCCTGTCTCTATAAATTCATCACACCTGAGATCTGCAAAAAGTAGGGTGACGTCACTAGAAGCAATGCGAATACGAGGAACACAGACGAAACAATGCAGATCCCTGCCTATTCAATTCCCCAAAGAAAGCGAGGCTGGGGACATTGATTTCTAGAATAAAACTCATGTCAGGTTCAACCTGGCCCAAAATGGTGATGTTTAAAAACACAAACATAAGAACAAAGCTAGGGATCCATGTTTACAAGTGTCCACTCTCCTTGTGTTGACCGTCGCCAATATGTGACATGCTCAAAACTCTTTGTGTCCTCATGTGGGTCATGGCCATGCCTCCCTATCTTGGCATGGTGGGATTCAGGGGTTGATGACCATCCTCAATACTCAATACCCGTTGCACGTGGCTGCGCCCGAAACCCATCAACGTTTGGTTTCGCCAACAGTTGTAGTATGTTATTCAGGGCTTACTATCATCATCGAGTCAGAGCCAAGTAATAGAACTACCTAGTAACATGGAACCTTTCGCGGGTAGGAGGGTGGGCGCTATTCCTATGAAGTGCTTTAAACAAATATTTACAAGCCAAGCAAATCCAACACAATTATGATACGTATGCTAGATCGTATGATGGTAATAAGCAAGTCCATGTTGAACATATGTATCAGCCGACTACAAGCCAGATGGACACCTAGGGGTACATGCTACTTGAATTGTATAATTATAATTGGAATGCAATAGAAGCATGCCGAAACTCAAAGACGTGTAATACATAAAGTATATATACATATGTATATGCTAGACAGCAGATAAGGTGCTTTCGAACAGCCATGAAAGTTGCTTGCTTCCCATCATTGCAAAACACTTTTCCCGGTAACACACTGGGCTGGGGACATTAGCCTCTCGCTTCTTTTTGTTGGGGTGATTCGTGATGTTCAAAGGGGACACGCAAGGAATTCTCTTAAAACAACTTGTGGTTGATGCAGCACTCTTTTTGCTTTCGCTCTTCCAGGATAATTTTGGTATCCGTGAAACAAAGGGTCGATGCACAACCCCGACCAGCATTGCGCCCTTCAACGGCCGAATTGTTCCATCCACCCCCCCCCCCCCCCCGCAACATGTGAAAGCAGCAATTGAAACGCGCTGGCTTCTTTCCTGACGAACTTGTGTTGATTTCCTCCACGACCGGTATTTGTCTTTTTGACAGGGCGTTCCCTTTCAGGGGCCACAGGTCAATTGTCAGCAACCTCACTTTTCCCGGCAGCCTTTGACCACTATCACGTGCATGTCTTTGAGGGCACCTTTTTGCACCCGTTGTTAGGGGTCCCCCCAAGAAAGCAAACCCGGGGTTTTGCGGATGGCACCATGGGTCCAGCCGTCAGAGGCCCTGCGACACGGCGTCGGATGGTGGAGCAGAGCCCCGTCACGGCCTTCTTGCGGGAGATTGGAATGCCTCAATATGCGGAGGCGAGAAATTGGTTTGCCGGTGCGTGCCAAAATTGGGGAAATTGGGGCGGGGGGGGGGGGGGGGGGGGGCGGGTGGTAAAATAGTTTTCAACTTGTGGTTTCCCTTGAAACCACACCAAGGCAGTGCCCACAGAAAACACGGGCATGTTCTCTTGGGTCCTAGGTGTGAATATTGGGATGTAGAGCCCCAAAAATGTTTGCGGTTTTCCATTTTTTCGCCAATAAGGGGTGCCCTCCCAAATTCCGACCCATTTGGATTCAGGTTTTCAAAGACCACGGGTTCGACGACATGGAGACCTTGATGGGCATGGAGGAGGAGCACATGCGGGACATGGGTATGCCCAGCGGGCACATTGTCAAGCTCAGGAGGCCGGGGAGGCGGTGAAGCCCCGAAATTGTGCTGATTGAACACATGAAAATGGCGGACTCCAACGAGCTCAAGATGAAAGACCAAAGCCGGGGTATGTTTTGGTTTTGGTTTTGGACAAGCTGGTGGGGGCGTGGACTGCACCCAATATGGAACGTGGGTGGTTCCGAGGCTGCTTTATCGCAAAAGGGGATTTCCTTGGGCACTCCCAGGAGGGTACCGGGTCCCTCACAAACATGACTCGGCAATCAGGGGTCTAGAAAAACGGTTTGGATTCACTTCCCTGCTTGGCTTACAATCCCGAAATCAGCAGTCCCCCCTCCCTCACCTGGGTATGTGTTGGACCAAGGGGATCCAACAAAAAACTGTGGTTTCCCTTGGTTCTCCTTTGGTTCTCCTTTGGCTCTCCTTTGGCTTTCCCTGTGGTTTTTCTTTTAGTTTTTCTTTTGGTTTCCCTTTGCAAGCCAGCCAAACCAAGGTGAGCCACAATCAAAACCCGGGTAGATGAAGGTTAGCGGCCTTCTTAATGCTTTACATGGTTCTGGGTTCACCATTTTGATACCCGGTTTTGATTGTGGCTCAGGTGCCGAGCTTCCCTTTTTGTCCGCCAGGCGCTTGCAGGAGGCCGAGGCCGCGGGGCCCGGCTACGGCACCCAGCTGGCCCCGCCGCGCACCCTCCAAGGCGACGTCAAAAACACAGTCTGTCTCCTCGTGCGCGTGCCTGTGGGTGTTTTCCTCTTTTTTTTGGCGGGAACTTGGTTTCAAAGCCACAGGGAAGCCACTCTTTGTTGGGGTGAAACAAACTCACCCTGAAGCGGCTCCATGGTCCTGAGTTCCTGGGGCCTATTTCGGCACACGAGCAACCAAGAATACCAGGGCTTCGATTTTGGGTGGGGCCGTTTTGGGTGGGGCCCTTTCAGGTTTGGGTTTTGTTGGTTTGTTCTGGTACTGTTGCTAGCTCACATGATCGACATGGCTTCGGGTGGCTTGCTACAAGACGTTGGATTCTTTTCCTTAGCAGACTCCTTGTACAGGTTTTGATTGTGAGTTGTATGAGGTTAGTCAGACAACCCGTGCTTTGTCCTTGGGGGAGCGGCTAGCTTTGAAGAGCGCGCAATTCGACCAACTGGGAGCTCTCTTCTTTTCCAAACCTTGTGAGAACCGCCTCGCCGCTTTTGCAGCTCAACGCAAGAGCCTGGCATGCCAGGAAAGGGCTTCGCCCCAGGGGGCAACACAATGACGGCGGTGCAGATGAGCTGGCAGCAAGTGAAGAACCTGGGCACGGATGTCGTTGGGGGCCTCTTCTACAAGAAGCTCCTTGTCTTTACACTTCCGCACAGTGGCGGTTGGGGTAGACGAACGTCAGAGTCCGCGCATTCAAAGTATTCCTCCATAGTTCTGTACTGGGTGCTGGGTCGACCCTTTCAATGCTAGGTTTTGATTGTTGCTCACAGGACCGTCTGAACTGATTGTCAAAGTCGGGGGGAAAACGCAGTCCTCCCAATTGCTCGGTTTGATATTGACGAACCAGAGATCCTCCTCAAGTTTGAGCGCCATTTTGTGCTGTTTGGTCGCTTTGTGGTCGTAGAAAGTAGCTACAGAGAGTATAATGTTTACTTTTTCTTTGATCTTGCCAGCTGCTCAACCTGTTCCCACGGGGACCCTGAGCAAACTTTATTTGAAGGTGACAAGTATGCTGTTTGGGGTCAATGCTAGGCTTCTTTCTGAGATGTTATCAGCCCTCCACATGTGCCAACACAAAACACCTGGGTAGTTACAGACTATACAGTAGGGAACAGTCCCACAGTGGACGGGTGAGGATTTCAAGAAGCTCTTTTGATTACCTATGTTTTGGCAGATGTTGCCGCTACAGAGGGGTCGAGTCCCCACCCCCCCCACCCACCTCCAGATGCTCCCTCCCAGATGCTTTAACACATATTGCAAGTGATCCTACAACAAAAAATATATTTACAAGGTTCATTCATGCCTACTTGCTTCATGCAACCTCCGGAAGTGGTAACCATTTTTCCACAGCACCCCTCCTTCCCTTGGAAAGGAGTCACCTTGATAGGAGCCAAAGAGCCCCAAGCATCTCATTAGCCTCGAGAAACACATCCCCAAACCCAGGGTGAACTTGGGTCCACCGGAGCCTCCACGCGTGCGGGCGTGCGCTCTGCAGGTTCTTCAAGATGGAGCCCTCGGCCAAGGCCTTGTTCCCCATCGAGGTGCGCCTCCGCTACAAGGAGCGGCTTGCTCCGAGGATTGCCACTTGGGTTGAAGGTTGCCAGTTTCGGTCCCTCTGGGATTCGAACTTGGTGGAGTAAGGATATGGAATCAAATTGGCTTCGGTGTCTCGGATTTTCCCCCCAACCCAACAGTGGAGGCACACGGGGCGGGATTTCGAAATCCGAATACATCCGAATACCCTCCCCCAGCAAGACCGAATTGAAGCCAAGAAACACCAAACTCAAGTAATAGTACTGTAAACTCTACCGTCGGCAAACAACTTTGCACCAACCTCAGTGGGGTGTGAATTGTCATCAGGGGATTCATGTTGACACATTTTAACATCTTGCATCCGGCATCTTGCACATCTTTTGAATGCATCATAATCTTACATACTTGTAACCAGCTTGAATAGTTTGAATAATTGCCCCGTATCAACATGATGAGAATAGACAAACAGTAAATCCTAGGTCTAGGGTTCAACATTGACCCTGCCAGAAGCAGGGCGCGGCCACAGTTTGATTTCTTTACTCTGCAAACCGGCACGGAAGCCCAAAAAGCGGAGCAACAGGAGGCGCCTCGAAGGAAAATTTGTTCCATTGTCTGCAACATCCTGGTTTGGGTATCCTTTGAGTGTTCCGGGTTTTGGTGGCCCAAGCGAGGTATGGTTTTTGGTTGCCAATTAAGATTTTTTAGTACTGGCCAACTCCTTTCGTCGCGGAGCTTCGTGAATAAGCGTTGCCAAGCCACTAACTTGACCTATAAAGCTAGGCTTTTCAGTAAACCCTTGTGGTAGTTGGTGAATCACCAGTCTCTGAAAGACCCTACTTTGGCCTGGGTCCCAATCTTTCAATGGGCCCAAAACAAACCCTTAGGACATCATTTAGGGATTCATTTTTACCCAAATAGGTTTAGCCAAATCAATCCTCCTGCCAGATTGTAGTGGGTTCCCTTGTATTGGCGCACCACTATGGATTGCGGAAGGGTATTTGCTTGGGCTTTATGAATACCCTTTACCTGGGAATTCCCTATGACAAATGTATGAAGTCACAACTCCATTTGCCAAAAAACATATGTTGGATTCTTTTGACGGCATCTTCCGGGATTCCATTCGAGTTGTTGGTCGAGTATCAAAAATAACTCGTCCTTTGCTTTCGCAGGACTGGGACACGGACGAGGAAGAGGGCGAGGAGGGGGTGTCGTTTTATTGGGAGAACTTACCCCTTTTCAGTGGTTTTCAAGAGAAGCCAAAACTTGGCGGTTTCCAGCCGTCCCCTCAGTTTTTTGGTTTTTCGGCTTTAGCGAGGCTTTGCCTTTGACTCAAAGTTGAACTTTTAGGCGAGGGGATCTGAAACCGGACAGCCTAGAAGAGGAAACCCGAAGCGATTTGGGAGGTCAAAATGAAACCACCAGACCCCAGGCTTTCATCCTGGGTCCCATTTGCCAGGGTTCCACTTTGGGGATCGACAAAAGGGGCCCAGGATCCCACCGACTCCCCGGCGCTGCGGAAGCTGTGGGCCAAGTTCATCACGGTGGTGGGCAGCGCTGTGGCCGGAATCCAGGACCGAACGAAAACGCCAGGGGAAGGCGTGAGGAAGCGGAAGCATCCGTTCCGCGTCTTTCGTCGGGTCGTAATGCCTCTTGTTTTTTGGGCTTCAATGGAAAACCCGCAAAAAAGAAAGAAAGAAAGAACAAACAAGGAAAACACATCAACCAAAAACGCTGATATCCATAAATTGTCTGGGGTGGTATTTGTTTTTTAGGGACACCCCCCTTTTGGTTGGTTCTAGGCGGAAGCCGAAAGGAAAGCCGGATCATGCCGGATCCATTTTTGGGTTCCCCAATTTTCAGATAAACCCACAGAACTGGGGTCTCTGCCAAAATTATGTTTGGGGTAGTGTCAGTTTTGGTGCACCCGGAGGTGGGCCAAGGAGCTCAATAGTTCGTCATGACTGAACTTGGTTTTCAAGCACCCACAATCCCTCCAAGAGCCGGGGATTATAATGTGCTCAGAACCAGCGAACCCCCTGAAGGTCCCTTGAGGCTTCTATATTGTTATATTGCATCCTTTGGGAGTTCCAGGTGCAGATAACGCTTTCCAATGGACTTGCGCGGGAGGTTTTTGGACCACCGTATCTACAGCAGCCTTCCGTTCGATTTGGAGGATCATGCAAGTCAGAGTTGTTGCCTGACATGGATTGACCCCACTGAAGGAGCGAAGTCACTCACTGAAGGGGGACGCCCCCTTGAAGATGATAAGTATACAGTCGTGCGGGAAGCACTGCATCACTTTGATATCACAGTCAGGGGCCGATTTTTCCACCGCCCTGCTGCAGGTTTCCTTTTCAATTGCCTTTGCATCCAATGGAAACAGTGGTCCAATTTGCTTTTTAGAGCCCCCCTTTTTGGGTACCATGGTCAAAGCACCCTTTTGCTCAGGGTTAGGAGCCATGTTGTGGCGAAGGAAGTCTTGACCACGGCACTGCACACGTGGTTATTTTGCATGTGAACATTTGGTTTTAGACTGCCAGCTTCTACACCTTTGGGATTCTATTCCCTGTGAAAAGTCGTGGGAATCAAACACAGGGTATCGCAGATTTCAAGGTATGTTCCACCATGTTGGGTTAGTTTTTCTCAAAATGAGGGACATGTTTCTGGTGGTCTTCCTCAGTGTTCATCTCATGTGAAGGACCTTTTGTCAACCCCCATGTGGTCATTTGCTGTGGCAGGACACTGGTAAGTTGGTGCCCATGCTGCAGCAGCTGGGCATGCGCCATGTGAACTACGGGCTGAAGGCGATGAGTTGGATATTTTTTTCGCCAGACTGGACTCAGCGGTTCTTTTTTTTCTTTTTTTCTTTTCCCCCCCTTTTGGCTTTCCATCATAATATCCCGCCAAAGAACAACTTTCGGCAGGGGGCCGAATGAAGTCCGGTCAAGAAACTAGTGGGTGTGAACCTGTCACTTTTTGTGAACCCTTCAGGCATCCCGGTGAGAAGCAAACACTCGATATGACAGAAAGTCTTCCAATTCGCCGCCGGTTGACTCCGGGCCCATCGAAACGGATCCCGAGGCGGAGTACTTCAACCTCGCGGGGAAGATCCTGATTGAGGTGCTGGCTGAGTGGTTGGGCGATAGCTTCACGAAGGCGAGGCCGTTTGCTCGAATCCTCGGGATTCTTTGGATGCAAGCACCCCGCACTATAAAATAATTTGCTGGAAACGATGTGGTTTGAAACATATAGGTTTCAAGCAGGCCAGATTGTTTAGTGTTTCTTCAAGTTTCTTCTTTTCTCCTGTTTTGTTTGGGCGGTTCTGCATCTCTCTTTCAAGAAGCCGGCCACGTTTTTACAGGTGCTCCAGGGCTTCTCTGATCCGTGTACAAGAAGAAAGTACGGCGAGACGTGTTTAGTTTACATCTTCATGGACCCCGACGGGGGGCTATGGGGGGCTATGCGGCTATCCCTGAAGCCTAGGATAAGCCGAAGATAGCAAACTGCCTCGTGGCTGCATGTTGCTTCTTTTGCTTTCACATACATCAGCAAACCATCATACACATTTTGTGATTTTCTATGCTTAATGTAATCACTATTTGGACGGCAAGACATATTTCCGCATCAGCAATAGCGTAAACAGCGGTACAGATCGTTCTACTCATCTCTAAATTGGCTGAACTGAATTCGTCGAACGTGAAATTGCACAACCAAGGTTTGTTGTTGACCAGACTCAATTCTGTTAATCACCACGATTATTTTGTCTATATTTGTCCCAACAGGTCAAACACATTGCAGGTTTTGTGTAAGCTGCTCATCAGTCATCCGTGCTTGGCTGTGCTCAGCTGCTACGATTTTACGGCCAACGTGCCGGCACTCTCTAACGTGCAAATGTTTATATTTATTTTCAACAAAGATCGTTTTTAGATCACTCGTTCTTTTGCAAAACGAAAAGCCGAACCGTGTTGTGAGCTGCTCCTTCCATGTGGTTTCAACCCCTCAACCCAAACTTCCCCCTTCGCGCTGGTGTCCCAACCCATCCTAGGCCCTAGGCGGTTTTTCTCGATGTTCCCAGGAGGTGGAGAACGCCTGGTCCATGGTGGCCGGCTTTATGGTGGCCACCATGTACGGGGGCTACGCCCAGGCGGCCCTAGAGGTGACGCCTGGATTTCTCTCTCAGCGTCCCCCCCATTTTGCGAATGCCTCAGAAACCTACCAAGGAGGGCATTTTGAAGATGCCACTTGATCTTTCCAAAGAAAGACACATGGCGGGACGTTGAGGCCTTTGGAGTTAGGGATCCGATTTTAGTTTCAATAACGCCTGAATGTAAATCACGCATAGGAGTTGTTTCTCCAGTTTGTGGCCCTGTCGATCTCAGAATAATCAAGCCCTTTGGGGGGGGGGGGTTCCTGTAAAAACGATCCGGATCCCCTCAATTGATTGGGCTGGGTCAAAATCAAACTTAGTCAGAACTGGGGACACGGTCTGGGGCCGCCCTTCAAAGCACTGCTACTTGGCCATGAAATTGAATAGGGAATTCCCCCAACCATTTTTGTTGGACATAAATCCTAAATGATTTCCACAAAGGGTCTATTCAGATCTTATTTCCATTTTGTCTGAGGAAGAACAAGGAGCTGCAGCTGAAGGAGAGAATCGCGGACACCAGCTCGGATGTCTCCTCCACCTGCGGTGGCAGCCGCCAGATCTCGCCGCTGGAGGAATTTGAGGACGGTGGAAACAGCGAACATTGGCTGGGACCGGTGTTGGGAAGGTGTCTTAGGAGGATAGCGGTAGTAGTTTTAAGAAGTGAGCTTCCTCTTGAACAAAAACAATGCCCAAAAACGGAGCCTTTTGAGAAGGAGACGACAAAGGTGGCCTTGAAAAAGAAGGCAAAGGGGAACCAGAAGGAAGTTGTTTCAGCAACAGGTGAGGTTTGTTGACGCTCTCCATCACGAAACTTGCCTGAGGCACAGGTGATGATGCAAGCCACCGGACGATCCCAGCAAACCGTCTAAAAGCCTGAAGTAATGCTGAGAGGCCCACTCCCTAACCATCAACAAATCCGAAACAAATTCGCTTTGCTCCGCTAATGGGCAGGGGTATGGAAAGCTGCCGCAGTCAGCTTGTTTTCAGATTGCAAATGCTTCGGACTATTTCCTCAGTAAATTACCCCCAAGTGTTCCCTGTCATCCCTGTCACCAGCCGTGAAGCAACACGAAATTGGGGGGACCCAACATCTCAATGCTGATGATGCAGTTTGGAGAGGCTGATGAGGACTTTCGTTGCTCACGTGCAACCAGCCATGGCAGCTCTTGAGGGTTTGCGTTTGAACGGAAAGAGCGTAAGGACGAAATCAACATCTTACCTTCAAATACAAACAGCATGCGCAACCGCGACCGATGGGGTCCTTTGGAGCAGTGGCGCTGGCTGTGCATCGTGCGGATGATGTTAGGAAGCCTTGTGTGTAGATTGATTTGCATGGGTTTGACCAGGATGTCTTGCGTCGCAGCATTGTCGGCATCACCAACATGTCGTGCATCACCAACATGTCGTGCATCACCAACATGTCGTGCATCACCAACCTCTCTGGCCTCACCAGCATCACCTGCATCACTAGCATCACTAGCATCAAACAAAGCTATCACGACCCTCACGGGCGAAGATCCTCGTTCTTGCTGTGATGCGAGCCGCGCGGACAAACGCATATGCGAATGCTTTGCTCGTCGCTTTTGGTGGCGGGTTTTGTTGCGCTTCTTATTCTGGTTGCCAGTCTTTCCGCGCACGCTTTTCTGGCAAACGGGGGAGAACAAGGAGAAGAGCTTCGCGACTTGGTTTGAGAATTTGGAATGTGAAAGGTTCTAAAGTTATATGCCCCGCTTCCCCACCGTCGTTCTATCTGGAAACCACCAAGGTTCTTGCTGATCTGGGTCTTTCCTTGAGATTTGTCGGGAAGCTGTGTGCTAAACAGCTGAGGGACACCCAAGGGGACTTCTCTAGCACTCCGCATGATCAGCAAGAAAGTTTTGATCAACAGGATGGGGAGGGCCGGCTGGACCTGCATGGTTTGTCGCTGCACACGGACTTGAGCCGGGAGCAGGCGGGGTGGAGCAAAAGGTATTTGTAAGGACTGTAAGGACACACTAACGGTTGATTCCCTAGATATGGATGTGTCTTTTTGTTTGGGGCAACCCTTTTTTGATGTTCTGTCAGTTGGGTGCCCAGTGAGAAATCCCAGATGCTTGGGGGGGGGGGGTGTCCCAGTAAACGTTTTTTGTTTTTGCTTTTTCTCCCCCCGCAACGGGATGCCCTTTACATTGTGGTTTTGTTTCGTGCGTTAATGTCGTATTAAACACTGGAATAGAGGTTTGGGGGTGGACGACATCGACACAAACTTACCTGGTCAGGTGTCCTTGCTGCCGAACTAGAAGCTGAGTGCTGCGACATTGGCCCTCCCATTTTGCGAAAGAGGTGATTTCGTGGTTTTGATTTAAATGGAGGTCACACGCGGATCAATGCTTCTACTTAGCATCTCTTGCAAAGGAGGGGGGATAACAGTGCATGAGGGTGGGTGTATTCCTCCCTTCCGACTCTCGACCAGTTCCTCGTCCAAAGCCTTTCACGGATTCCATCCGCTCAGCATGCGCCTTGATGCGGGAATCCTCAAATGAGAGAGCGAGCGAATTCGTTTCAGACGGGCACTCCACAGTTCCGGGTGCCAGCCTTTGTGGGGGAGGGATATTCCTTAGGGCCGTCAATTTCCACTACTCGTTTGAACATCCCACATATCCCTCAGTCTTGAGTGAGCACTTGAGGTGATCAATCACCAGCACGCGACAAAAACTTGCAGGCTGGGATTTATGTAAAGATCGTCTCCTCGGAGCCTCTCAAGGACACAAGATCCATCGCTATGCTCCTTGCTAATGTCGAGCGATCCGGTCGACACTATGGCTGGCCATTGCTTAACGCATGTGCGCACTTGTATCAGAACCCTTGAGTTTTCGATCGGCAAGCCCCCTGCGCGAGTTGGAGAAATGGGAGTCTGACAGTCTACTGGGACACGAGCTGGTTGGATTTCCGCACCCCAACAGGACCCTATAGGGCCCTACGAAGGGTCATGTCTCAAATAGTTGGTGGACGCTAGAGGGCAGCCAAATCAAGTTTACACCCATTTGCGCCTTTGGGATTCCTCAACAAGCAGGTATTGTGAGCCGAGCCAGCTTTCCGAAAGCGCAGATCTTCAGTTCAAGGGGGTGCAGCAAATCAGGTCGAAGAAGCAACCAGCGTGGGGAAGTCGGAAGCATAGCCTCCAGACAGATTTCGGTGTAGAACAATTCGCGCCATGGGGATGATGGTTGGGGTGATCCGAGACTCAGTTGCACGAAGACCTTCTGATTTCCCGGTGGACTGGCTTTGGTCAAGATCCCAAGATGTTATCCTTTTATTTCCCAGTCAAGATCCCAAGATCGCGAAGGGTCCTTCTAACCTTGTTCGGAGAACTTGCTCAGAGCTCAGAGAAGTTGCTGAGGCATCTTGCTCAGAGACAATTGCTCAGAGAACCTTGCTCAGAGACTTTCTCACTGACTTGCTTGGAGAAACTTGCTCTCAGAACTTTCTTTGAACAAGTTGCATGCATAATTCCTTCGTAATTTCAAGCTGATTGAGAAGGGGCACGCTGCTCAGGATTGCGACCCTTTGCGTGGATCGGGTGGTCCACCCTCCAAAACTCGGCTATTTTTCGTAGCCCCCGCGGCCCTCTGCGTGGATTGGTTGGGCCGACCTTTTTTGGTACTTGGTTGTGCCCTCGACGCGCAAGAGCCGCGAAGGACAAGAGCTTTTTTGGCCTTTGTGGAGGGCTGACTGCTTTCTTACGTATCCTGATGTCACTGTCAGCACCTGCGCGTCCTACTTGCCGAGCTACTGTGTGGTTTCCCTTCGATGAATTATGCTTTCGTGCGATTGGTTGTCTTCTTTGTAGGCACCGTGTTTTGACCTGCTGCGGGGTGCATTTTTTGGGGTGAAGTTCACAAACATGCCCTCCAAGGTGTGCCCCCAAGATTCGGCGGGCATTAGATCAGCTTGTCCGTGCCCGTTCCTTGTTTGAGGAACGGCCAGCCGAGGCTGCTCACACCTTTGTTGGAATCGCATGGGCTATCGCCCCCAAACGCAGATTCTTTCAAGATTTGCTGTGGTTCCATGTGCATTTGGAGAATCAAAGCCGGCGAGGTTGAGTTTCCCTTTTTCCCAATCGCTGAAAGTTTTGGAGTCGTTCGGAGCGGCTGGCTAGGTTCCCGAAGGGGGTTTTCAGGATGCTAGTGACTGTTTGTGAATTCGCAGTTTGGTTACCTCAAAGGGCCTGGCCCTAAAACCAATGTGCATCCAAGGCCAATGACAGCACCCATCGAGGGCTTATGTGTAGATCGGGGTTGTGGGATCAAGGGGTTTATGTCTTTGGGAAGCCCTTTCTGTTGTCTCATAGAAGTGGCCATTTCCCACAGCCTTGTTAGGAGAGGAGACCCCCAAGCACAAGGTGCTGGGCACACTGGCGGGTTTGCAGTGCCGGGAATATGCGGCCCAGTTTGTGGCCAAGGTGTCTTCCGCTGGCTATCCAGAAGCCGGCACCCAGGAGGCAGTCCTAGAAAGTCAGTTTCTGAACTCGCGGGAATTCCATCCAATTTGTTATTCCGACCTTAGTGGGATTATAGGTTTTCTTTTTCCCCGACATGTTGTTTGGGTTTAGGAACGAATAGGGGTGTGGTAACCCGACTGTTCAGGATTCCCTCAAACTCCCTGTTTGGTGGGCAAGAACAGAAAAGGGTTCAAAGGTGGGCGATTTTCGAACTCACCGATGGGGTCAACCGCTGATTTTAGAGCCGAGTGCATAATTAGTGGTGGACAATGCGGGCTTTGTCTACGAGTGGATTTTCCCCCACCTTCCTCTGCCTTGTTTTCACCGGTTGGTATCCCGCACGATGCTTCTCTTATGACCATGACTAATTTACCCAACATGAATAACCCCGTAATCAAACACGGCTTTCTCATTCTGGGTTCCCATTGCTCTGTAAGAAACAACCTCATGGGATCGACATCTCGGCTTGCGGGATGCCTCCAAATTTTGTTTGCGCAGAATTGTTTTTTCTCCGGTACCAAATCGCGCAGCCCCATTTCAAGTAATTCGGCTCTGATGCCAACTTCGGATTACTCCGGACCGGGGTTGGTTCCACTTTTCCCAATTGGATAGCCAAGCTGCTGCATTTTCCGAGAGACTTTGGTGAAACAACAGTCAAACCAGGAGAACTCCCAAAATGTTGCTTGCCTTTTGGTCTCCTTTATATAAAACACACCCAAAAACCTTATTAACCCTTCGCAGGAGTTCTCGAACGCGGCCTTCCGTACTCTGGCCAAGTATATTGGTGTGTTCACCACGCCCCAGAACAAGGCCAACGCGTCAGGCGCTGGTTGCGCGAAAAAGGCAAGCACAAACAGACCCTGGCCCCTTGGAACAAAAGGGACACCAAAAGGGAAAAAAAGGACAACCCAAAAGACATCCAACATGTTGAAACGAAAGGGAAACCAAGACATCTAAACAAGGGCACCAAGCCGAACCCTGGCATCAGGCGGCGAGGCGATCGCCATGACTGCTCCGGTGGTGATGACCTCCAGTGAGAAGATCGCCATGACTGCTCCTTGCATTGCTGAACATGAGCCAATGCGTTATCTTTGCAGGGCGGCCCAAAATTTCCCGTGCTTGTAGTTTCAATCGTCATCTTTAGGGCCCCTTGTGAGGTGAGTTTTCCTTAGAACAGAAATATGAGGAACCCTGCCCTACGCCAGGTGGTATATGATCACCGCACTTTTTTCCAGATCCCCCCTCCCTTTTACTGTGAATCCTTACGCCTGCCGGATGCTCGAGAAGGATGAGGAACCCCCATTGAACAATTCAGGCTCCGGTGGTGATGACCTCCAGCGAGAAGATCGACATGACAGCTCCTGTGGTGATGGGATCCGGGAGCGAAAGGACTGGGGTGTTCTTGCATTTTAGTGAATTTTGTTCCATTGCAACCCGCCGCCAGATTGGGGATATTCCATGACTTTCTTAACCTATGCTCCGCAGAGTAACATGGTTGGTTTTCCTCACGTCTCCGTTAAACAACGACAGCGGGGGTTCCTCTCAAAACGGGTCCCTCCCGATTGAACTCAAATAGGTCCAGGGGCGATGCAACAGGTTGGTTTTCAGCTTGTTTTCCCTTCTAACAAGCAAGCAAAAGGGGGGCGAACCGAAACCCAAAAACACCAGGCCCGTTTTCCGTTGTTTCCCCTTCAGCAGGGAACCTCCCAAAAAAAAGCGTTCCCCCTGTTGCCCCTTTGAAAACCCCCAAACCCAAAACCCCAAGCCCAAAGCCCCTACCCCCTCCGCCCACCCCTCCACCCCCCCAAAAAAGCGACCAGGACCATGAGCTTCATTTTGCCCTCCAAGTACATGGACGCTGGGCAGGCCCCACCACAGCCATTGGATAGCCGCGTGACCATCGAGAAGGTGGGCAGCAGAACCCAAATGGGCTCTTTTTTTGTGGGCCCGTTTTGTGGGTTTGCCCAAATCAAAGACACCACCCATGCGGGTGATTCTTTTTTGGTTTCCCTCTCTGCCCGTCCGAATTTCCGGGTTTAAGCAAAACACCACAAGGTCCCTAAGATACACCTAGGAGTTACTCTGCTGCAGATGTTCATATCCAGATAACCCATCATTTCCAGAATCTCCCCAAATGGGGTCCCGGACCCTCAAGATTGTTGCAAAACCCCATGTGAACATTTACAGGGGAGTACAGTAGAACCCCATTGAAACAGCTGGAGGTGGTTTTTGTCTTTGTATTTTGCCAAAGTGTAGACCCTTGCAACACCGCCAGGCGGAACCTCTTGCCCGAGGCCCTTTTGGGTTTCCTTCTCTTGCCGGATGGCCAAGGGAACCAACACTTTGAACCAGTTGGTGGTGTTGATCACTTGGCCTCAAGGTCAAGGTCTGCATTTCTTCGAAACATTTTACTGTGCTGAGGTCAGGTCTTCAGGAAACATGCGGGCGAGCCCCGCAAAATTCCTCCAGGTCCCCGCACGCCTGGCACTGGTGAGCACATTCTCCGGGCGCTCCGGCCCAGAGGACCGGGAGATTCCAAGGTGATTCGCTTTGGAAGCAAAACCATCCCCTGTACTCCGAAAAAGGGTCAAGTAAATGTTCTTTTTGTTGGAATCTCCTTTGAGCAGAGTTTGTTTTGCTAAGTAATCGCTTAGTATTCGGGGGGAACTCCTTTTATGTAGGCACCGGTGGGGGAAACGATTCATGTATGCAGTCAGCGCAGGCTGTTGAAGAAAATCCTGCGTAGGCAGGTTCGCAAGCTTGTTGATAGGGATGGAACGTAGCGTGAGAAAAAAATATGCGTAGGCACTCCATGTAGGCGCTTGTTGCAGCGTAGAGACTGGAACCCCAAAAAGGGCTCTGTTAAAAAGAGATATCCTTTTGGCAGGTCAAAGATATTTCATGTTGGGTAGATTGTTTCCAACCTAGCGTGGGTAGGTTTGAAGGCCAAATGTATTCTTCATAGTTTGGTGGTTTGGAGGTTAAGAAAAACGCTTTCCAATCAAAAGAACCAGGGGCTCAAATCCTCAAACCACCGATCCGAACCACCAAATAAGCGTGACCTCATATGTCAATGTGGTTTCGGTTTTCCCCGAGTTTGGAACAGACAAGTTAGGATGCGAAGAGCCGGGTGCAGACTCTGGTGCAGCAGATCAAAGCGGCCAGCGACGTGAGCTTTGAAATTGACGAGGCGACCAAGGAGCGCAGAAGGGGATGGAGTAGGCCACGCAGTTGGCTTCGGACTCAAAATGTTACCAGATGGTTTTTTTGGGGAAAAAGAGAGCTATTTTCAAACACCAGGGGGCTCGCAGAAAAATCGCGTGCCCTCTTTGGAGAAAAGCAATGTTGACCTCTCATGGACCTTCCTGGCAGTTCATAGCTGTAAAACACTGGTTCCATGTGGGCCTTCTGGAAGCTATATCGACATTCCACCACTCATGATGTACATTGAATGTTTGCAAACTTGGGGGGCATAAATCAAAGCAAGACACCTGGACTTGCCCTCCAGGTTTTACATGAGGGGCAGGTAACCTGGGCGAAGATATGCAAAGGATGGCATTGGAATTGGCACTGGTGCGAATTGATGGAAGGTGACATTCACGTGCACAGTTTAGATGGTGTGCTTTGTGTGTGTGTATAATTCATATTCGTGCTTTCATGTGCAAGCACCAGTCGAGCATATGTTTAGTCATGAACATATACACAGGTGCACACACAATTATGCTTCAGTAATTACAAGTGTGAGCAGACATGCACACACACACACACATCACTTGCACACGCTTGGGGCAAAGCTTTCACTCTGTGGTTTCCCTACAGCAATGATCAGCCAGGAGCCTAAGTGGGAGTTCTTCGGCTACAACCCGCCCTTCACACCGCCATGCTTTCGCACCAATGAGGTGGCCATTTATCTCACCCAGGTGCCTCCGAACCTGAGCTGAAGACGCCTCGGAACCGAATGTCCAGCGAATGCAAGCAACATGAATCATCATCAATCAACCTTTTCCACTTTGGTCGCTGGTCACACTTATCAAAAATCCGATCCACCAAAGGCCGCTGTGTTTCCGCCTCTCAATCCGGACTTCGGGGCCATCAGTACAGCAGGAAGGGCAGGTAGCGTGTACAGGGCCCTGCTGCCAAACCCCCCCCCCCCTCCCCTTCTCATTTTTCTCGGCGCAAGTTGCGCCGATTTTCGCGCGGCATGCAGGATTCGCGAGAGACTGGCCTGGAAGTTGCTCAAGGGATTTTCCCTTAAGCTTCAAAAAGCCAGAGAACTCCAGCCACCCCGACTTGAAGGGTGGAAGAGCCCTCTGCCTGTGGCGCAAGTTGACGTTGAGTGGGTTGTAACCAGGCTTCTTGACCTCCTAAGTATCCCCCAGTCTCAGGATGTGTTGTGTGCCGCAGCTGTTACACTTCCAACGCGCGAGGAACACCGCGTGATCCGCATGTGAGAAAGCAAAACCTGCAAAACGGGAAGGTAGCTGGGGATGGCCCCCTTGACCGAAAACCAACGCAGATATGCGCTTTTTGGATTCTTCACTGCTGCTTTTGGTTTGATTTTGACTCATGCGGGCCTGTTTTCCGGGTTTGGCACAGCTTCACAGCCCAAAACCATCAGGAAACCCATGTTTTTGTTGCACCTGCTGTCATCCACTGCGAGGCACCAATCATTCGAATTGGATCAAGCTGCAGTGCAACATGCTTGGAAAAGCCCTTAACTTCTAAAAGGAGCCAGGCACACCACCCGTGTAGAAAGCTTCCAAGGCCCCCAAGGGGCAGCCCAGACCCAAAACCCCGTGCTTTTTTTGCCCTGAATCGGGGCAATGCATCACCACCTGTCGCCGGTGGGGTCACCGTCCCCACGCTCCTCCTGGAGAAAACAGACGTCCAGGCGGGGGAGGTCGATTTCTTTTTTCGGCGGTAACCGTTTTCGAGCTTGGCTTAAAGGGGGAAGGGACACCAAGCCAATTTTTTTGGGCGCACGCCATGTTGGCTTTAAACCCATCCGGGGTTGTTTTACCCCCCAAGGCTGATACACCAGATGGGCATGAACTTTTTTCTCTGAAGGCTTGGTCTCCGCCGATATGAGCTCCGTTCGGAGCTTTCAGCTTGGGCCTGGGTTTTCAGGGCAAGCCGGGTTGGGAGGGGCTGGGGATGCCTGGGCTGATTTCTGAGTTGCGGGTTAGCCAGTTTGGTTGCCCAGCAGCACCTGCCGTGGCCGTGGGGCCAATTTGTCTGGTGCCACGCAAGAGAGGGGCAGCTTGGGCATTTCTTATCAGAAAAAAAAGGAAAAAAGAAGTTGCCCTCTGGACCTCTCAGTCAAAGTGCCAGGTATGCGCAGCTGTTCCAGGATGAGGTGTGCAGAGGCTTGCGGTCACTGCCCAGATTCGCCCGAGGCTCGGTTGGCGCTTTCCAGATCTGGTTGGCGAGTGCGGCTCAACCACATCTGACATGGTTTCCGAGAAAAAAAACACTAAACACTAAAAACTGCCGAGATATATACAGCCAAGTTGCTGCCTTTTTGCCGGACGCTTTACCTTAAGAACCAGTCACATGGAAAAACACATCAGGCGATCCAGCGAGTTCAAAATCGATCGGCTTCCCATGGATGGGTTGGGCTGAGAGATCCGCCTCAGTGTGAATCCCGCTTAGTCCCTCTTGGATTGTTTTAAGTTGTCTTAAGTTCATCACCCTTCGCCTTGGGTGAAACGCGGGGGGGGAGGGGGGGAGGGAACTCTGTTGATGCAATTCTTGAGGTTCGAGGGGACTTTCACTCTGCCACTGAGCCCGACGCCCAGTTCACGACATGCTCGCAGCGGTTTTCGGGTTTTCCATGAGCCGCTTTTGCAAGTGGTCACGTTCAGGTCCGTTTTTTGGGGAGAGGGGCTTAAGATCACTTTCGAGATCTGGTGGATTGGCTCTTGACCACCATTTCTTGGTCATGGTTTTACCCGCCGTTGTCCTTCTTGAGACCTGCAAACCTCTTCAGACCCGCCTCTTTTCGTGCCGCCCAAAAATGGTCACCTGCCCGCAAGAGGGCCGGAGATGGCCTTCGCGGGGTGCAGAGGGTTCTGTGTTTTGTGTGGCTTGATTCCTCTTCCAAACCTCACCCAAAGCGGACGGTATGCCTCTATTCAACTATTCAACTTGGGTTGGTTGGGAGGGTATGGACCTCTCCAACCAACACGGATGCCTAGGGCAACGTTTGGCTGGCTGGGTTGGCCAAACACGCCAAGGTTCCTGCAAGAGCGAGGCGCAAGTGCTATGGAGGACGGCCCGGGGAGAATCGCCAAAGCGAGGGATCTGTCTGTGAAAGCGGGTTAGATGCGCGGTTTCGTTTGGGACCCGCGCAAGTTGGACCGCGGACTTCAAAACGGCCGGGATTGCATTGCACATGGTTCTCTCCGTTGGGTCCTGAGAAAGAGTGTCAAGACAAAACCAAACTTGCGCCGCCATTTGGGGTTTGTATCAGGTTCAGTTCGAACTCCTTTTTCAGTCGGTACGAGACGGAGCGATCGATTTCAACCGCAAAACCGGAAACACAAGATGGCTGCATCCTAAGAATTCGATCTGGCTTGGATTCCAATCCCTGTCAACTGACACAGACCCACCAAAAAGCTGAAGCGTCAGAGGTTGGCCCAGGTTCCACTGACCCCTTGCCAGGGCGACTTGACTAAGCCCTTGCACGAGCTCGATGCGTACAGGACGGGTGAAGAATTTGGGAGAACACAACTTGTTTTGACAGGAAACCAGATATTCCTGAAATTGCGGATTGTTTGAGGAGCCGGCACTTTCGTTGGTGGAAGTAACATTCATTCTGGAGACAGAAGCTTTAGCAGAGGAATCTCCTTGTGGCGGACCGGGAAAAGAATCAGATAGAAAGATTCCTGCTTCCTGAAAGCTCCCTGATTTGTTCGAACAATAGTGGCCCTAAAGCATGAGAGTTTTCACACATTCCATTTCTTTCCCCAGGAAAGCTGCGATGGTCCTGCACGAGGCCAGTTGGTTTGACAGGAGCAAGGAATCTCGCTGGCCTCCAAACAATGTTTTTTTGGTTTAATCCGGGGGTAGACTGAAATTGTTTGCGTGGTTCAAGCAATTAGAATGAGGCTGTGGGGTACTTTACCACCAAATCATGTGAGGGGCAACGTGTCTAGGTGTCAAGACTAAGCACTCTTTTTTGGGACGTTGTCAAAATGAGACCAGAATGCAACCACCCATTTGAAAGGTTCCTAATTTTGATAGAGCCTTTTGTCAGGCAGAAGATCCTCAGAATTTGGCTCGCAACCCCAGGCCAGAACGCGCTGGTCTAAAGTCATGTAGGGAATCCAACAGCACTAAGGTGTGTTTGACAAACAGATGAGAGATGCTTGGGAGGCAGTGCGTTTGTAGCGATTTGCTTGTGTCGCCCTTGTTCTGCTTTCATCAGATGAAACCGTTTGGCGGTGAAACTTGCATCCACTTGACGATTTGAGGCCACCATGCACAGTTGAGGGCCGAGGAAACAAATGCTGGGCACGGCAGCCCTTGATTCAATTGAAGTTTAAGCATCAGAAGCTAATAAGTTGCCAGCTCTTCAAGGACAGTCCGGCTCTCTGCTTTGATTTCAGTGGGTCTGCAAATCGCAAATTCCTGCAGTTAAACTGATTGAAAAGGCCAAGGCAGTCTTCTCTGTCGAGCTCCAGAGGAAAGGAAGGGTAAACAAGTTCCTTCACTCAAAATGGTCATCACCACTAGAACCACAAGCCTCCATTCAGCCAAGCACCACATGGCATGACTTCACATGACATCACATCTTCATCACATTTTCATCACATATACATCACATCACATCACATCACATCACATCACATCACATCACATCACATCACATCACATCACATCACATCACATCACATCACATCACATCACATCACATCACATCACATCACATCACATCACATCACATCGCACGCACGCACGCACGCACGCACGCACGCACGCACGCACGCACGCACGCACGCACGCACACACACACACACACACACACACACACACACACACACACACACACACACACACACACACACACACACACACACACACACACACACACACACACACACACACACACACACACACACACACACACACAACACACACACACCACACACACACACACACACACACACACACACACACACACACACACACACACACACACACACACACACACACACACCCACACCCACACGCACACACACACGCACACGCACACGCACACGCACACGCACACGCACACGCACACGCACACGCACACGCACACGCACACGCACACGCACACGCACACGCACACGCACACGCACACGCACACGCACAC
>CAUJNA010003616.1:132103-252103 GCA_963377175.1 Effrenium voratum
ACACACACACACACACACACACACACACACACACACACACACACACACACACACACACACACACACACACACACACACACACACACACACACACACACACACACACACACACACACACACACACACACACACACACACACACACACTCCACACACACACAGAGACCCACAAACACACACAGCGATGCGCACTCAGCCGCACAAGCACACACACACAGACACACCACACAGGGATCCGTAGGCCCAGTAAGGCCGTATTTTGGATGCATCATAGGACCCTTTTTGTGGGTTTCAGCAATTGGGCCCTTGACAAACCTGATCCAGGAAATTCGCCGAGACGACCCCAAATGACAATTCACTGCGTTCCAAAATCCAAAATGTTTTCAATTTCTCCCCCCCCCCCCCAACCCCCAAAAACCAACACAACATTTTTGGTGGGTGAAGACACACATCCTCCTTGCCAGCCCCCCGAAAAAAAGAAGAAGGAAAAAACAACAAAAAACGCCGGGATTTTCCCCCCGAACTGGGCGCATCGATGCGGTGCACGCTGTGCACGCTTCAGGCGATGCAGCTCCAAGGCTTCCACAAGCCGCCGGAGAACCCCAACGCCTGGTTCGCCTACAAGACGAAAACCAGGCGGACGCTTCCGGCGGGCTTCGAAGACGGGAGGTTTGGTCTTTTGGTGGTGGGAACCGAAAAACCCGCGAAGGACGTGGTCCGTTTGATCAGTTTTTTTTTTAATGTCCAAAAGCGCAAAGAAGACGTTTGGGTCACATTTCAGTTTCTTGCGTGGGTCAAGAGCCCCATGCATGGGGCGGGAGGTGGGTGAAACAGGTGTGAATCAAAAGCAGATCCAAAGAATGGTTTGGCTCCTTGCGACGCACGCGGTGTTTGAACGTGTTCCAACAGCCCAAGCCTGGCCCTTTGACAGACGATTGGTTCGCCGTTGGAATGTTTCTGACGGGTTTGTGTTTTCTCGTTGTGTGTTTGTTTACTTGCGTGTTTGTTTGCTGTCGTGATGTCCAGTGATAGTGCCTACCTTCACGACGTGAGGATGGAGAAGTGGGCGGTGCCTGCGCTTTGGACGCTGCTGCTGTTGGACATTTTTGAGACGCCACTCTGGTGTGGGCCTCGACAGGTTCGGTTCGGTCGTTAAATCTGCGGGAGTCTATGGTCCATTTGGGCTCGGGAACGGGGGGTTCTGGGCACGAATTGTAGATTTCAAGCCCAAAGCCAGGGAGCTGACACAATGTCCCGTGTCCAATAGGGTTGCAACAGCAACAATTGAATTGGCACATGTGGGAATGTCCAAACTGGGATGGGACCAAACCTTTTTGGTCCTTCTTCAAAGGGCAAACCTCAAGGAATCTTCGGATATGCGTGTTCTTGAGGCTACAGGTTGGTTTTAAGGGACACCAAAAGGAACATGTTGACACATATCCCTTGAACACTGAACACTCGCACTGTGCTGATGCGTGTACATGTACAGCGAGGGCATCCGGAAAGGGAGCTCGGACACATGACACAGGGCCACAGAAAAGTTTTGAGCCAAGATCGGCTTAGTACCACCTCAAACTGGCGGCTTCCTCGAGCAGTGAGAAGCGGCAAAGGGACCGGAGACGAGTTTTGGGAGCGATAAGTTGGGTCTCCAAACCGTTTCTAGGGTAGACTCTAACATGAAACCAAAGGGAAGACTTGGGGGTGTTCACGTTGAGCAAGCTCATGCTTTGTGGTATCAAATGATGGCCAAGAAAGGCCCTCCCGGCACCCTCCCTGCACCCACTTGGCCAACCTGGTTGGAGACCGACCCACCTGAAACCACCGTAGACAATCCCTCCCACCAAACCCACCCCAAACCCACTCCAACCGATTGTTTACCACGCTTAGGTGTGGGAACCGTCCCTTTCATGGCCAGCGAGGCAGGAGCCGCACAGTGGGCGAAGCCTAACCTTGGGTTCGGGGTCCACCATTCAGATGAGATCCAGCAGATTAAACCCGTCCTATTACGCGCTAGAGACGCCCGATTTCCAAGTCGCAATCTCTTCCACTTTATGTGATGAAATGACTGGCAGGGCCAGTCTGCATGCTCATTCTTCTTTCAGATCTCCATTTGCGGGATGTATTCTAGACAAAATCCCAGGAGTTCCATTGTTGGATCAGTTACATTGTTGTGACTTCAACTTACGACACGCTCGCTAAAAATGTCAAATTCACTGCGCCTGTCAGTGAATTCTACACATGGAACCGAAACTCTACAGCGTTTGACATAAAATCTGAGCGCATCGAAGGCGCATTTTGTGAACCAGAGGGTTCAGCCACTGTTTGATTGATGCAGTCTCAACAATAGCTCCTGGCGCAGCAGACTGTGCTGTGCTGAGTGTTGCCTTTTGGCAGGCGTGTGTGCAGCGCAGTGCGGGTGCAGGCGTGTTTGCAGTGCTGCGATGGCGCACTTCCGTGGGTGTGTCCACCATTTTCGGCAGGCGTGCCTACAGTGCTGAGCGGGTGGACTTGCGCGGGTGTGCTCACCATTCGGCGGGCGTGTGTACACCGCGAAGCGCATGTGCTTAATCGGGCGCGCTTAATGTTGGACTCTGTTTAGTGTGATCCCCCCCCCCCCCCCCCTGGAACAGTGGAACCAGTCGGCTGGACTCTCTTTAGGGAGATCCTGGGGGATCTGGGAGGGACAGTACTTACTTTAGTATTGCCAATTCTACTTTAGTATTGCCAAGGCTGACTCTCAGATCCCCGGTACTTACTTTAGTATTGCCAATTCTACTTTAGTATTGCCAAGGCTGACTCTCAGATCCCCAGTACTTACTTTAGTATTGCCAATTCTACTTTAGTATTGCCAAGGCTGACTCTCAGATCCCCAGTACTTACTTAAGTATTGCCAATTCTACTTTAGTATTGCCAAGGGTCGTTTTTTCAGCAACCCCCGAAACCAGTTGGACACTAAAGAGGACCCCAAAACAGTCGCATTAAAGAGGATCTGGGCCTCTTGTGGGCACCCCCCTTTGTGTGACTGTTTGCCCGCACTTTTGTGTAAAGAAGTTATCTTAAATTTGATGGTTGGGAACAACTTGCAAAATCGATTTCCTAGATCTCAGGCCTTTAACCTTTGAGCTGGGGAGAGCTTAGGATGAGTCCCCTTCTTTAAAAGTAAAAGGCTGAGGCTTTGGTTTTCAGTTTTCAGCAACCCCGAAAGCACTGGACACTAAAGAGAACCCCAAAACAATCGCATTAAAGAGGATCTGGGCCTCCTGTGGGCACCCCCCTTTGTGTGACTGTTTGCCCGCACTTTTTTGTAAAGAAGTTATCTTAAATTTGATGGTTTGGGGACCACTTCAAGAAAACAAATTCCAAATTCTAGCTAGCTCAGAACCCGCCTCCAGCTGAACAGGAGCTACCAAGGCTTAGCAAGTTTAGCCTGAGCCCGAGCAAATCCAGAAAGCGAAGAAAAAAGCTATGCGTTTTTTAAGATTTTTCTGGGGGGGGGCAAAAAAACTTGCCACAATAGCGAATCGTTAAAACAGTCACAGGATTCTGAATTAGGAAAAAAAATCTACAATACCGAGTACCAATAATAAAGGAGGTCCAACATTAGGCAGTGTGTGTGTGTGTGTGCAGCGCGGAGCGGGCGCGCTTGAGCGGGCACGCTTACCATTTAGGAGGCGCGTGTGCAGTGCTCCGGGTGTGCTTAGAATTTTGTAGGCGTGCGTGCGGTGCGGAGCTGGTGCACTTGAGTGGGCGCGCTTGCGCGTGCTTGGCGACAGGGCGCCCAAGCACCAATGCGGCCACGTCGCGTATTAATAGGGGGGCTTTCCCTTGGTTCTTGGTTATGCAGGTGCAGGCAAAACCTGGGTGTAATGGAAGCGCATGGTCCCCCACAAGTGCTTATGCGTTCTCTGGTTTCCTTCACAGGAGGTTCGGTCAAAACGGCCAGCAGTCTATGATCCATTTGAGGGGGACATGGGAGACTTGCTAAATTCACGCAAATCCCCACAAACACACAGGGGACAGGTTTTAGCGCAGTTGGCAACATCAATCTGAGAATTGTTGAAGAGGCGCGCAGCCAGAGCCCCAATGCATGTGACGCTGACGTTCAAACTGGCGCGTGGGCTAAAGCCTGGGACGAGTTTGACGTGCTCTGTGGGGGTTGGATCTGGGTAAGTTGGGGGCTTTACCATGAATCGCTGTGCACCCCGAAGCACAGTGGGTTTACTCCTCCCGGACCTGGGCTTGATTAAATCTCGGCATTTCGGGCCTTCGATACCGTTTGTTTTCAATCTCGGCATTTGACCCTTTGCTGCTTGGTTAGGCTCTCCGAATTGACTTGACCAAAGCCATGGTGGTTGAGCCATTTTCCGCGATACCAAGGGAACTAAATGATAAAATCTGTCTGGGCATGACACTGGTTTGTCTTGTTGTTCCCTTTAAAGCACCAAAACAGGGACCCTCCAAAAAAGACAGACCCATATTTGTATAACAAATCTTGGGTGATTTTGCAACCGCTCAGGTGGCTGCAAAAAACGGGGTATCCATGAACACGCTTCACTCTGCGATTTTGGGCCCTTTGGGTGACATTCCAATACCAGATCGCTGGACGCGAGCTCTGGGCATCAGTGCGAAAGATCGCGGAATTCCCTTCATGCAGCGTTCGATTCTGCTGGGGAGCCTTTAAAAAGGGGTTGGAGGCACAACTCCCCCATTTTGTGATGTCCACCAGGTAGTCCACTGGTTTTAGGCGGGTACCCTCCCACCAATTAATATGGAACATGACGTTCCGGGTCCCTTTAAAAGGAAAATGGTCCAAACTAGGACCCCGAACATCAGGTTCATGTCAAATTGGTGGGAGGGTATCCCAACTTTCTCTATGCTAAGGGCAGCCGGATTCTTCAGGTTGCGCCGCTGCTACTAGCAGCGAGTACATCCTGAGCAACGTCCCCGTAGTGCCCATCAGCGCTGCGGTGCCGGCGGCAGAATTCCAGCTGATGTCGGAGAAATGTATTCGGGGTCTCCTGCATATTTATGGGGGTAAACTAATGGAAACTAAATATACACTTAATATTGCTTTGTAGTGGGGACTTTCTCTAGGTATGCCAATATGAAAAGGCATCAAATCACACTGGAGGCTAAAGCAGCACATACCTTCAAGAACGGATCTCCACTTGACAGTGAGATGAGCGTGCAGCTGTGGGACGCTGCTGTCTTCAACTTCTTTTTTTCGGATTCAAACAACCAGGTGCATTTGCATCAACATTTGTTAGCATGTTCCATTTTTGCCTTCTCCAAAGTTGGGAAGCCACCATATTCTATTCCTAGGGTTGAAAGTTGACCAAGAAGGGGGCCAAACAGACTGGTTGGGGGATGGGGTTCTTGAAAGGGTTTTCTGGTTGAGTACGTCCATATCTCAGAGGTGGCGTTGGAGCTGTTCATCTTCTTGATCCTGATCATCCACTTCGCGTGGATGCCTCACGGTTATTCCCGGAGCCGGGCTTCGGCATACTGCCCGAAGGCCATGACTGAAAAGCGAGGGTTTGTGACAAAGGTCTCCTTTTGAATTAGTTTAGTTGAGGTTGACATAGATGGCACTGGTTTAGATAGGTTTTATTCCATTTGCCAGCGCCATCTATGTTTCCACAAGGTTGTGAAACTTCACAAGAGAAGGAACCTCCGCTTGGGACGTGGTCGGAAGGAATTCCTTCCAGAGAATGGCAGAAGCGGTTGCAGGTTGCAGGCAATTCCCAGAACATTGTGGATTCCCGTCCGCAATAGGGCATGAGAACCGTTGGCCCAAAATTGGCCTTTCTATGTTTGGCCCTCCCATTTTGGTCTATGTTTAGCCAAGATGTCAACTGATCATCAGAATCGAGTCCTTCTAGGCTGATGGTTGTCAAGCTCTCTTTTCCTGCAAAGTGCTCGGCACAGTACCCGGGCCGTGAGGTCGCATGTGCGATTGTACTATGCGATGAAGGGTCATGGTCCGTAGCTCGGCACTGGAGCCAGGGTTGGATAAAAGTTTGACTTCGAGCGAGTTGAGGATCGTCCGGTTGAATGAACAAAAGTAGCAGCACAAGACGACCATCAAAGCCTGATACCGCAAGACGTTTTCCTGTTGAATTGCGTGTTTGCCAAAATAGGGAACCACAAGACTGGTTGGTTTCCTTCAAGTGTCCAGGCCTCGGGTTCAAGACCTCGAGAGGAGGATGTGAGGTGGGTAATTACATGTTAAAAGGCGCTGAAACTTGCTTCTGGGCTGGGACCCCTTGAAACTCACCATGTAGAGGGGAATTTGGGGGATGTCACTCTGGGCCCAGCCCTTGTCTCAGGTCACGCAACCACCGGAGGACGCAGCAAATCCAAGTTAGCGTGCACGCCTGGTGTCGCACCTCGCGCCCACAGACCGTGGCAAAATTATTGTTGGTCCAGAGCTTCTGATATTCTTTGCTGCTTTGCTTTGCAGAGGGTTACAAGGCCACCCTCCACAACTTCACTCATGTCCCCGAAATCACCTCTTCGGATTAAGAGGAAGGTGTTGAAGTGAAGGTTGGCCTCCCATTTTGGGGCACACCATGTGCGCTTTTGGATGGCTCAAAATTAGGGAGACCTCCAGTGGAGCCTCTTTTTTCAACTTGGTTTGAGGGGGTCCCCTTTCAAATCAACTGCCACAACTTGCGGCGCCCTTTTGTCAACTGCCCCGCACAGGGTACCCTTCTGAAAACAATTCCTTCCGAAAGCCGGGTGCCCGTTGTTCGACCCATGGATGGGTTTCCAGAGGAGCCTTGGTCCTGGAGGGCTGCTTGCTGATGCTGAGCGTGACGGTGTGCGCCTGAGATGGCAATCCGACCCAAGCGAGACCGCTTTGCAGAAAACAAGACGGACGCGTTGACTTAGAGAAACTCAATGGGTGGCTCGTCTCGTTTTGGGTTGGACCCCCCAACAATAAATTTCGGGTTTCCTTTTTGGTTGCTTAAACAATACTACTGTAATACAAAAACACACACACAAACAAGAAAGGGGTGCCCCCAAAAAGACACACAGACACACACAAATGGGCCGAGAAACAATTACGGGGTGCTGAGTTCCGTTTCGGACTTCATACTTCCTGGAACCACTTGATAAAAGGTTTGGTTTCTTTTTCGGGGTATCCACTCGGGAAGTGAGCTGTTTGGACCTCAAGTGGCACTTGGGAAATCCAAACCCTGAATTGAAGTCGATTTGTGTTTGTTCTTTGGGAGCCCTCCAAAATCATTTCCCCTTGCCTCTGGTGCCATGGGAGGAATCATTTGCCCTCCCAAAAATTAGAGGGAACATGGTCTTGACCCGTTTGGCAGATTCTACGGGGAACCCAGTTGATGAATCCACGCCTGCTTGATGAACAGGGGTTTTCCCTTGAATATTGCGTTTGAGGGAACCCCCCCGCCCTCTTGTATCCGCAAGGTTGATTAATCCGCGGTCGACATGAATCGAGTTCCGATCGCTTGCACGAAAGGACTATTGTGTGTGTGTGTGTGTGCAGCGTCCGAAAGGAACCCGTTTGTTGGATGGCACCGCTGAGTCATCGGGAAATGGTGTGGATGGTTACTCCCCTGATCAACATGGAACCCCAAAAAACGCCAACACAAGAGGTTCCCCTAAAAGGAGATTCCTCAAGTGTGATTGCGGGGTTCCATGTGTACAGGGGAGTGCCTTGAGGGGCAGAATGAACATCCGCTATCTCAAATGGCTTGCTTAGCCGCAACGGATTCTTAGGGGCTTGGGTCGCAAGCCCTGGACCTGTTGCAAAGTCTTTGCCTTCTCTCAGACACCCAGGCACTCATGAAGGGAACAGCAAGACGCCCCCCTCACAAGGGTCGTTTCTCCTTTTCAGACCAAAGGGAAGCCACCATTCTGAGGGCAACGTTGAGGCGGAAAGTATGAGCACCCCTGTTTCACACGGATGTCGAAACCTTCTTTCCCCTGAAATGCAACGTTTGGGAAATAGAACGACATGAGCCCAAAACTGTACCTTCACCTTATTTTCCCGTATTCCAACAAATCAACATATGCTCTTCCTCTAAACTAACATGCACTATTCCCTCAAGTCCCAAATATAGCATTCCTGCAATCCCAGGGTTATTTGTCCACCGTTGTAATCCAAAAAGGGTGCTTCTTCTTCACTACTTGAGCCGGTGGCTAGCGAATGCCGGATCGACAAGACTCGCAGCTCGCTCAGGACTTGCTCGTTTACCTGGCTGGCTCTGCGTACCGCATAGCGCCGTTCCTCAGGCCGGAATTTCGGTACAGTTGGGGGAACGTGGATGGCACAATTCCAACCCATTTCGATTTAGTCATGCCCTGTACTTACTGTATCTACAAGGGGAATTGCGCCATCTGCTTTTGCCGTGGCGCATGGGCAGGAGTCAAGCTAATCCTGCACTTCTTACGTGCAAGTCGACGTTCATCCTTTCGAAAAGCCCGATATCCAAGATTCATTTGCAATAACATCTTTACATATTGTATATTTGTTTTTCCCCCTTTTTTCGTATGTATCTTCATGTGATATTAATAAATGTTTGAGGAAGTTCAAGATCTTTCTAAACATAAAACATTGTTTTTTCCAATCTCTAAAAAGTTTCATTCAAACTTAATAATATGAAATTAGTGTTTCGTATGTTAAGCTTATTAAGTCAACAAATAAATAAAAATCATAGTATTAGTTCATTTGACAATTTTATGTGTATATTTGGACACGTTTATTCAATTTAAAGAAGTTATTTGATAATATTGATATTTGTTTTTATTTTATTTTTATCCGTGCGAGCTCCCTACTCCGTAAGGGACATGTCGGGAGCCCCAATCAGGGCAAAGCGGCGATACTTTGCCTTATCAGCGGGGGATTCTCATAGGTGAATTGCCAGGTGCTGATTTGTTTTTAGTTGAATTGACCTCAAGGTTACAAGGACACTCCCTCACTTCCCTTGCTTTATGCACCACTCCCAGTAGGGGCGACTTTGCCTAAGGATGCCGCTCAACCACGGGACTTTTCTTGGCTTGCACCATTGACACTGGACAACATCCTGCACCACCTAAGAAACTCCAGAACGATGAATCCCCCTGAAATACCAACAAACAACGGATCCCATGGTTTCAAAGTGGTGCAGCCTTGTATCCATCCACAGTAGCTATACCTTGCTGGGTATTTGGAGCAAATGTGACACCCCAAACAGCTCTCCGTTTTGGGCCAACGCCTATTGACCTCAGACTTTCCAGGAAGGCCAATGATTGAAGTGGGAACTCAACAGCTTAGACGTCTTGGCCAATTTAGTCACATGAGTTTGACCGTGATTCATATATGTCGGTTTCTCAGAATAGTTTTACTAGCAAAGGTTTCCTTTTGGTTTCCGATGAAGTACCAACCCAACACGGGGGCTGAAACTCACTTAGAGCGAACTATGGGTATGCCTCAAAATAGGAAACCCCTAGGATGGTTGGCTTCATTTTGGTTTCCTTGCAACATGGTGAGAAGGGGGGCGGGGGTCCTCTATTGTCTGTCTGTTTTAGGGCCCCCGAAAAAAGAAAGCACACATGTGGCTTTCCTTCTGGTTTCCCTTTAGAGCGAACCCACCTAATCGGAGAATGAGTATACATACCCCGGAAATAGATAAAATAATACATACCCCAAACACCATCCCTATATAAAGACAGGTGTGGTATGTTCACTTGGGGTAAGTTGGCCGGTCGATGACAAGAAATTGGCCTCGAGAACTTGGCCTTCGGAGGTTCGGCCTGGCGGCCTGCTCCGTTCAGCGCCTGCAGGCGAGTTCTCGACTCAAACATGCCTGATATATTTTTTAATGGATTTTAAGGTACACGGTTTGGATGTGGCGAATCTGTGGATCCACCCTGGCATGCGCCTTACTATTGTTGCACCAGCAATTCAAAATGCTGGGCAGGCGTTGCCCGCCCAAAATGTCCTCTGACCCCATAAAGCTTGGCTGCACTGCTCACACATTGCAATCCTGGAATCTTTTACCTGAGCTCTTTTGGCAGTGATGCTGTTGCTTCGGAGGGGGGGAGGCGGGCCCACCCCCCTCTCAAGGCTGGCGTGAACACCACAAGACTACTTTCATCAACAAATCGCCCCATTTTCGGATGAAAGGTCACACGCAACAAGACGACTGACTACTTCAACTACTTCCATGAGTACTTCATTTTTGGATTGAGCGAGAACACCAGGATTACTTCCGTGTTCAAGCCCTTTCCTTCTTTGGTTGGGGTGGACCAAGGAAAACACAATGCGCACGAAAAGCATAATCGGCAACTGTGTGAACTTGTAGCAACACACACAACAAACATCAGCAACATGCAATACGAGGTGTGACAACAATAATACTATTAATACTAATGCACTACTAGAACCACTAGCTACACCACCACCACCACCACCACCACCACGACCACCACCACCACAACCACCACCACCTCCACCACCACCACCACCTCCACCTCCACCTCCACCTCCACCTCCACCTCCGCCTCCGGCTGCTGCTGCCGCTGCTGCTGCTGCTGCTACTATCACCACTACTGCTACTACTACTACTACTACTACTACTACTACTATTACTACTACGACTAGTACGACGACGACGACTACTACTACTACTACTACTACTACTACTACTACTACTGCTACTACTACGACTACTACTATTATTGCAACTGCAACTACAACTACAACCACAACTACTACTATTATTGCCACTGCTACTGCTACTGCTGCTGCTGCTGCTTTGCTTCTGCTTCTGCTTCTGCTACTGCTACTGCTACTGCTACTGCTACTGCTACTGCTACATACTGCTACTACTACTGCTACTGCTACTGCTACTGCTACTGCTACTGCTACTACTACTGCTACTGCTATATACTGCTACTACTACTGCTACTACTGCGACTACTACTGCTACTAAACATAGTACAAATGATGATGCCAGTGCATCTCTCAAAAGAAATCCGCATCATGCACATGTTTTTAGCATGAACCCTTGGTACTAGGGCGTCCTAGACCGCATGCATCATGGGCGCGACCGATCGATGGTTTCGTCGGCGCAGGTGCTGGTGCTGTCCTTTTGCCGCACCACTGTGGCAGTCAGCAAGGCCCAGTTGCCCGGGCACAGTGTAGTTTGCCGTCGGGTGGGTGTATTTGAGGCGGTTTGCCTTTTATCATGGTACCTGGACGTGGGGTTTCCCTTAAAACCCACCCATTTCTTGTGGGTAATCTTGAGAGAGTGTCCCTGGGGATGTTTTGAGTCATGACGGATTTGTTCGCTCCCTGAGTCTGACTTTCTGGACGCTAAACTTCCGGGAAAGACCATTCTAGTGGCAAAGAACAAGTTTAGACTTTTGTTGGGCAATCCACTTATGAAGCGCGCGTTTGTCAGGTGGGCCTCTTCTTCCTCTACACCGTGGTTCTATTCGCCTGGGTCTCAGCGACCGTCCTCGACGATGAGGAGGCCGGGAACAAAAGCTTTGTGTGTGGAAGGGGGTGCCCTCCACACAACGCCGATCAAATGGGCGTGATTTGTTTGAGGGTACCCCCTTTTCGCGTGGTGTTAAAAGGAAAGCCCGAGGGAAACCAAAGCCATTTTTGGGGTCAGATTCCTAAAAAATGACGGGCCACCCAAATGGTTTGTGAAGCGACCTGGCTATTGTCATTGGGACCTTCTGTGTTTTTGGGGTCCTTGGCTTGGAGGAGCGAGCAACACAAAATGAGCGGCAGCCCAAAGCTTGGTCTGCCACAGAAGCTCTGGGATTCACAGCTTTCAGGAAAGTTGCAGAGGGTTCCGGGGCTGAGCTAGAGGTAGGCTATAGGTAGGCTATAGGTTGGTTAGTGGTTAGTTGGTTGGTTGCTGGCTTGCTTGCTTGCTTGGTTGAGGTGTGTGTCGTTGTCTATGGACCTTGATTTGGGGGGGGAGCCTTTGCTAGAGGGGTGGTCTTCGATAGCCCTGCCAGGGCAAAGACCAGTTCGGCACGCCTGTCAGACAGGGTTTCGAGACGCGCGGGCCTCGGTTCGGTTCGTTCGCGGAGAAACGCTGAGGTTGTGCCGCGGTTTCTTCTGGGTTTTAGAATGGGTTGATTTTCTTTTCTCTTCACCCACCGTTGCCTTTGGAAGCCATTCATTTTCCCAGGTTGGCCTATTTTCTGAGGATCCCTGAAGAGAATGGGGAAGGTGTGGCTAGAGGTTTTCCTTTCTTCAACACTTGCAAAAAGTGGCTCTTCAACTGGTTGGAGCACGTATGTTCAAAACCACATTTCGCTACGGGATCCCGTTGCCAGGCATGGGTATGCAAGGTGCTGCTTTCCCAGCAAATCTGGGCTTGGACCACAAAGAGCTGCTGGTTCCTTTGGGAGGGGTGCAGCGGCATCCCACGAAACAGCAAAGCAACGGGTGCATTGGCAGCCAATACATTGAAATCCATGTTTCGAAAGGGTTTTGTCTCAACATGGGAATCGGAGCCCCCAAAGTCGGAGGCTTCGCGTTGGCTTAGACCTCAACCCCAAAAAGCGTACCCTTCGCCTCGCAAACACACAGCCCCTTGCTTAAGAAAGCCTTCCATTTTCCCGCGTGGATCCGAGTGGAGCCTAGTATCATTGGTACCCCTACTCCTGCTTATCTGTTTTATCTCAGATTGGTGGGCAACCGATTGGATACCTCAGGGAATCACCAGTTTGTGGCGGACCTTTTCGTATTTGTTTTTCCCCAACAGCTGAAAGCTTTGGGGTCTCAGCCCAGATAGGCTCCGGGGTGGTCCGGGGCGGCCCTGAGGTAAGGTTCCACAAGGGTTCCACAAGGGTTCCACCAGGGAGGGTTCCACCAGGGTTCCACCAGGGTTCCACCAGGGTTCCACCAGGGTTCCACCAGGGTTCCACGAGGTTCTGCAAGGGCTGCGGGGTGGCGCAAGCGCTGAAAGAGCACCGCATGCTGTTGGGGATATCACGTGAGCTTATTTTCTATCCGAGAAACGTTGAGCTCCAGAAAGGTCTCCAGACATGGCAAATCGCTTATTTCTGGACGCTTTCTGACTTTCCGGCTCAGTTTCTCGCATTCAACTCGCTTCCATTGTGGCTTTTTGCTTGTACTGGTTCCCCGGTTTTTAGTGGACATTTCTCTTCATCACCCCAGAGTTTCATTCGCTCTTACCTTTCTAATCCGACTCCACTAGTGCAATGCGCAACCGACTCTCGGCACTACCACCGTCGACCCCCACCGACTGGTTGTGTCTTAAAATAGGGGATTTTCCATTTGATTAGGGTACCCAGCCTCCAACAAAGACAGCCTCCCTCTTTTGTTTCTGGCTTTCCTTGTTCCCCCTCAACAAAAAGGGTTTTCTTGAGGAACCACACGAGAAAACATCCAGACCCTGAGGTTCGGGAACGCGCTTTACACGTGCTTCACAACGCTGAACACTGCAACGCTGCCGGACTCCATGGCGCGGGCCCATGAATCGCCCTGGTGAAATGGGTGGCTCGTCCTTTTTAGGAATCGGACCCCCCCAACATGGCTTTGGGTGTCCTTTTGGTTTTCCTTGCAAACCATGCAGAAAGAGGTACCTCAAAAGAAGGCCACACCCAAATGACTCAGGAGGTGTAGCATAAGTGGGTAAGTTACAAGCTGATAAACAACTGTGCACAAGTACGGAGGTTTTCACTATGGCGCTTATGTAAGGGGTTGGCAAAACGTTCTAGATTTGGACTATTGGCCCTTGGGGATCTCTTGCAAATCTCTCGGCTTTATTTACAGAACGCACTTGACAACGAGCACTACCCGAGACCCCGACCCGAGACCCGAGACCCGAGACCCCGAGACCCGAGACCCGAGACCCGAGACCCGAGGCCCGAGACCCGAGACCCGAGACCCGAGACCCAAGACTCGAGACCCGAGACCCGAGACCCCGAGACCCGAGACCCGAGACCCGAGACCCCGAGACCCGAGACCCGAGACCCGAGACCCGAGACCCGAGACCCGAGGCCCGAGACCCGAGGCCCGAGACCCGAGACCCGAGACTCAAGACTCGAGACCCGAGACCCGAGACCCCGAGACCCGAGACCCGAGACCCGAGACCCGAGACCCGAGACCCGAGACCCGAGACCCGAGACCCGAGACCCGAGGCCCGAGACCCGAGGCCCGAGACCCGAGACCCGAGACCCGAGACCCAAGACTCGAGACCCGAGACCCGAGACCCCGAGACCCGAGACCCGAGACCCGAGACCCAAGACTCGAGACCCGAGACCCGAGACCCCGAGACCCGAGACCCCGAGACCCGAGACCCGAGACCCGAGACCCCGAGACCCGAGACCCGAGACCCGAGACCCGAGACCCGAGACCCGAGGCCCGAGACCCGAGGCCCGAGACCCGAGACTCAAGACTCGAGACCCGAGACCCGAGACCCCGAGACCCGAGACCCGAGACCCGAGACCCGAGACCCGAGACCCGAGACCCGAGACCCGAGACCCCGAGACCCGAGACCCGAGACCCGAGACCCCGAGACCCGAGACCCGAGACCCGAGACCCGAGGCCCGAGACCCGAGGCCCGAGACCCCGAGACTCAAGACTCGAGACCCGAGACCCCGAGACCCCGAGACCCGAGACCCCGAGACCCGAGACCCGAGACCCCGAGGCCCGAGACCCGAGACCCCGAGACCCGAGACCCGAGACCCGAGACCCCGAGGCCCGAGACCCGAGGCCCGAGACCCGAGACCCGAGACCCCGAGACCCGAGACCCGAGACCCGAGGCCCGAGACCCCGAGACCCGAGACCCGAGACCCGAGACCCGAGACCCGAGACCCGAGACCCGAGACCCGAGACCCCGAGACCCGAGACCCGAGACCCGAGACCCCGAGACCCGAGACCCGAGACCCGAGACCCGAGACCCGAGACCCGAGGCCCGAGACCCGAGGCCCGAGACCCGAGACTCAAGACTCGAGACCCGAGACCCGAGACCCCGAGACCCGAGACCCGAGACCCGAGACCCCGAGACCCGAGACCCGAGACCCCGAGACCCGAGACCCGAGACCCCGAGGCCCGAGACCCGAGACCCCGAGACCCGAGACCCGAGACCCCGAGACCCGAGACCCGAGACCCGAGGCCCGAGACCCGAGAAGTGTCGGGGAGCCGCGGGCCCATTGTCAAGTTCGATCTCTTTATTTACCAACCAACCCTGAACGTCCCCTTCGCGGAAGGCGCTGGGTCCAAGCGGTTACATTTTGAGGGCCTTCTCAAAGTTTCTTCTGGGTCCCGGTGGCCGGTGGGCATCCATTTACATGTCACTTTCATTGTCACTCTGACAATGTCTCTTTGATGGACCCTGGTCCCGCGCCTCAGGTGCCGAGCTATGACGCGAGCCGCAGCTACTTGCTGCTTTGGACGGGGTTTCTCGCGCGAGCTCGTGCTCCTTGGGAATTTGGGAATGAACCTCCCACCCAGTGGTTGGCTTATTTGGTGATTCCCAAGTTTCCCTGCAGAACAAGCAAGGGCAGCACTCGATGTGTCCTGAAACCGGAGACCCCAAAAACAACAACACCGGCGCCTATGGTCAGCTAGCAAACGGATCAGAGGGGTGTCCCTTCCACGTGCAACAGAAAAGGAAGCAACAATGGGTCAAGGTGGCGTCTTTCTTTTTAGGGGAACCCCCAAAATGGGTGCTTCCAGTTGGTTTCCTTTGAAATATTCTGTAGAAAGGTTAAAGATTCAAGATACTCCCAGGCCAGATTTTGCTGACAAACAATGGGGGTACCCAGCGGTTCTCTGGCACACCTTTGCGGGAATCTTCCCAATTGACAAGCAGGACACCAACTTCTTTTGCATGCTTATCTTTGTTGTATCCAGGGTTCTCCGAATTTTGTATTAGCTTGTGCCGATGCATTCAATCGATCCCCCATTGTTTTTTTTATTTTTATTTTGCCTCTAACCAATTCAGAAGGGATCTGAATCCCCATTTTGAGAAACTCAAGTCTGGGGTCTCTCTCCCCAAACATATCTTGTCTAGACATTGTATGTTATGGTAGGTAGATATGGAACAGAGCTAGAAAGTCTGAACTTTTACGTTTACCTTTTTTTTAGCGGGCCAAGAATGGCAACAGTGGAGCTCCGCATTCTCCGAAGGATCCCCTTTATCTTCATCGGGGCGGTGCTGCTGAAGCAGGCGGGCCAACCCGGTTAGCTGAAAATAGGTAGCTGTCTTCGGGGCGACGGGTACCCCATTTTGGGGTTTTACAGCCACGGGAATCCAACTGGGAGGTTTCAGTAGGATCCAGTCCCCCTCCCCGCCTTTGCCAAAGTCAAAACCCGGCGGAGTTTCTTTGGATGCCTGGTTTCGGGTCCCATTCAAAGGTCGGTTGGATACTCTGCCAGCTCAGACCCGGCGAGCTACATCCGTCTGGTGGTTGCATGTTCGTCCGGATGGAGAACCTTCGGGTCCATCATGTGTCAAGACGTGGGGCACAGTGGGGATAACCATTGTAATGAGGTCTTAGGCTTACGCTGGGCTCAACTTGACAACTTGACACGGACCCCGATAAACCTCGATGGGGATCCACATCATTGGTGCCCCCTTTCAGTTTTCCAGATCTATTCCCCGTCAATGGTGGATTTGAGCATCACTCATTGGAGGCTTCTTTTGGTGGGGTGATGCTTTTAGTTCGGATTTTTGCGTGCACCCTCCTTCCCCAAAAAACATCGAGAATTTGCGGAGTTTCCCTAGGCATACCTAGCTCCTGTTCAATGTGCGCATCGTTGCATTGGGGGAGCGAAGGAGGAACCGGCCCAATTTGCCCTAATTATGTGCAGCTACAAGAACCAGGGGTAAAGATTACCTAGTTAACCAACCAGTGATATCATTAGGTGCTTGCTCAAGGCCCCCTTTGGAATGGGTGTCAAGGTGCTGTTTCCCGCTGGTCTTTGTCACGCACACATGAGGTTCTATCAAACTGTGAATGGTCATTTCGGGAGTTGGGGTACTCACTTATGTTCGATATCCATTGGGAGTTTTGACCGTGGCTCACATCCCCAGAAATCGGAAGCTGGCCGTTTAAACCGGTCGTGTCGGTGGGTTTGCGAGTGCCTGCCATGGAACCCCAGATTCAAGTTGTTGATTCGCGCAGGCTCCCAGCTCCATTTCTGCTTTCGTTGCTTGCCAGTTTAAAGTCGTCTCTCTGTGGGGTACAGAGACGATGTGAGGAGCAACAGACAAGATGGAGGGGATGGGGGCCTTTCCATACGGGTGTGTCCTTTTTGTTTGGACCCCTGTTTTGGAGGGTTGTAAGTTATATAAAGGAGCCAACCATTTTGGGGATTCCCTATTTGAGACAAGCCCAAGGTTTGTCTCAAAAGGTCCCTCACAACCATCCAAAACGGCGGCCCAGCAACAAAGCACAGGCCTGTATGTTCAATCCGAGGTCATCTTGGCCGGAGTGTACAACGACTACACCGCGCACGCCAAGAACTTTCTGGTGGAAGGCGCGGCCCAGCTGACATCAACCCGGCTGATCGGGGTCTAAGGGGTGTCTTTTCTGCAGTTTCCCAGGAGATTCCTTGTGTGATTTTGTTTCCACACGACGAGGGCCAAAGTTCCATAGGGGTTGCTTTCCTTTCACCTAGCACTTGGGTGACTCTGGAGGGAAGCCAGGCCTCTCATTTGACGCGAAACAAGAGATTTTGCGACCGAACGAATTAGAGGCGTTCCCCATGGGGTGAATCCCATGCTTCGTTTCCTTATCTTCCCCCCAGAATGGTTCTCAGAACTTTCAAAGGTAAGAATCTTGATTAGTTCCGCCGTAGGGGGGGGGGGATAGGCTTTTTGTCCCCTATCCTATCCTCGCCCCCCGCTGAACCTACCGGAAGGTCTCTCTCATGCCTTGCTTTTCAGCAGTCCTGGAGGCACACTCAATGAGTAATGCTCTTAAGGCACTGATGGCTGTTGGGCTTGACATTGCGATCTGAATGAACGGTGATGTGGGGACGGTGTGCTTTGGAGACAAACCCATTTTTTGCGCATGGACCCCACGGAAAACCCACCCGTGAGGTGGGCGAGCGCACGCGCGATGCGTCGCGAGGCAGGCGCCTGAGAATCTCGGGGGTGAACTGCGCCTTCGAGCTGCTGCCGCTCGGCAAGGCAGTTGGTTTGACAACTGTGGATGGACCAGTCCATCTCGCACTTTGGAAATCATGGCAAACCATTGTTTGTTGGCATTGACTGGGGAATCATTCTAGGTGCTATGGTCAAAAGACTGCTTCCTTTACTTGGGGTTAGGGATAGTCATCCACCTGGTAGTAAGGGTCCTTAATAACCATGATAATGATTCCTTTCGAGGAAACCATGATCCCAGGCCGTGCAAGGAGTTTTGATCAGCCCTGGCTCGAGAGCCTACTAGCCGGCAGGGCTGTGTCAGCCGATCTCGAGCGGTTGCCATGGCCTTCATCAACATAGTCACGGAGATGGTTATGGTGGTGCTCGTCAGGTGTTCAAATGTGTATCGCAGATACAGTGCAGTCGGTGGGCGCAGGAGCCGACAGCTGCGTATGCTCAACAGCGAAGTCCTTTGGCACGCTGCCGGACTTGCCATTGCTGCCGGAGTGGCACATGCCTGTAGCGATCAAGCAGTACATCAAGCAGTGGACGGAAGCTGCTTACGAGCGTGATTCCCTGGACCATGGAGGCAGTTGGGATCATGGCATTGATGCTGCGCCGCGTCTTGCGCATGGTATCTTTGCATCTGGCCTCTGGTTTGCCTGCGTGCTGGTTACGAAGAGATGTAGAAGCCGGGGGCGTGAACCAAGCTAGCTTCGTCTTTGCGCAGAACGAGGAGCATTGAATGTGATGGATGCCGCGCCTCTGTGGTTCATTTGGTTGGCATGGTGTTGTGTGTGAGTCTTGGCACTAGTGGTTCTCATGGCTCTTCGCTTGGAGGCTGTGATGGACGGGTGCGCATTTGACTGTTTGTTGGATGTACCCTGTAGTCGGGCCACCCGTTGCCGTACTGTCTCTTGCCCATCAATAGGCTATACCGATTTGTGGGGCTCAGCCCCTCAGTCATACCCGCAACTCCTCTGACTTGGATATTTTAACGCGTCCGGCTCAGGCCGCCGACGTTTCTTGTTTGCGTCCCTTTGGAATTGTCCCCTTTCCCCCTTTCCCCCCCCAGGCCTTCCCCCCCCCCCGAGATCTTCTCCCTTTTCCTCCCTAATAAGATCTTTCCCACCCTTTCCCTGTTGAGATCCTTTTCTGCCCCTTTCCCCCTAAGGCCTTTTTTGCCAGATCCTTTCCCTCCTTTCCCCCCTAAGGCCTTTGTCCCCTACGATCTGTCCGG
The DNA here is from genome assembly GCA_963377175.1 of Effrenium voratum. Classification (NCBI taxonomy): domain Eukaryota; class Dinophyceae; order Suessiales; family Symbiodiniaceae; genus Effrenium; species Effrenium voratum. The sequence continues at coordinate 151,447 of CAUJNA010003616.1, forward strand.
CACTCTCCCCCCCTAAGATCTTTCCCTTTCCCCTCCCTCCGATCTCCCCAGTTCCCCCTAAAATCTTTTTCCCCCCTTTCCCCCAAAGATCTTCATTTCCCTTCACTTTCCTTCACTTCGGCTCATGTCCCTGTATGTTTGCTTTTGTTCCTTTTCTTTCATTTCACTTCATGTCCTTCATTTCCATGCATTTTCCTTCATTTCCAGATTTTCCTTCAACAGCATGGGCAACATCCCCAGCAATACTTGCATCATCCGCATCCTTGGCAGGCGCTGATGCGGATGATGCAGGTGATGCTGGCGATGTTGCCCAGGAGATGCCAAGGATCCAGCAACGGACCCGGGGGAATCAAACACCCCGCACTGCACGACCTGTAGCGCAGGAGATTATGTGCGCGCCATGAGTGCCATCGGAAGCAAACTCAAACAGAGCAAGTGCCAATGATGGCAGCCCGTTCGGGCGAGCCCTTTGCGGTTGCTGTTGAACACTTGATCAAGGAGCTTCATAGCGATGGCCTTTCACGTGTGTGGCAGCTCCTGCGGAGCAGGTTGCATGCCCCGAACTGCAACTGTTTCCCCCACAGCCCCCAAAAGAAAGGATTTAGAAGAACGTCTTGGAATCACCGCGTGGTACGTGGCCAGCCCCCGCAATAGTCTGAAACCGTGCCCCTGAAAAAGGGGTAAGGAGTATTTCTTATGCGCCTGTTGTCGGCGGATCTGATGAAAAGGGGAAGAGGTGGCGCAGAAGGGTCTTGGTCAACATTACACCGCCAGACAACTGCAGGTCTTGGTCCTTGTTTCCATTTAGTGTTTTTGACCCATGCGGCTGCTCAAAATTGGGGACATTCAATCCGTGGATAAAACCCTTAGTTTTGAGCAACACCTATATGGGTTTGCTTTGTGTCGGGAGACCCCCAAATCTGGTACTTACAGGGACGCCACAAACCCAAATGGGGAGGGGGGGGTCCGAATCCCCATTTTGCAATGAGGAACCGCTGCGCATTTTTCCGTGGACATGAATCCCCAAATGAAACGCATGAAGAAGAGCCCTGCAAATGAACCTGGTTTCCAAAGCATCAAAAAGGCGTGCCAAAGTTTTGGGCACCAGAAAAGTTTTGGACCGGAGCAACAACATTCTTTCGGGTTCCCCCTAACTTGGCGGCAAGTCTAGTCCAGTTTTGAGCACCTGACGCTTCGCCTGTTTTGGTGCCAAGCAGGGATTCCATGGCCTCGGCAGGGGCGAGGTGCAAAAGGGGTGAGGCGCCCTTTTGGTTGAAAAGCCGACTCCGAAGTTTGGGGCGATAGTTTTTTCCTTCTTTTGGGGCGACGTTAAATGACGCAGGCAAAGCGAAGACTCTGATAGGATATGGGCAAAACGTTTGGCTCAGGAAATTGGGGGGGCCCAGCTCGAGTGGTACACTCGACAATTCGGGGTGTTCAGTTGCCAACCACCATGCAGGGCATGGCAAGAATTGTCCACACAACCGGCCCCTGGTCCCTTAAGAAAGAAACCAAGAGGAGGTGGTTTGAACAATAGGGGTTTCAACATGCTTAAGCAAGGAGATACCCCTGAACACCTGACCTGAGGGGTGATTCGATGTCCACGAATGTTCGTCACGCTGAAAAGGGCCTAGCACTGGGTAAAAAAGGTAAAATCCAGATTTAAGCCCTTTTTCCATGCCTTTCAGACAGCATTACCCACCAATGGCACACTCAGTGTTTGTCCGCAATCTCTGCCTTAGAGGGTTTTAAAGGGTCGGCTAGCACGACATTTCGACCATTAGTGGGACGGACCCCCTCCCCCATTCTCGGGAACAATGTAGAGTATTTACTATCGTTATGTTTGCTTCGCTCATATGTGTGTTTTTGTGTGTTTGGGTGCTCCTGACTTCCTGCTGCTTGCTATGCTTTTAAATGTGGACTGAGGATCACTTTCGGGGAAGCCCTGCGAGCCCGCCAGATTCTACCCTCAAAAATCGGGGTCAGCATGGGGGTTGGGGTAACACCCTAGAAAGGGTGGCAAAGCCTGTTTGGGTTTTCGGTTGTCACACAAACCACATGCCAAGAAGGTACCCTCAAACGATTCGCCATTTGCTTCAGGGCCTTTTTTGATGCTACTTTGCATTGTAAGGTTTTTCGCAATCTTGAACCAGAATCGAACACGTTGTGATTTGGCAACATGCTGAGGTAGTTCACCAGTGTATGTACCTCCGCAAAACAAACCACTTCCACCTATGTTGGGGGCCATTTGGCGGCTTGCCCGATTTTTTGGGTCCTACAGGCGACGTCTGAAAAATGGCAAATCGACCCTCGAGATGTCAAGGAAGAGTGGGTCGCCCTCGCCCAAGCATGGGTCTGAGACCGTGGTGAGGCGGGACGATTTTGGTGGGCGGGGAGGTTTGGTTTGAAAATACCCGGACAAGCGTGGCGCGAGCTTTTTTCCGCAGTAACTCTGACGCGTACTGAAATGCAAGATGATGTTCAAGGACGAGGCCCTCACAGTTGGCTTAGTTGGTTTGAAAGGCCAACACCGCGGTAGACGCATTGCAATGGGTGTGTTTCCCAAGCGGGGACGGGGGCGCCCGGCTAACATTTCCCCTGAGTTAAAGCAATGCACAGGCTGCTTCCTTCAACAAAATCAACAAACAGCAAGGATATATAGGGAATTTGTGAAAGTTGAGTTTTTGGTGTTTATTTTTGTGGACAAATGACGACAACCATTTTGGAGGCCCCCCTGAAGGTTGGACGAGCACATTCAGTTCTATTTTCCAAGTTTCTACAATCAGTCTTGCAATATTTGGGGAACAACAGTGGGGTTTCCCATCTTGGCGGAGCGAGTCCACGCGCAAAACTTGTGCCCTCTTGAAAGTGATGGAGATGGGAATCCTACTTTGGTATCAGAGATGTCGTGTGATTTTCTACAACCATGGCTTTCCCTTATTCAGGCATGACTAGCGGGTAGTTAACCAATAAAGTAGGGGTTCATTTTTGGTGTCTCATGGCTTGGGGCTGTTGGGAACCACCTTAAAAGTGGTTGGCGGACACTAGACTCCTTCGTGCACCAAAACGTCCCCGGTTGAAAGTCGCACCCACGCGTTACGTGGGCTTGTGTCTAGCTAGGGAAACTGTGCGCATGTGTCAACAAAGGGTGACCCCGAATCTGGCTGTGGTCCTCCTTTCGGTTTCGCAAGGAGAACCCACTCCAAACAGGGCAACACACGCACACCCACAAGCACGTCCATACGGACGATGGACGCCGATCGAAGGTTCCAGGATTTTGAGAGCCTCGTGGATTGCCTGAAGCAGCTGCTGGAGATCACTGTCAGCAAGGAGCTCGCTGAGTCCGTTTTGAAGCGCGAATCGACGCAAGGATCTGACATCTTTAAGCTTCCGCTTGGGTTTTAGAAGATGCTTTCCATTTTTCCTGGTGGTTTTAAAGGGTTTGGGGTACCTATTTTTGACCCACACCTCATCTTGCCATTTTTTTGTTCCACAAACCGAAGGAATGCCTTGGCTCACCGTCTCGGAGTGCGTGGCCTTCTCAACAAGGTGAGCTTTTGGGGGCTCGAACGGCTTATGTTGGGAATGGATGAACCCCCGATTTTGATTTTGTCCCAAACCTCAGGGGCCTGCCAACAGACTCCGCTTATGGAGGCTTCCTTGAAGGATGTGTCCAAAAACCACACACCTTACAAAGGGATCCTCTAAAGCTGGTGTTTGGGTGTTTAGGAAATGGGTGTCCTAGGAGCCCGACATGTACCATTTTCGGGGTGTCTCGTCCAAAAACGAGACGTCCAACTGGAAGGACTGCGGGTATATACTCTCACCTGTGAAAGTCGTTGCGTTTGGTTTTGGCAGCATGTTTTTCGTGTAATACGCACACGAAACGCATCCGGTAGGGTCGTTGCAACTCCGTGTGCCAGTGGCGTTTGGTTTAGCATGTTTTCAAGAGACAATTGCTGCGTGATATTGAGGTCTTTTCTGTAGAGAAATACATGCTGAACGTGGTCCCCTGAGATTTTTTCATTGATCAAGTTGAGGTCTTTTGGGTAGGACGAACGCACTGGCACACATGGAAAACACCTTGCCTCGATCGCGGTTTGTGTTGGTGATGTTGAGGCATTTTGGGTGGCCAATCGCATTGGCACACGCCTGAAAAACACTTACTGGGTCCTTGTGGTTACACGCCCCGCAAGCCATGATCTCGCGCCGCAAGCAGTGTGCCAGTGGGGAAAGCTATTTAGGGTCATGGTCATGCTGTCTTTTATGATGTGTGGCATGAAGCCATTTTGAATCAAATCGCATGGGTACACTCGTTTCACTTAGATGTTGCTGACGATGCAAGTGCTACCCCAGCCCCCCACCGTACGATTCTCCGACTTTTCTTCGTCGGGCGCAGGAGTTCTTGCGTGTCTTGTTCCGGGCGTTGGACGACGATGCCAACGGGGTGCTGGACAAGGCCGAGTTCCAGGCCAGGCTCCCGCCGCGTGTTTTTTTCTTGGGACCGCTGAAAGGCTGAAAGGCTGAAAGGCTGAAAGGCTGAAAGGGGGTACATGACGATTGGGCGTCTCATCTCATCTTTGTGGGGTGCAGTTTTCCCAGGGACTTCCGAGGGAGGCAAAAGGGCATGGGGTGTGACAGCTCCCAGTCCCTTCGGGTCCTTCGATCGCTTTCCCGAAGAAACCCACTTCGTGTGGGTTTCATTTGTGAGTTTCCCAGCAAAAACAGAGGGTTACCCCCATGGAAGCTACAAACAAGTTGTGGGAGGTGAATCCAAACTTGGGCCCCTTTTTTCCAGCCCAAGCAGGGTCCGCCCTAATCATCCCGCCTTAATCCTGGAGCACCTGGGGGAGGGGAGGGGATCGCATGGCAAGCGAAGTCAAGCGGTCACATTTCAAACGCCAAGCTCTCGCAGGACATGTGCGACGTGCTGCAGTGTCTCGGCGTCCATTCGGCGAGGAACCGGCGGCTTTAACCCCAAACCCTGGCGGGAGGGGTTTTTCGGAGGGGTTGCGCCTCTCCTTTAAACGGCAGTCATGTGCAACTTGCTTCCCTTCAAACCCAACAAAGTTGATAGACCCCCCTACAGATGAACGTGGAAGCCAAACAATCACTGTGTTAGGAATTCCCCCCCTTTTTGTTTTCCATCTGAACGTGTTTGAAGGGTGGTGGAAGGCCATTTCCCTCTCAAAGGGACCACGTTGCGGGATCCATGGCAATGACCCTTTTGGTGGTGTTTCAAATGGAAAGCAAAGAAAAGCCGGGCCCAAGGTAGGTCGCAATGTGAACGGATCTGAGTTTTGTTTGGGATATCACATTCGGTTGCAGGATCCCCCCCTCCGTGGTTTTGGTTGAAAGGACACCTACCCGGCCCATTTTCGGCATATGCAACGAGCACGCAATTATTTATGGGCAGTTCTGAGAAACTACCATATCGCTCTCATAGAAACAAGCGAAAACGGGTGTCCTACAGGAAATTGGATTTTCAAGTACCCACTAAACACCAGTGATTTCCGGTAGAATGTCCTGGTCTTTTAGATCTACAACTCAGTTTGGGTGTGTATCAAAGTAGGTGGACCCTAAAAGTAGGTGGTGGTCCCTTTGGTTTCGTTTGGAAAAAAACAAAGCCCAAAAAAAGTACCGAGCCTCAACGAAGAGACATTCAGGTTTGCTTCAGGCACATGAATTGAGCACTAGATGAGCTTTGCCACCCCAAAAAGGGTCCCCGAGCATCGAAAAAAGACATTATTCCTCTACACATGGCCTGCGTGCATGTCGGGGCCCTCTCCTCGCAGGTTCGAGTTTCGGATCACCGAGAGGGACTCCACGCTGCGACACCTGGCAGGCCCCACCTTCGACCAGCCCGAAGCCCCGGAAATGGTTCGTTTTGGGCTGGTGGTGGTGGTTCCCCCCCAGCCCACCAGGTTTTTGGGTGTGGTACCTCACTCAGTTTTTCTGTTGTTTTTGTGCGTCTTTGTGCCCCGCAGGTTTTTGGGTGGGGGTTTCAGGGCTCCAGCTCTATTTCCGCTTTGGGTCGGGTTACACATCGTACAGCGCCAATGCAAAGTTAGTTTCTTTTGGGTGGGGGTGATCTTTTGTTTTGATTCAAGGGACAAAATCATGTCGGAAACCTGTCTTTGTGACCTTAGCTTGTTCCCCGAACCCAAAATGCGATTGAGTCTGGTCCAGATTTCGTGAAGCGAATGTTAGATCGTTCGAAAAGAGATCCCGCATCCCCAGTTTGGCGTGTTGGTACCGAGTTGCTTTGGGCCAAACACCCGAACAACCGGAAGGTGGGTTCAAATGAAACTGGCTCCAGCGTAGTTTTCTGATGGGCCTTTTGCAGCGGAAAGCATATTCAAGTGTTCACGCATGTCCCCCCCGGGCCTGGGGATGTTCGCCGTTGAGTTAGTGAGCCGCTCTCAAGAGTGGTAGAGACAAACCCCCTACTCCAAATAACGTGTTTGTTTGAACACCAGCTTTCATAAAGCACACCATGAACAAGCAGGCACAGGAGGGGGAATATAGTATCCCAGAAGCTACACAGATAGTAGCTCTAATGAGCCACGGACCAAACATCGTGTTAGTGAAGGTCCTTGAAGGACAGCCTCAACCATGCATAGGCGCAGATATCCGCCTTCTGTTTCTTTGCCCTGCGTCCAGGGTTTGCTTGTGACTCCGATAGGCAACATGAAAACCCCAAGTCAAGCTGCATGGGCCAGGACGGCCCAGGGAAGGGTAGGGGTTACCTGTAGCGTTTCTCTGGATGCTTCCAGCTCCATGTGATTCGGGGCTTGGCAATCCACTAGGACACCAGTCAAAAGATTTGACCCAAAGGAGTATGGCTTAGTATACTTAGTATACTTGAAGTTAAAATCAATAGAATAAACCAAAGTAAACCTTAGGAATAAGTAGGAATCGCGCGAGGACAAACTGAGGCAAAATGTTGGGAGCTGCAGCCATTTTGTACAGGGCAGCCCTGCGGCGAAAATTCCCACTTTCTCAGTGATTGAGAATTAGGTTATAAATTGATAGTTCCTGCAGGCCTATCATTTCCACTAGCAAGTCAGCGTATTTTCGATGCGCTGATGTGTGTTTCAAGTACATTACAGCAGGATGATTAGTACAATTTACCTAAGAACCTCAGCTTGTTCTGAGTGTGATTTATTGGAGAACATAATTTACCTCACCTTGTTTAAATCATACTGAAGTGCTGTATCAGCTGGATGAACCCCTATGAAAGCTGGGACAAACCACCTGCCAACTGGTGCGAAGAAGGTTTGTCTATTCACAGAGAAAAACAAGAAAACACAGTATTCTTGTGTCATTTGTTCTTCCTACAAGATCCAGGATTTTCAGGACTTTCGGACTGGTACTTGAAGGGGGGGTTTTGGGTGTTGGGCTCCACCTGAAATACAGGCGCTTGCTACCGTGAGCAATTCTTTTCATTAGCCAAGTTTCGACCCTTGTGCCGCGGGTCTTTGGAGTACTTTGGCTGAAGCTGGCTTTCTGACGGGTCGGGTCACACAACAAGCTTAGCCGGGTGTAACAGGAGCTCACCCATGACGGTCCCTTACTAGGGGTCTTCCTTCCGGGAAGAGTTTTATTTGTGTCAGGACACATTGTTCGCCTGTTGGACATCTTGAACCAAAAACAAACGCCCACACAATGCTGGCTGGTTGTTGGTTGTGCTTCTTTTGTTTTTCCGCTTCAGGTTCATGGTGTCGATCATGGAGAACGGCCGCACCGGAGCAAACCTAGGCGCCCGCCTGGGCCGTCGTTGTGTGGCCATTGGGTTGGGTGGGTGATAGCAACCACACGCTTGCATAGCGGGCATGTGTTGAACAGGAGATTAGGTGCCATGGCTCATTGCACTTTGTTTGGACAGAAGCTTCCAACGAAACGGCTTAAATGTCCGCCCTTTGCTAGTGGCCGGTTTTTTCCCCGGTTTTTTGGCAATGGTAATGTTTGAAGGGGACATTTGGGTTTATGTCGAAATGGGATTTGGAGCCTCGAACAATTGCAGTTTACCCTTGATTTCCCTTGAAACTGATCCAAAGAAGCATTGCTGAAACAAAAAGGAACCACAATCAGAGACTCTCTCCAGGTGGCTGGTTTTTGTTTGATTACCCTTCAACACCATGCCGCCCGCAGTCTTCCATACCCATACCAGGGTGCGGGAGAGGGACTGTGCTGCGGGGACTCCACATGTACTGTAAGAAACGCAAACAAATCTAAAAGCAGGCTTGACATATGCTGGCCATGAGCGTGATAGGATGATCAACAAGACACCAGATAGGAATGCTGACATTGCTTTCTGAAGGATTGATCTTCAACAGCGCAGTCAATGTTTGGCCAAAGTCGGCAAGCCTTGTGCACAGTGTCTGCAATGAACCAAGGCATTTGGGAACAGAAAAAGCAAGCACACTTGAGAACAACACTCCAAAAACACGAACATCCATAAACAAGACACCGCCCGACACAGAAGGTGCAGGCAAGTTTGGTGCTCAACGAAGAAGTACAATCTTCTCAAGGGCGTGCGGTTCAGGTAAGGCTGCAAGAGTGGGCAAGCACAGGGCTTGTGGCTCACTTTGCTGGGCGTAACGTAACGCAATTTGCCTTTAAACTTGGATTCGGGTCCCCTTAAAACGATGCTCCTTTAAAAAAGTTCCTTTCGTGCAAGCAAACATGACCGTGGCACTTAGTCACATCGGCATCGCAAGCCATTTGTCCCAGGTCGTTTGACCAACACGAGTGATGTCCAAAACGGAGATTTCTATGAAGAAACGTGTGTGTGTGTGTGTTCATTCACATCTGGATTTGGAGTGCAGAAGTGCAGAAGCCTAGCCAATGTCCCCAGCTGGTATTCCCAAAATTGCAGTTGCTGGGACCAAAATTGTTTGAGGGGTACCCTTTAATGGGGTGATTTAAAGGGCAAAGACAAATCCTCACTCCTTTTTTTGGGGGCGGGAGGGAGAACTGAAAACAATAGGGATACCCCTGACCTTTGTCAGAGAGCAGGCTATGCTGACAGATACCCTGGCTCAGCGGTGGACGTTGCCAGCTCCTCTGTGGGTGGGGGGGGGGGTCAGGGGAGACAAGAGCCACTTTCTAATGGAACCTGACTGCGGGGGTTGGTCTTCGACAACTTCCTTTGGTGGGTTCCATATTTGTGGGCGAAAAGGTAGAGGGTGGTGGGAGACTGCTGCATGTTTCAGGGGACCTTGGGTTCTACCAAGCGCCCCTTGCTGGCTTGCATCACGTAATAACAGTTCGCTTGAACTATACAGCGCAGTAGTCTATGGTCGGACAGGGAACATATTTTTCCATGTGCGTTCAGTATTTTGGCTGGTGGACGTCTTCTGCATGGTGACCGGGGCCCCCAGAGGAGATCAATGATTTCTAGAGTTTCGACTTTTGATGGTGCCGGATGCATGACAAGCCCCGCATGCAGCTCCGCTTAGCTGAGGCCATGAACTGCGTCCTTGCTGCCAATGTGCTGTGGGTCCTGGCGGAATCTTTCATTGACTTGAACGACTTGGAGGACAGCCCAACGTGGATTGAATCCGCGACCACATGGCAGCATGTTCCTTGCGAAGCGGATGCTTCAGTGATTGCCAGGGCTTGATTCAACTGGTGTGCCGGATAACCTGTTATTTCTCCCAGGCAAGCATTTGCGGTTCCGAGCAGGAGCCTCCCTTCCTGAAACAAGTGGACCTGTTCTTCTCCTTCGTTTACGTTCTCGAGGCCAGGGCCTTAGGGCCACAGGGCTACAGAACCTCACGCCTTCGAGCCGTCCGCGTGCCGTGTCGTTTTCGCATGGCGCTTTAGAGGAAGCCCAGCAACTCGACGATGGGATGTGTCTAGCTTGCTACTTAGGGTTCCCTTTGAGGGAAAGGGAAGCCAACCTTGACCATTTCCCTGGCCAAAAACAGTGCAAACATTGCGCGGATTGTATTGTCTGCTTGTTAATTTAAGCAGTTGCGGGTGAACATGGAAAAACACTGTCCTTTGATTTTTGACCAGCCGCCTTTGGACGTTGGTTCAACAACATGTTGGGTCAATAGGAGGGGGTTGCCGCGCTTCGAATGACATCTCAGGCTGCTTCGCGATGCCAGCCGACAGTGTGTGTTGGTGTGTATGTATGTGACCAACGCGAAAGGAAGCCCAGCCCCGCCCCCTTCCCCCTCCCCCCCCCGCCTCCCGGGCCAGCGTGCGTGTTACGACACGTTGGTCTTCGCCGTGCGATGCCTACCATTGTGCACGTGTGTACAAGTGTGCTTCTTGCAAGTGTGGCGGCCCTCTCCTGTTCATGCAATGTGTCGTTGGTCCCGCTCTTGGAATAGAAGCAAACAAGTTCTTCTTTGGACAAGGGGTCCAACAAGAGTTGCAACCGAACCGCGAAATATGTCTTGGAATGTGTAGAAGGCCTTTTCAAAAAGCGGGGTTCCAACTTCAAGTTTGAACCAACCAAAGCAATTGGTGCCGAAATGCGTAGAAAGCTCGGGAAACGGGGGTTTCAACTTTGCGACCAAAACGGGAAATGGTCAAAAGGCCAACAACTGGCGGGCCTGAGGCGCTTCTGAAGCTCAGTCACTGGTCTGTGGCGGAGTATTGGCACGAGGTGGACAACAGGCGGCGGATCGAGCAGTCTCCTTGCCCAACTCCCCGCAACTACCCTCTTCGTGTTTTTCAATCGCCCTGTTTTTGGGACCCTTGAAGAGGCCCCCCAGAAAATGAAAATAAAAGCCGCCTATGGGAAGGTGGAGGGGAAGGGCTTCTGGATTTGAGGCACTTTGAGGGCACGAACAGGCCTCGGTCCCAATATCCCGCCTTAAAGGGTGGTTTTCAAACATCCCCCTTTCACAATTTGACTTGGTCCTTTGGGCGCTTGGGAATTTGGGTTGGAATTCCCGAGAGAACCCTGACAACGTGCTTGTGTTTTGATGAGACAATTGCTCGTGCTGATTTGTCGTTAACCTGCAGCAGGAATCCAGAGATTTGGGTGCCGACTCTTTTTTAATGCCCCTTGAGAGCATGAAACAAGTGCGAAAAGAGTACCAGGGGGCAATTTCTGGAGAAAACCACTCAAATCGCATCCCACCCCGTTTTCTAGATCTAAGGGTTCTATGCTTTGTTTCAAAGCCTATGGTTTGGAGACTTCGGGATCTTGACCGGAAGCCAGCCACGTACGGAGCTTTCCGGCAGGTTCGACTTCATCACGAGCATGGTCCTTGCCAGCGTCGTGGCCTTGAGGACTCCTGAAACCACGGAGAGGGTCGGATGTTTTGACGGATCTCATAATTTCTTCATTTTTTTTCGGAGTCCGAAGATGTCGAGCCGAGTTTACTTGAAGCCCCCAACAAACACCACCATGAGGGGAATCAATGAGGATGTCATTGTAATGGACTCATTGGGAATCGCAGTGAAAGTTATTGGGTGGGCACGAAACCCCACTTCGGTGCTAATTGTTTCTACCGGGGTTTGCCAAGCACTCAACCACTTCCCAGATCTAAGTCAAACCCCAGGCCTGGTTTTCTGGTTTTGGGCCCATGCGTCGAAAGGCAAAGGTGGGAAGTCAAGCGACAGCTTCGTCAGAGAACAAAAAAAAGACAGGTCCCAAACCCCGCGCCCCCCTAGTGCACGGTTGAGGTGGGACTTTGCTTTTTGGCGCTCCAAAACCTCTCGGTGCAGATCGTGCGCAATGCCAATGCGCCTGACCTGAATTGCTCCAAGGTTGAGCCATGTGTCGAAATCACAGACATGTCCCAAGATGCTTCCGCTTTTCCTGGTGCGACATAGTCTCCTTTCGGCAATCCGGGTCGCAATCAGTGGCAAACTGAACCTCCAAGACAATCCCCAACTGTGGTACTTGAACCGTTGACTGTATAGTGACTCACTGTTGTTGACAGGCCAGCAAGAGTTTCTCAAATCGACCCAGTAGCACACTATTTCTTTTGGTGTCCTTTCCAAGGCACCCTCTTTTCACATCGTGTCTTTTTCTGGAACGTGCCCTGTTTGGGGTGTAAGCCCAAGGGAACCCATCACATGTTGAGACAGATGTTCTGCAAAGCCCAAGTGGCGCGAAGACTGTATGACACCAAGCAGGCATGCGACCGAGTTCAACCAGTTGGATGGCTCAGATCGCCCGCAGAACTGCAGAGTTGCATAAGTGCATAGTTCCAGAGATGCACAAGAACTGATATGATGCGTCTTGCTTGGTCAAGGACTCATCACGTATGAGGGTGCAACCGTGCAACCCTACCTCTGGGTCCGAAGCCATGTAAAACGCTACATGTGTTGTTGGCCATCCAATCCGGGCTCATGGTATCTATGCACTCGAAACTACAGAGATGGCCGCACTCCCTCAACTTTGAATGGAACCGGGCGGAGGGGGGGGTGGGCAGGGGAAAAAACTTCATGTCGGCGAGGGTTGATCACACGGGAATCTAGATTTCTGCCACTCCAGGGTCGACTTAGACGGTGCAGGAGTCAGCTAAATGACTGGTAAGCCCCGATTGACCCGCCCACGCGTTTGCTCGTGAAGGCTTGTTTCACGCTACACGGAATGTCTCCCAATTCAAAGCACTTGGGGAAGGTGTCAAAACTGATTGGACTCCCTGGCTAGACTGATATTGGTGGAGTCCAAAAAGTATGGCTTCACCGTTCTCGGTTTATGCGTGTCAAAATAGGGGGACCCCCAACCCCTTGGTTTCCCTTTCACCAAGGTCGAAAGGGTATCCTCCAAAAAGCCCACAGCCCCATATTCCTCTGAAAATGAGGTTTTGTCAAATTTCTGGCCTCTTGGCCCGTGGTGCCGTCGAAGCCGTCACGCCCAGCTGGCTCATTGGGAGCTTTTTTTCGGCCATCAGCTCTATCTCATGGAGTTGCCTATGGGTTTCGAGCGATTCCCCCCAAGTCACAATGCAGGTTCTTTTGGCATTGGGATCCAATCCTTAGTTGAGGCTTCGGGCTTGTTGATCGTTGTTGATGTTGCAGGTTCCATTTTTCCTGGGGACACAACCCCGTCTCCCTTAAAGGGGATGAATCAAGGATTGGACTTTGGTGGAATGCGGACCCCGCCGTGGTTTGGGGAAGCCGCTTGATCCCAGTTGCTGCGGTTGCTGCGGGTGGTGAAAGCCATGAAGCACCTCCGCTTCTACCAGCGGACCTGCCTCGTGGCGCGGTGGCCCGCGCGAAAACGGCCGGTCGCTGGGTGAGCTGCCCGGTGGAGTGAGGAAAGGATTACACTACGTTTGTATACTACATTTGTATACGTGTGTGCCAATGTGTGCATGCACCAACACAGAGGGATTATGGATGGGCCCTTGGGCGCGATACACTCTGGCCATGCTTTAAGCCAGCTTTTTAGCAGAAGGGTTTCCCAAGGTGGGCCGCCAATTTGGGGGCAGAGCACCGCTTGAGCAACCCTTGGCAAAGCCGCAAAGCCGTAGATGTGCTCACTTCATGTGCCTGACCGGCCGAAATCATTGAGCAAGCTAGAGCCAACCCAGGAAGCATTTGGGGTGTGTCTTTTTGAGGGTACCCCTTTTAAAAGAACACCGAACGCTTTGACGCAATTGTTCGGAAGCATCCGCTCCTATGCCCTTGCGCTGTGGAATTAAACCAAGCACAAGGGGCTAAATAAACACTACTAGTTGAGTGTAATCATGACTATACATATGGTCTTACAGTACGCCACAACCCCGTTCTGACGCTGCAAAGATGCTGGGCACTCTTTTCGTCCTGGTGGCTAGGGAGTCGAAAAGGGCCCAGAAAGGCCCACCCCTTTGCAGCGAACTGGCAGCATTAAGATTTCCCCTTGGGCTTTCGTTGCCAATTGAAAGTGAATCTTCTTAAGCGGTCCCCGTTTTTTTTGCCGTGCTCTGGGGATTTGGGACTGCGATTGCGACACGCACTGGAGCACAGGGGCCTTTTTGGTACATTGTGTTTCAGTTTTGCGAAGGATCATGACCCCTATGCACACCAGTACCCTCCAATGGAGAACCCTTCAAACAACATGCTTTTTCAGGACCCCAACACCAGTGGGAGCTTCAGGGTTTGACAACATAGACCCAAGTCCCCATGCAGACGGCACTAAGCAGCGCCCAAGAGATGTTGATTTTTGGAACCCTCTCACAAGTTGTCGGACATGACCCAAAGGACAACCATTTTTGCGGTCCACCATTTTCAATTTTCTTTTTTCTTTTTTTTGCGGGGGGATATTGTTCGGCATATCTTTTGGTATAAAAACAAAGCTCAAAGCAGTTTGGGCCAGACGAACCCGATTCCGGCTCCGCTGAAACCAAGACCTTGAGGTGACGCGGCTGCTTGCGACCTGCCGAGAGGTGCCGAATCGTTCGAGTGGGAACTCCAAACTTCTGGTTTTCGTTGCCATGTCCTCCGAGAATATGGGCTTTTCGCAGCACAAGGGCGGTGGGTGAACCCGCTGGCATGGGGCCCCAATGTGTCCTCATGAAAACCCGCGGTCCTGGTCGAGGATGCATTCGCTGAGCTTGGCAGGGATATTCAGCTAGCAGCTGAGCTTGGCAGGGATATTCAGCCCGCCTTTTGATTTGGTTCCGTGTTGCGATCAGTTTCTCAGCCCGCACAAGAGGCCCCCCCCAATTGGTTGTTTGGATTGGTGGTTGGGGGATTTGAACCCTGGTTCTTGTTGAGGGTAAATGGGAAACTACCCCATGTAGAACACCAAACTAGAGCACCGGGCTCCAGACTCCAAACCACCGAGAGACAATCTGAGGATTCAAACTTGAGGTGCTGATGCTGAATCTCTTGGTGGTCCTGCTTTGGGCCTCAGCTGGCGTCAGGGAGCCCAAGAACGCAGTTCCCAGATCTGCGTTTCGCTAGAGGAAAGCCATTTCCCATTTGGCTTTTAAGGGTCGGCTCCATTAGTTACCTTTCCACAGGAGAATGGAATTGGGGTTGGAATATGCTTTTGGGCTGAGATTGTGGTTGACCTGTTTTTGCCCTCTTCTCTTGGTGTCCCTTTTCAGGAACTCGTTTTCCAATAGCCCTTCTTCTCAAGGGCAAGCCATCCACCCGTCCAACAACTGGAACGTTGAATGCCGCTCTTTTTTTTCTCCTGTCGGGATCCTCTATTCCTGCCTGAACAACTCACTTCACACCGAGTTTGGACTTTGTTTGGCCAATCCAGGAGCGCCTCTCAGCTCCGTGAGCCCTCAGACTCCTGAACACACCCCCGAAAAGAACAGCCATCCGCAAATGCCCGCCCATTTTTTCCTTGGGACCCGTTTTCGTTGCGCGAAACACCGGCGACCAAAGGACGACTCGACCCCCCCCTCCCCCCCCACCCGCGCCCTGTTCGCCGCGAAAAACATCCGCGAGGTGCAGCTCTTCGGGGGGCAGCTGGTGGAGTCCAACCCGAGGTTGGCGGGCAAAGATTTGGGCTACTTCAGCAGCAATTACCAGGCCAGGGGGTTTTCCGTGGGGTGTCCTTTTGGGGTGCGAGTTGTGTGTTGGGTGCTTTTTTTGTTTCTCCTTTTGCTTCGGAGATCTAAGGGATGGGTTTGGGTTTGTCTGGGCCAATGATTTCAGATGCCCTCGAACTTGGGATGTTGTCGGGAACCACCGATTTGTTTTGTTTGTTTAACCTTCCCTCTTCTTTGTTTTTTTTTGCGGGGGGGGGGGGGGGTCAAAACGGGCGATTTCACTGAAGGTCTGGGGATTGTGATACTCCATGAGTTGGAGATCTTGTTCTCGAGATCCCCGAGTCATGTTGACAAACCGCTAAACGGTATCACTATCATGGAATTGGGGGAGCACGGGGTGACTGTAGGTCCAGTGCCCTGTGGATTTTTTTTTTCTTCCGGTCTTTCCACAGGTATGTCTGGGCATCTTCCCTTCAAAGTGATCATCCAGCGTGACTCAACCAGCTGCCACAAGCCCCCGAGAGCAGCCGCAGAGAGCGGTTGATTAGACAATTTGCGATTTGTCACAGACGGGAACCGCAAGCTTGTTCAAAAGGGGGCGCCGCATTGATTTTTTGGTCACTTTTCTGGGCCCCCAGCTTGCAAACGGAAAATCGATTCGGGCCCCCGTTTGGTCCCAAATTGATCGGACCCAAACTCTTTTTGTTGAAGCCTCATAGCATTCCGGTTTTGTTCATGGGGCACCAAATACTTCCCTGCAGATTAACAGGGATTCTAAACACGAGGAATCAGCTTTCGGGGTACCCAGACGGTTCCATGTCAATTTGTGCGGGGAAACAGGCCAGTTTGTTGGACACCATCCCTATCCTTTCAAGGACTTTCATGCCCGGAGCTCTGTGCAGGTCTTCAACTTCAACGACGTGCCCATGGGCATGGTGACCTTGTTTGCCGGAGCCCAAAACGCCGGAAGCACGTGGCGTGGTTCCAACAGCGCCCCGAAGCAAGCTCAAGCTTTGGGGTCGAGATCGGCTCAAGGGGTCGGCGTTGGGAAAGCCGTGTTGGGGACCTGGACTTGTTGCGCTCAAAAGCAATGGGTTCCTGTGTTTTGGGGTTTTGCCAGTGGCCCGAACACTTTCACGTCTGTGGGAGGTCCCTTCCGGAAATGGAGTTGTCAATCAAATGAGTTGGACTTTGGGACCTCGGGTAAAAAACTGGGCTCCGCAGGCAAGATTTCGAGTCTGAGGTTTGGACGTTGGGAGACTGGAATGACGACATCGCAGTGGCGTGCGTGGAGCGGACTTTGAGTTGGCCTGGGGAGCTGGGTGCTTAAGGGGAAATGATCCAAAGGCAACCCTCGATTTGACATACCATAGCCTTTTTTCCAGGGCGTTGCCTTTTGCCGGGCCTCAGGAATGGTTCGGTTCGGGGTTCCAACTCATTCCCTGAGACCACCCCGCTCAAAAGGTTATGACAACGAGACAGGTTCATGTGTGTAGCATCTGAGGAGAAAACGTCTCACCCAATCTACTGCTAAAATAGGCAACCCTTCGCCATTGTCCTTCCGATTTTGCAATGGTGTTTCTCTTCGTTTCTGGGAAACGAGGGTGTCTGAAGATCGGGCCCTCCTTATTATTTACCGTGGCATTCCTTTCAGTTTCCAAGCACCAAGTCCAAAGAGAGATGGATGTGTTTGAGGCCTTCCAATCAATCCCTCTCACTGGGATTGGACAGGAGCTGGCGGAGCCCTGGAGCGCCAAGAAGGCAACCGGACAATGAGCGGTGTCCTTGGGAGTTATATGTTTCCGGCTCATCTCCCTAAGGAACTTGGACTTGAGACTGTATGGGTAACTGGGTTACCAGTTTAGTCGGTAAACAGAAAGTTTGCACTTTTCTAACCAATCCACAGGAAGTGAGTTGGGGATAAAGGGGTCAGGATATTCCAAAAGCTAATCCCCAAAGCACCGAAAATTGAGGGATAGGGTGATAAACGGGGAAGGTGACAAAAGGGTGAATTCAAGGAAGGGGTAATGTGATAAAGGGTATTTGGTGATAAAGAAGGAATCACACACACACAAGATGTGGTGGTTTTGAGTTTCATTCTGAGTCTCAAGGTGTATGTCCCCTCAAAATCATCACGCCAAGGGGTACATGATGCGTGCCAGACAACCACGATGAAGGTTCCTGTGGCCAGGATGAGGGATCCACACAGCCATTGTCCTTCAAGGCACTCTCTTCGCCTTGGGCGTTAGGAGTTTGAGGCCTCTGGGGCAAACTCGATCTGCTACTGACTTGGGGGATTGCTTTTGGAAAAACTGGCATCCATTTAGTGGCAACAGTACTCCATTCGATCATACTTGCACTTATGGTTGCTCTTATCTTTCATGTGTAGGGATGTCCAACCAGGCCCTTAAACACAGTTCACAGCTTGATCATTCGAGCGCAATAATTCAGTGGGAAGCACGCTACTTTGCAAGATGATGCCCAGGACTTGCTCGTACACATGATTCAGGTTCGCATGATGATGTGCAGGGAGCGGGGATTTTAAGTTTTGGCAAAACTTGCTATTCTATCAGACTGCCTCCCCTGCCCCCACCAACAGTTCTCTTGCTTGAAATTACCGACTTTGTGGTGATTCAAACTTCATCCCTCATGGGGTCCGGTCTTCCATCATCGAGCAGGGTCCACTTGAGCCATGGTCCACCCAAGAGGGTCCTTCCAGGAAAACATATCGACCATGAGGTTTTTGCTTAAGGGAGCCATGACCCAAGTGGTAGGTGCTGATTTGGGCCTTTCTCTTGAGCTACTACGTCGCCTCGCCGTTGCTGGCCTACAACGCGCCTCGGCCACAAAGAGCGGCGCAGCGTCCCACTTGTACTGGAGGAGTCAGATCAGGAGATCCAACATGGTAATATGGCACTTGGCTACACAAAAACAAACAACTTGTTTAAGCAATAACAACTTTTCTCAATCAAATAATCATTTTGAAGACATACAACTTTCCCCCAGCAGCGGAAAACTATGAGGTCACTGTCAGATAATTTGTTGGAGTCCGGAGCACATCTGTGGGGTTTTTGGAAGGCTTTGGGGGTGCGGCGTTGCACAGCCCCGCATGGAGAAGTTGCTTCCCAGTTCTGTGTTGGGGTTATGTTTTTGTCCTTCTTTTTTCTTCTTCGTTTTTTTAAAGGGACACCAACAGGAACCAGCAATTTTAGAGAGCCCCTTTTTTCAAACACCCTTTCAGGTTTCTTTGAAGTATTTCCACATGCGCCCAACAAAAAGGGATGCTTCATACTAAAAAGGAACAGGAGCCACACCAAAGGAAAGCGCAATCATCCTCGCGAGAACATGAGGTTTTGCCAACACGCCTAGTGGTCTATGGTCAATTTGGGAGGGACATTGGCGGACTCGCGAACTTGCCCCCTCGTTTTGACACGAGGCATGTTAGAACCGCTTAGTGCACGTTTCATAGGGACGACAACCCAAGCCTTATGCGTGTCGCGTGTGTTTGTCGGGTCTTAGGATTTTGAATAATGTTAACTTCGGATCATTCCGGACTATGCCAAAGGAATCCCCCTTCCAGGGAGCTGATTTGCCATGAAAAGAAATAGAACCACCAACTCTTTTCTTATGGTTCTCTGGATTCCTATGGTTGAGTTTTAATCCTAGTCGGCGATCCATGTCTCGGCAACTGGCGAAGGGAAACCTGGGCGAACCGCAAAACCACCCGGTGATAGGGACCGGTCCCGATTTCCTTTGCCGGTTTTAAATGTCATTTTTCTGGCTCATCTGAAGGTTTGCCTTGGTATGGGTGATGGTCAACACTATGCTTTTGGGTTTTTACTTCGCACCCATGGTTTAGTCAGTCATCCCCTTTACCTTTCCGCAGGGGGAATTGTGTCATGTACTGTTACTGTAAAACATCCACATCCACGGGTTCAACCCCCATTCAAAGAATGGCTGACCCACTTTAGATGATGAAACTCCTTCGGTAAACAATGGGTATATCATATAGCCTCCCACCAATTAACGTGGAACCTGACGTTCGGAGCCTGGAAGACCATGTTGTCAGGTTCTATGTTAATTGGTGGGAGGGTAATCTGTGTTGACTGGTTTGAATCCCAGGCCGATCCACGGAAATGTTCATGCGACGTTCGCGGTTCAGGTGCTCTCCGCCTTCTCCATCGACGTTTATCAGAAGATCGACGAGGAGGCCACGGTGAACGGATGCCCCGAATGGGACCCCCATTTTGCTACAGGGAAATGGAATAGCTGGGCCTCCCCTTGGATTCACTCATGGAAGCCCAATTGATTGAAGCCCTGGTTGCCAACTTTTCGGAAGGGGATTGCCGAAACTCTCGGGGGCGGATCAGTGGGCTAGAGTTGGTTGAGCTTACTGTCGCACCTTGGGCGATTGGGCCAGGGCCCCTTCAGACCTCGAGACTGGACTGGTTATGTTGCAAGTTGTGTTGTCAGATCAATGAACGCCTGGTTGGTCCATCAACTGCGCCCCTTTTAGTGGACATGTCTGTCGCTTTTATGGGTTGACACCCTCCCAATAGTCTTTAAGTATATTCATTAATACGCGGTGGTCCGTAGGCGTTGGTCAGAAACAGGGCTATGGGAGGTAAATGTCAGGCAACAAACAGCTGTAAGCAGCGTGGATGCTGGAATTGTCATGCTCTAGGAAAGTTGTGGCAAGTGGCAGAGCAATGGTGGCCCTTCAAAGTGCGTCCACAATCGCCGATGAAACCGGCGTTTGAATGTGATGGTGATGCTTAAGGCTGCCGAGTGAACATATCCCAGCACAAGTGGTTGGAGGTCAGAAACGCGCGCCCAGTGGCAAAAGAGCCCCAAATGTCGGCAACCAACATGCGGGGTGATGTATTTTTTCTTCCAACCATAGCAACTGCGAGTGACCTATTGCCTCCGTTCTGTCCGGTGCATCGTTTGGCTATTTAGCGGCTGCCTATCCCAAGTCCCTGGGAGTTTGGGCTGGATGGAAGTCACCGGAGCCTTCGTTTGGACGCGCGTGAGGTTCAGAGCCAGGAGGAGACGAGGGCGAGAGGATGGGAGGCCAAGCTTTTGTTGAAACCATGGTCTAAACTAGAAGATGGAGTTGGGGGGATCCCTCACCTTGAGGTTGAGGGGATGTCTAAGGCACTGTCAAATCCACGCTGGGCACCAGTTGGGATTGGTGATTGGTAGAGTGGTAGAGTTTCATCCATTCCGTTTGGTGCAGGATGTCCATCCGCAGTATTCTTTTAGCTGCTTCCAGTTGGTCTTCCTTTGTAGGGAACGAAGATCTGGTTGGCTCAGCAATGTTTCCAACTCTAGTGGATGAGATGCGAGTGAGGGGCTCCCTTACACGGAAGTGTTCTGGTCTGACATGGTCTGACAAATCGCAATACTGCCTCCGGGCAGGAAACCACTTTCGTATGGTTCAAAACATATCTTCAACATCAGCGATAAACCATGGGACGAAGTACGGGATTCCTTGTTGCCTATTGCAAAAATCCGGGACTCCGTAGGGGTACAAAATAAAAATCTGCCACCCTCAGAAACCCCCCCCAAAACCCCCTAAAACCCTCCAAAACCACCCCAGAACCACCCATCATGGGGGCTGGGGGGAGGGAGCAGAGGGGAGGGAGCCCAAATAAGCCCTAAATACGGCCGTATTTAGGGCTTATTTGGGCTCCCTCCCCCCCAGCCCCCATGAACCCAAAACCCTCCAACCCCCATGCCCCAACACTTCAAACCCATTCCGCCACCCAAACAGGTTCCGAACCGCTGCACCTTTCCGTAGGAGAACGGCTACGAGCTTTGCGAGGTGGAGCGAAACCTGCTGATGATTCAGGCGATGAATTTGGTGAAGGGCTGTACCACAGGGTTCTATTTCGAACATCCCCCAAAAAGGCTAATACTCGTAGCGGTCGGAACGGATATGTTTTTGGAGCGCCACTTGTAATCCCCTTTGCGATGTCGTCGGGATGGCCCACATCGCAGATGTCAGATGATGGGGAATCATGGCCCGAGGGTTGTTGGGATTGGGATTGGAAAGGATCTGAAATTGGGCCGATGCGTTGCTGCTTGAGTACAGGGTGGTCACCGGGGTACTGTGTGCATATATATATATATATGTACACATGTATTATCTCTCTCTCTCTCTGTGTGTGTGCGCGTGTTTGTGCATGTGTTTTAATCTTCATTCATCAACGTGCTCCCTGGAAGCCAAAGACCATACGTCGTTTTCCCGGACAAATCATGGGCTTTGCCGAAGACCCGTTGAAGGCCTACCCCCGAATCGGTTGATCGCTTCGTTACGCCGGTTTCTGTTGCCTTCGACTGCGGTCGGGGCATGTGGCGCCGAGTGGAGGAAGAAATGGCAGACAACGGCTGGGTGTTGCACATGAAGGACGCGGGTTGGGAATGCCTTTTTCCAGGCTACCCTTTTGGGCTGTTTTTAACCACAAATTGTAGGGACCTGTTCTGGGTGCGATTTTCGGACCTGACTACACAGGCAGTCCTCGCTTGGCGAAATCAGCTGGGTTCAAACCCTTGGATTAGCTACTGCAACCTCACCTGAGCGTTGTTACACGGGGTAACGTCGCTTTTCCTACCGTATGTTTTTGTGTCGTGCTGCCTGTTTGGGCAGTCTACAAGGCTATGAATTACAATGAGGAATGCCCTCTCAAATGGCTGGTGGACAAACATCCCCACATTATGATGTCCACCAGAGCATCCCCCTATTCAAGTCCATAGCCATACGAGGCTCCATGCATTTAAGGACGACCAAACATGGCCCTATTTTCGGATAGGCTAACCAAAAAGAAGTCCGACCATTTTCCCGACTTTGGCCAATGGGAACACGGGAGCTCCCCCTTGACAGATGGCCTCGAGGAGTCTGCAGACTTGGCCAAGCTGCGGATCCACACCGCGCTCTTCACCAACTGATCCCAATCGGGGGTCCGACGTGGGCTCCAAAAGGGCGTGTCTTGCTAGGCTGGTACCCTTAAAAGAAAAGCTAAGGGACACACAAAATTGGGGGTCCGATTTTAAGACACTCCCAAATGCGTTTTGAAATGGACCATGAAGATCAATTGAAATGGACCCAGCGTTTTGAACCCACGTTGCCTGTCGAGTTCTATGGCTTGCAAAAGGGAAGATGTGGTGAACCCGTTTGCCACCTGGTAGACGCAACGCAATGCGCTGCTGGTCTGGCTTTGGGTTCGATTCGAACCTTTCTTGCCAACTTGGGAAAACAGTCGTCTTTGTTTTGCGGGAAAATTATGACCCCCGTTCCCCGGGCGAGTTGCAGACAGTCTCAAATCCGATCAAGTGAATCTTTGGATCTGATAGGCACGACTTGCGGATCTGATGATTCCGGCGTTGGATTTGAGTGCCTTTCAAGGCTTGGCTGGCAAAGCACAGCACCAATCGTTTTCATCCAGAACTTTTAAGCCATCGCTGGATTGCCCGGCATTGCAGCGGGGACAATGCGTCCGAAAAGTCGTGCTTTGAACCACTTGTTTTGCCGTGGTCATGCTTGCTTGAGGTTATGGGGATTGTCTTCTTGAACATGAATTCAAGCCTACCATCATAATGTTTACCGTGGGTTATCGGTTTAATTGCTTGGCGGATACCAACTGGATTTCCGTCAGACCCACATTCCGACCTGGACGTGGCCTGAACCTTGGAAGTTTGCTTATCTCAACCTTTCCCGGCACTTTCCGAATTCCTCGGGTTGCCTGATTGTTGCGCATCAGAAATGTTAGGGTGTCCGTCTTTGAAGCTCCATTTTTCGTCCACTCGTTCGAAATGCTCGTAGCTCGAACAGATGGCCTGAAATTGCGCTCGCAGTGAGCCATCTTGGCGCGGGCACTCAAACGAACGAAACTTCAGGTGCGTGTCTTGACCAAACGGGACCATGGCTCACAAATCAGGGTTTTCAGAGCCAGCTCCGAGTTCAATTTCGTCCTTTTGGGAGGGACAAGCGGGGGGGAACCACCAAATTATGCCGACAACTGCGGGACTCCATCGAAGCGGTTCTCGGTCAAGTATTGGTAAATGGCTACTGGGTCATAACCCACGAACAGGGTTAGCTCGATCCTCTTGAGCTTCTAAGCGGCTAAGAGGCGAGCGAGCCGTTCAATTTTCCACTTATTGGCTTGGCCAAGCACCCAAGTGAATGTCCCACGGGGTGTTTTTTGAGGGTACCTTTTCCAGGTTGGTTTGAGGGGAACACCAAAAGGACAACCACCAATCCACAGGGAGCCCGCAAACTTGACACATAGCACAAGTGGCTAACTGATTATTAATAGTTTACTCCTACAATAATGATTTGTATGGAAGTACCCCGCAAGCCCTTTCTGATTTTTCAGGCTTAAGAAAACTCTTGGCTTGGATTGGTGGCTTGGGGGTTTGACCCCCAGGTTCTCGTAGAGGGTAAGCAAGAAACTAGCCCCAACCTCTGAACCACCAAATCATACCAAATCCAAGCTAGTTGGAGGGAAGCTGATGACCAAGAGTTGTTTCTCTTCCCGCTTTGGCTCGGCCCGAGCTCCGAGCTTGGAGCGTTCCGCGTTCCTGCCGTCGGGATCCCCAGAAATCGCGTGCCATGGCCGAGGGCTGTGTCTATGTGTGTGTGTGTGTGGTGTGTGTGTGTGTGTGGTGTGTGTGTGTGTGTGGGTTGTGTGTGTGTGTGTGTTTCGAGGTTACCCTTGTTGGGCTGGGAAGAGGACATCACCTGTTTAGGGCCGGCGCAATTTGAATCACATAGGGATGTTTTCAAGCAATCCCAAGCTGAGGCGACCTTTGCAAACTTGTTCCCCATTTTTGTCAACATAGATCATATGGTTCTAGTTATCCGTAAATCTCTCGGACCCAGTTTAGATACTCCTTTGGGGGGGGGGGAAGCTGCACGGCAGCCAGAGAAAAGAAGCTCTTTAGATGCCCAGAGATCTTATTTTAGATGCCTGTTATCGCTTAGATACCCCTCACGTAACCCTTACGCACCTCTTGGATCCCTCAGTCCTTGCGTCGCCCTTAGATGCCCTCCCCGTATCGTCCGGTTCCCGTTTCCAAACGCTGAGGGCAAGGCCGGAGAGCCGGAGAGCCGGAGGCGTGCACATTGTCCAACCGTGGGAAGCCCCTTTGTGGTTCCATATTGGGGATTCAATCTCCAGATTCGCTTTAGGTTACACCAGGGTGAAAGTAGATGGCACAATTCACTTGTGGGTAAGGGGACGACTAAACCATCATGGGCTGGAATTGTGCCGTCTACTTTCTCCCAACTGTACAAAACAAGTGTGTGTGTGTGTGTCTCTCTGCGCCTGTGCTTTCCTCCTTTCAGGTCGGTTTTCACTCATACCTGAATGGTACCTCCCCCCCATTTTCCAGGCAGAGTTTGTCAATCCACCGCTCGAGCTCATGGCCAAGCCATTGGTCCTCAACAATTCTTAGTCACTGTTAGTCGCTAGTAGCCACGAGCTCTTTTAAGAATTGGAACGCGCTCCAAAAGGGTTGGACATGAATCCCATGTATTTCCAATGTCCACCAACGGGTCCCCAATGCAGCCAAGAGAAGCCCAACAGAAGCCACACGATGTTGCCCTACGGAAAGTCACCTTGAGACCCATACACCTATCCCTGTTTGCAGATGGTGCAGCTTGCAACCAGGGAAAAACATCATGATTCCTCAAGGCCCAGCCCTACTGTGGATGGTCGAATTCCTGCACCAGTTGGGATTCGCAAGCCCGTTATGAATACCAGGATAAATGGTGCAGGGATTTTTCGTCCATCAGTATTCAGGCGTATAAATACCTTAGTTGCATGGCCGCATTTGCAAGAGGCCTTTGATAGGGGCCACCCCCCCGGAAACAAAAAAGAAACAACGAGAAGCACGTGTGTTTGCTCTTAGAGTCTTAGAGGGAACAATGCTGTTTCAGCGCTGTCGGAAAACCAGCGCTTCAAACCCCACAGGACCAACGGAAGTTCCTGAAAACGGGCTTCGGGCTGGTAGTTTGTCAGTGCACAGGCTCGGGATGGGACGTTCACGCATTTTGCAAGGAATCTTTGGGAAGTCGCTCCCGCTGTTGGGTTCTTGAGATCCAGGTGGTCGGCACGTGGCGCGCGACTCACACTCGCGACTCGCGACTCGCGACTCGCCGCTCCGCAGGTCTGGCAAGCAACACACGCCGCACACACACACACACACGTTGCACACGACAAATCAGGCCATCATTGACTTCTCCCTGTCTTTACCCTCAAACCCTTTTGCCTCTTCGCCTGACCTGAGCATTTCTCCGAGACCGAAAGAGCTGTGCGCGCCTCAGTGGTCAGAGTTCAGGGACTGGGGTTACAAGCACCACCGGGAAATGACTCCATTTGGGGTATTTCCAGAGGCCCGGACCACCGGCTCTTTGAGGGTGCACAGTGTTCCTTAATCAGATGGTTTCAGCTCAAGGTCATGCTGGCTTGCATTCGGTGCTGGCAAAGTTTGATTTCCCCCGCTCCGCACTCTATCGGGCTGGGGTTGGATATGATGTTTTCCTTTGTCCAATGACTTCTGACTTGACGCAGCTTTGCGGGCTTTCTGCTGCATTCATTCCGCACACAGGCCATGACAAACTCCAACATGGGAGTGCGCTTCTCAGCAAGGGCCGGTGTCAGCTGCAAATCGAACGATGTGAAACTCAGAAGGAGTGACCACGATTCCTAACGGGGCATCACCTGGCAACAAACTCAGGCATTTCATGCAACCCTCCCTTACGCTAACGGGTCCTTTCACGAGGAACCTGGTTTGCAGATACCCTCTCTCAAACAATATTTGTATAAAGTGACTCCCAGCTTGGGCAATTGTGCTTGCACTGCCAGCAGGAGGTTGTGCTTGTTCTCCTACTGGAAATCATAGGGGAATAACTCACCGACCATGCCCTACCAGGATCCATTTATGGTTGCCTAGACATTGGGTTCTGTTGTTCAATAGTACATGCTCAACCAGTTGACACAAGCATTAGCGGCGTCGACAGTATGCGGAGTTGTGCCATTATAGAGCAACCAACCTCGAGGCCACTGGGGCAGGACCACAAAGCAGAAAGATTCCCCCAAATAATTTTGGCAAATTGGAGGAGGTTCTACTCCCAGGCCCATGTGGAGGGCTCTCAATTGATGGACCTCCCTTTGGTATTTAAAGGGACGAGAGGGAACCAATCATTAAGGGGACCACTAGTTTGAGAAACACCCAAATATAAATCTCTACACCCTATGTTGGTGCATTTTGCCAGGAGACGTCAATAAGGTTTTGGGCACTGCTCGATCTGCTGATGCAAATTGTTCGGAACAAAGTTGAGGGCCCCCGGAGGCGAGTCGTATGCTTGAGGGAGTCCACTTAGTCAAGGCTGCCCGTGTCTGTTATCAAGCCCAGACCTCCAGTGGGTTGCTTCCTGTTTCTCTGTTTGTTGAGGGAGTTCCCTTTAAACACATCGAACAACAGAGAGCCCATTTTTCCTTTGGCAAATGTCAAATTCGGGACATAGGGGGGACGAGAATTAAATATCAAGCGCACGCCCATCATGGGAGTTGTGCGTTTTTTTGGCCCTGAACCATGGAACCCAAACACAGGGTCTTGTTTTCCCGGGCACCTCTTTTTGGGGTTCGGATATGTGTTGGTACCGCCTGAACCGCGTTCTTCACCTCTTCGGCCTTTTGGGGCCTGGAGCGCCCTTCCGGCGCCGAAGGCCCTGCTGCTCAGTTTGCCGGAGTGCCTTTTGGGACTTCTGCAGTACTTGGACGCGCAGGCTTGTGGGTTGGGCGCAAGGTGTGGCTGTCTATTGCCGCCCCCCAGAGGCCCAAGGGCAAAGATTGGAGCATTGGGGTCCGGTCAGGTTGGTGAACCATCGGGATTTTCACTCATTTCAGTTTGGTTTTCATCTACCACAATCCCTTTGTTCTCTTGGATACCTGGGCTTAGGCTTGGTTTCTCTTTGGCTAGCCCCAAAATAACTTTGCAACCTTTCTGGCAAATGACAAACGCTCCCAACAGCACGGGGCGATCAGATCGGATTGGCACTGGTTTTGTCGGGTACCCCCTAATGATTAATGGGTGCTTTGGATTGGTTTAGGGATTTGAACTCCCGGTTCTTGTAGATGGTTCGTCACCCCTCCAAAACAGCCGATCCCAACCACCAATTTGGGGGAAGCTGATTCGCTGGATGTGTTTGCATGAGCTTGGTCAAGGAGAGCAAGGCATTTATTCAAAGTCACGAAAGGTTCCACGACCCAGAACACATAGGAATCTAGGGTACACGATACTGTCAATGAAATGAAGTATATGAGCGGCCATATCATGTGATAGATACAAGCACTAAAATGGGGCTCTTAGCGCTGATGCAAACTTGGATAACAGTCCAACCAACAACCAAAACCGACCAACCAAACCAAACCAAGCATGCCTCGGCCAGGGCTTGGCGCAGCTGCGGCGCTGCGCCCACGTCGGCCTTTTGGCACAAGAAGAAATGTGGGACCTTCGAAAGGGAAAGCACCAGGGTTCAACCCCCAATTTAGATGACAATCCAAAAGGGTTTGTCTCCTTTGAGGGTACCTTTGTTTGGTGGTTTTAAAGGAAAACGAAAAGGACAACCAATTTGCAAGATGCCCTATATTGAGACAAGCCCACAAGTCAACAAGCATTTTGCCAACCAGTTGTTCGTTGGACAGACCAGTTTGGTTTGACCTGTAGTTCTTCACATGTTTGCCGAAGCACCGAGAGCCATCAACAGTTTCAGTAAACCACCCGTACCCTCTGTCCACAAGCATGGAACCCACGAGAGGGTACGACGAGAGGAAACACATCCAAAGGAGAATGACCAAGGTGTTTAGGTTGGATATCCGGATGGAGCTCGTTTCCCAAACCGAGGTTAGTCTGAAGGGTTCATCTCACCGAGTTATAATGGGCTCACGAGCAGGTACAACGACCTATGAAGGTCCCTTAAGGGATTCCCCTTCTTTCCCTCAGTTGTAAACCGACCTTTGATCTTTGGCTTTCCCATTTTGTGCCATAGTCAAGGTCCCAAAAGGTGATCACCTTTGATTTCCAGGTCCGAGCATTTCAAGTTGGTTTGCCGAGACGATCTTCGAGCCGAAGTCAGAAAACGGGAACACCCAAACCAATTGTCAAGGACACCCCGACATTTTCCTGCAAACATTTTCACACGGAGCCGAAAACAGGGTCCGTTTCTCAGGAGACCCTCAGAGTTTGGACCTTCCCTTTTGAGTCATTTGAGTCGGGCAGGCATTCACCAAACAAATCGGGACGCGGACAATGCATCCGCAGGAACCCATTTAGCACCCATGCGACCCATGGAAGCGAGCCGAGGCGGCCAGCGGGGCACAGCGCTGGCGCACGCCGCGCGGGCCGGGGGCCCAGGTTTGGCCCAGGAAACATGCCCACTCCCAATCTGACCAAAAGAGGAGGTATTTGCCTGTCAAACCAGGTTTCCCAACACATTCCCTTGACAAACGGACATTTGGAGTAAGGGGTATGTGGGGGCATGGGAGGATTCGGCGGCTTCCAAAACCGGTAACTTTTGGAGATTGGTGCACCATTTTCGCAGGTCATTCTACTACCTAGTTTCATATGGGTTACAGTAGTTGGGGCCTATACAAACGCTTGTCACCATCTTGGTAGAGCCAGAAACGTATGTACATGATTCGAACCCGGGATGAATCATGGAAGCGGGACAGTTTCCCCCGAATCTTCTGACCGATCCCTTGAAACTTGCGAGGTTTGTGTTGGTGTTATATGTTTCTCAACTCAGGCGATGCCTGAACAATGGTGCGTTTTGTTTTCCCCCTCAAAATCCATCCCAAATCTTTGGCACCCTCAAACAAAGGACTGCCATACAGGAATTAGTACAGCTCCTCTATGGTTTCGACACGTTGAGGGGGAGCATGTGTTTTGCAAGCACTTTACCCACCAACCCCCTTGGTACGCCACCTCCCAGACCAGCCCTCTAGAAACTAGTTTGAGACTTTTTTTCATGGATGCCTGCCGTTCTTCGCCCTGTTTGGTACTCATTCAATATTTGCTCAGTACCATTCCGGGGAGGGTCCACGTCGGGGCGCATGCATACCTCGGGAATTCATGTGGAGGCTGGATCAAAGACCATTTCGAGGGGATCCCCTTGTACGGAGCCATACAAGGTAGTGGGCAGAATATTAGTACCCCTACGAAGCCATCATACTACTGCCAATTTGTCCCCATGGCTCGACACTTCCGGATCTCCCAAAATTGTGTCCTTCCCAGACGTCGACCCGTCCTTGACATAGGGCCCTCAAACAGCTCTCTGACATTCATCTCTGGATAATTATTGAAACTTTTATATGTTTCTTTGCTTCTTCTGTAGAATTATGTTATTTTGGAAATCATTACATTTGGTTTTTACATCAGACTTCATTGTGTTTCTTATAATTCTATGTATATTTTCAGGATCAAATACTTACTGTTGGGCTGGAAGTAACTTCTCATAGACATATTTTCTTTTATTATTCCATAATCTCTGCCGAAGGCCGCAGCCTTCCGGAGTGCCTTCGAGCCCGGCAATCTGATCAACAACAAAAAACGTGATTGAAGAGGCATTCAGCCTTTTTTTGTTGAAAAGTCGAGCTGGGGGGAGGCGCCTCAACCTGGAAGGCAGCCGCCTGCAGCCGTTTTTTCCAGCCTCGAGGGGCCTCATTAGACCCCTCTGGAGGAGGGGTCCAATGCCGTCGGGAGGCGGGCTGATGCCGTGCGCCAACGCGGCTCGGTGGTGACCTAGCCCAACCGGTTTTTTGGACCCGGGAATACAAATCCAGCCAAATAACAAGTTTGAGGTCGGAAAAACAGGGTCCCCCTTCTAGCCTTTTGGGATGTGAAACACTGGCAAAGTTGTTCCCCCTCAAAAAATGTGTCAAACAATTGCATGTTTCTCATTGAATTGTTAGTCTACTTGTTTGTTTCGGTCAAAGACTAGCCCAGGATGCCACATTTTCCCACTCGCCCGTGATGACCTTCTCCTCCAACCACGCGGATTTCGCGTCTTGGATGTGGATCGGGTCCTTTTGTTCCGTGGCGTAGTGTTTCGGCCTTCTCCTTTTTTGATTTTGCTCGAAGAGTGTTCCTTAGGGTGACCGTTTCTCGAGCTGCACCTGACAGGGAGGCCCTTCAAGAGGAGAATTGCTCTTCCAAGTGTCCTACCCCAGCTCTTTTTTTTTGAAAACATTTACGAGGGACACCCATCTATTTTTCCAAACGGTCACCTATGGCTTCAGGCGGCTTTAGGGTTCTTTCCGTTCTTGACCAAACCAGAGGACGACATCACCCTCGAGCCGCTGCAATGGCGGGATGAGCGGCCTGTGCCCAGCCTCAGCAAGTGCAAAAGGGGTTGCTGTTGGGGATGCCACCTGGGCGTACTACTTGTTAAGGTTTGCTCAAATATGGGACTGCCCACATGGCAAACAAAGAAAGGCGTTCCTTCAAGGGCTTCCCCTGCCAACCTGAGAAGGGCGCCCTCACGAAGATACATCCTTAACTATGGACCAGAGTCAAGCACATTGCTGAGGGAAAGGTCGCGTTCCCATGGAATCCACCAGAGGGCTCCTTTTGGAGGCAAACGGATGTTTGCAGGACCCAGTCAAGTTCCAATGTTGCTGGAGAGGAGGGCACCCTGTTGGGCCCACAACTACGCGTGGTTGTTTGAAGCCGAAAGGAACAGTCGATCCGCTTTGGGCACCGCTTGAACCAGACCCGACTGCTGGGAAAATGAACCAGACAGGCACCTTCAAAGAAGACCCCCCCCCCCTCCCGGAGTGGTTTTAACAAGGGGTTGCGTCAAACCTGGAGTCCGTTCACGGCGGGCGGGGG
Source organism: Effrenium voratum (assembly GCA_963377175.1). Taxonomy (NCBI): domain Eukaryota; class Dinophyceae; order Suessiales; family Symbiodiniaceae; genus Effrenium; species Effrenium voratum. Next base: position 182,754 of record CAUJNA010003616.1, read on the forward strand.
AGAAAGAGGCCTGGAACTTCATGTTCCATTTTGCCTTGTGGGGAAAACTGGAAAAGTGGAATGGGGGGAGCGAAACACCTAGCTTTGGTACGGGCATCGGATATTGTTTTTTTTTCTACCTTGTATTGAAGGGAGGAGGGGCGCATGTTTGCTGGTGCCTTTCCTTTTTTGTGAGCTTCCCAGTTTGGGGTCCTTGCTTTGGACGCGCAGCGTTTGAATCCGGAACTGGGCCATCTGCATGGCTGTGAATGAAGAACCTATTCTAGAGGCATTGGGCAGAAGGCTCTTTGTCAAGACCATAGGTGTCCTTCTTAGGGTAGTTTGGCTAGACATAGTTTGCACTGGTTTAGATTGATTTAATTCTATTTGCCAGCGCCGTGTATCTTTCCAAATGGTCACCTATGGTCAATACTATAATATATTTACATATTCAGACACAGTGTGTACATATATATATATATATACTGCCTTTGCGTTGCAAGTTTCAAAAGGAGACATATTGAACTGACCATGCACGGGATAAACGACCCTCTCCCTTCCCTCGCGCCGTTCCGCTCCCCAAGCAGCAATTTTGCCATTTGGGTTGCCAACTGTTCGGTATCCCCTTTAAACAGCGGAAAAAGATCGGCAAGGTCCAAAGAGTGCCATTTTAGTGGATGGTTCTACTGCCTTGTTTCATATGGATTGTACAGTCGCCCTTTTAAACCTTAACAAAGCCTATACAAACCTCAATAAAGCCTATATAAACCTTGATAAAGCTTTTGTAAACCTTGTAAAGCCTACATGCACCTTAACAAAGCCTAACAACGCCTACATCCTTAACAACGCCTGTATAAACCTTGATAGCCGCGTTAGTAGAGCCAAGCGTCTCGGGTTTGTTGCGGTCGCTGATTCCGAGGTGGCCCAGACTCAGAACCAGCCATGGGCCACCACCCCGACGGACATCACGCCCGACGCTTCCTTTGTGCTTTGGCTGACCCGGGCTCCCCCAAAATGTGGGGTTTCCCTGGGTTCTCAAAATGGGTTCTCATTGGGGGAACCGGGGAACCTCCTTCTAGCTGGTTTTCCTTTTGGTGTCCCTTTACAGAGAAAAAGGGGCCTCACCAAAAACAGACATTCCCAAATAGGTATGGCAAGAGGCTCTTCTTGTTTTTCACTGGTCTTTCACCGAGTATCACTAATGTTGAACGAGCTCACCGTTGGAGGTGTACAATGAGCAAACAAGCCCATGATGAAGGTCCCTGGAGATTCCCTCGTGTGTTTCGGAATTGTAGTCATTTGTCCAGATCCATTGCGTCCGGGTATTGTCTTCCGGGAGCCCGGCATGATGCGCGTTTGCGCGTTGAGCATAACAGAGGTGCCAGGTCGGAACTCCTGTCGGCGTGTAAGGCTTGTAGCTTATGTGGTTTGAGCTCCTTTCTTTCCTACAGCGATACCCGACTCCTCTTGCCATGCTTCGCTTTGTGGTTTTCGCTGTTTCCCCGAGGAGCCAGCGCTGTGCCCCCTTTTGGTGATGAAGTTTGGTGGCACATCGGTGGCAGGAGCAGAGGCAGTGCGCAGGTGTGCCTCAATCGTTCGCAAGGCAGGGGCAACCCCATTGCAACTGTGCATTTTTTTCTGATTCTAATTATTTGGCCTCTCATTCCAATCGGAGCCCATGTCCCACACGGCAGGCGCAATCCGACAGACCGATAGTCGTTGTGAGCGCAATGGGCAAGACGACCAATGCGCTGCTGAGAGCAGCCAATGCCGCACTGGAGTCTTCCAACGTGGACATCAGCGAAATCAGGACGGCCAATCACTTGGATTCTTATATGTATCTAATATGTATATATATATATATGTGTCTTTGCTTGTAGGAGGTCCCCGTTTCATTCGCTCACCAAAAGGAAAACTGACTTGGAAAAGATGTCTAAAGGGAAACTTCACTGTTGTTGGCAAGTTGTTTGTTGTTCTTTTTGTTGGTTCTGTTCAGTTTTGATAGGGGGCAGCCAAACAGTTATTGCTACCATAACAAGGGTTGTACAGGAAATCAAGAGAACCATTGCGTTTTGAGGGGGTGCCAAATTCCTGGAAATCGTTGTCAGCGTTTCCCTGGACCAACAATTTGAAGCGCAAGAGGCCACATGAAGCTGGCAACAACTGCCCGCCCTCAGCCCGCCATTCCTTGTGTGTTTGCTATTTTGCGTTTGTTCCTTTTCAAAGGCTGCGTTGTTCAAAATCAGATCCTAAATCCCAATCCTGGCCTAGGATTGGGAAATGTATTCAGGATCCCCTCATCCTTCTGGTTTCATGTTGGGATATCCACATCAGACAATGCGGGAGTAGCTGGCACCACTACGGGTAGTCTACTGTTGGTTTGGGCAGGACATGGGGGCACAAGTCATTTTGTCCGGGGCTCACGTGCAGATGCGATGCCAGGAAGACGCACGAAGATGCGCTCGAGCAGCTAGGGCGCCTGGGCAGGTAGCAAAACCACGGTTGGGCCAGCACCCATTGTTTCAATGCAGAGTGTGTAAATAGCCTTTTTTGGTTCTCCTCAAAAGGGGGCGATATCACCCCATCCTCATCAAAACCGATTGGGGAAGATATGGGCAGATCAAGGTTTGGAGGTGCCACAAAAAGTTTGCTTCACTGTTGACCAATGGGATTTGGGGTAGACTTCTTCAAATGAGATGGCAACTGTGGGGCTTTTCAATCTTTGGCTTGACCCCAAAATTGTGGTTTCGGCTTTGAGTTCCCCTTAGCATAAAATATTCCAAGGGCTTCCCTACAAAAGGGCGCACCCAGTTCTGGGCGTAACCAATTTTATCTCAACGCGCAGCCAGGCATGTTCAGATGTTTGTCTTTGATCCTAACCCCACCCTGATGGGGAAAATGAAGGACGAGTACGCTCGTAGCCCTCTGTCGAGCAGTTGCAACTTGCCTGTTTGCATCGATGCATGTCATGCCAAACAATGTCCAAACTGCAGGCAGAGGAATCCTTGGCATGGATCATTTCCCCGAAACACATGGCATTCGATCCTCAGAATCGAGCCGCATAGGTGGGAAACCGTTGTTAGTCATGCGTTCCTTAGTTCGCGCTTGGTCTACTTCCAACCTATCGGGGATCAGCCATACCGAAGCGCCCATCGAATAGTTCATATTCCAAGCTGCCCTACCCCCGCTGTTTCCCTAGACCCTAATAGGGCCTTCGGGTCTGTTTTTCTTTTTCTTTTTTTTTGGTTGGGGGGGTGGATGGTTGGTCCAGGGTGCAGATGCCGAGCTCTGTCTCCGATCTCTTGGCTGAGCTAGAGAAACTCCTCAATGGAATCGCTCTGCTCAAGGCTCCTTCGGTGCCATGTGGAGTCGTCCATTTGTTTTGGGTAGCTGTTTTGTGGTGGCTTTGCAGGGAGGCCAAGGGAGAACCACCCTTCGAAGTTTTGAAGGGTTCCCTGAAACGACAATCCCTGTTGTTTCCCCTTTTGGGAGAGATCACCGGTCCTGGGTTTAAATCAAGTAAGACTACCAGAGGAGAATACATGGCCAACATGTGTAGTTCACTTCTCCTTGTATGCCAAACTGGCCCCAATGACCCAATGAGATGATGTTTAATGAGACGCTTTTTGTGGAGTCTAAGCTACCCACTTCTGGGGGTTTTCTAACGTTGACCTCGGATAAATATCCCCTGGTTGATTCATAGGGGGGTGCCTCTAGTGGCAATCCTTCACGTGTGGGTGAGCCCCCTGAATCCAGTAGCAGGATGGGCTTACTAATCCGCGGCTCGCGTTATTGAATTTTTTCAGGCTGCCAACTGAATCAAGTCCTTCCCAGTGCTTGCCAGCTCGCATGCATGCAGGAAATATCTACGCAAACGCGAGATCGCATCGTGTCCTTCGGCGAGCGGTTGAGTGTACGCGCATTTGCTGCTGCGTACAACCGCCTTAGAGAAAGTCCCGAGGACAGTGCTGACATGGTCAAACAGCAGGAGTCCTTGTATCTCCCTTTGGGTGTGATTTAACCATCATTTGGTTGGCGATGTTCTTCTCGGGGATATAGGAGCTCTGAACAAGTTATCAAGTAGTTCCTGTATCTAGAAAATTGGGCCGAAGAAATATGTGCTTCCTTTTTGCCTTCCTTTCACGCCATCAAAGAGGATACCCAATTTCGAGGATCCCCTCCCCCCCATTTGCCTTAACGAACTTTTGTTGTGTCCGATCTATCCCAGGAAGATCCTAAGGAGAGGGAAAACATGCTGTTATTAGGGCTTTTGTGGGCATAGGTGTCCTTTAGCTCAGTTTGGACTCACATTGGGAAATACAGGGGTTCCACTCGTTTAGATGGGTATCCCATTTGCCAGGGCCACCTACCCGCGGATTGGGATCAGATCACATGCATAGCCTCCCGTTTCGGTGGGAGATGTTGCCATCTCACGGGAAATATCTTCACACGGCGCCGTTTCTTCAGGCAGGTACCCGTGTCTTAAAGTGTTTCTTGTGGCACACGTAGCCAGCCAGAAGGCGGGTTTTGCCTTTGAGAATCCCAAACACACACCCGGGGTTTCAGACTGCCATCACGACAATGGGTGTCAACAGCACCAGTGTTTGCTTAAGGATTGTCATCTAAGTTGGGTCAACCATTCTTTCAATGGGGGTTGAACCCTTTGGAAACCCCAGAGTTTGGGTCAAGAAGGTGGCCCTGAGACAAACTGCAGATTTTGAGACCTGCATTTGCAGGGTGGCGTTTGTACCTCTGCACATAGCTCACCTCAGAATCCTGAAGGAGGCTCCCCAAAGTCAAAGCTCGAAAGAGATACCACCCCCAAAGAACCGATACCCACATGCAAAGAACCTCAACATTATTCGCTTTTCAAACATGTGTTTGTCTACTACACCCAGAAGGCAAGCCTGAAAATGATCGTGAAGTACACACTGGTTGGTGTCCTTTTGGGTTTCCCTTTAAATCAACCCCAACATTGGCTTTGCTTTTCCTTACGTCTCTTCAAACCCACCTCAAAAGGGTACCACCTCCCAAAACGCAGGCTCATTTTGGGTCAAACTAGGCGTCTCAATATGGCTTCGGTTTCCCCGTTTCCCTTTGAACCAACCAAAGGGCAACCGCAAAAGATTCTTGCACCACCTGGCGTTTTGCAAATCCCAGACCCCACATTCACCAGTTTTGGCGACCCATTTGGCAACCCCTCCTCCAAACTCGGACAAAGACCCCATATTCACCAAAAACGGTGCAACCGATTGACATCGACCGACCGATTCCTACCCCTACCCTCCAGGAGGTGGAGGCTAGAGCTATCGATGCCTGGGACATCGGCATGCAGACCACCAGCGGCTCCGGATCTGCGGACTCCGCCTTTACCTCGGTGGAGATCCTCGAGGATGCGTCCACGGCACCTCGGACTTCGGCGAGTTGGGAGTGTTGGGTGTTTGCTTTTTTGAGGCGAAGGAACTGGGCTCTTTTTTCACCTGCAGAAGGGAAGCCACAGGAATACCAATCTTCAAAATGCACCCTCCCCCCCACCCAATTTACACACACACACCCAACACCCACATGGGCACATGTTTGTTTCAGGGCCCTTTTCAGGTTGGCTACAGTGGACAACTGCCATGTTTTGGGGGTTGCCATTTTGACACATACCCAAATGGAACTTGGACGTGCCATTTGGGGTTGTGTTTCTTGAGGGGCTTCCTTTTTTTCGTGGTGGGGGTGGTGTCAAAGGGAATTTAAAGGGCAACTACTCATTTCAGGCGGTCCGGTATCGGTGTGCTGGAGCTTACAAGCTCTTGCCCTTTATCGACTTCTTCTGGGTTGGAGCTTCTTTTCGGTTGGTAAAGGGAGGTCTAAAGGAAACCCAAGTTTTCAGGAATTCCCACGGTAGTACAACCAATGCGGAGGTGCCTAAGGAAGCCATGACCATGACAGTTTTCAGCATCGCACATTTGACGTGAGCGAGAGTCAATATTTACCATTGGGCGATTCAATGGCCTGTTTAAACATGCTTCTTAATGAAGCCAATACTGCTGAAACAACCCGCTTTTGCTTTGGCTTTCCCTTGACGGGGACCAGGGTCTGATTGTTTGAACACATTTCGCCAGCTGTCCTGATATTTACCATCATGTGTGCTGTAGCAAGCGGGTTGACCATTGGGCACACTCACCGAACTTCTATTCGAATATGGATTTCGGTCGCTCACCAAAATCCTGTGTCCCCTCAACACGAATATTGACAGTCGTGTCATCTTGGCAGCTTGGGTGTGAAAATGCCAGAATACCCCGTTGGTCACTTTCGGGTTGCCGGATGAATCAAACTGGTGGATGCATGGTGAGACTCATCCAAAATGGAATCTGACGGACCGGTGGAAACACCCGTTGCACATGGGTACAAGGCGGTGCCCTTTGCCAGTTGCCTTTTCACCTTCTCATGATCAGTTAAATCTGTTTGCTTTGGAGTTGCATGCTACAATTTTCACCTTGGCAAGGGAAACCGAAAGGAATGCCGAACCCATTTTGGTGTCCCAATCCCTATTTTGACGAGCCGTACAAAATTTGTTCATAAGGACAGTCTTAACCAAAAATTTGGCAGATGATACAGTACACTTCCTTTGCTTGCTTCTGTACCTGGGCAAGCGCGGGGGATGGCTTTGGGCGAATTGACGCAACCTCGCAGGGATCCCTCAATTTCCCTTTTGTGGACACCAGAAACAGCTGGACACCAGGCGTCAATTGAGACTTAGGAGGACATCCAGTGACTGTCACGCTTTGCCACCTGCGTGTTTGGGGGTCCTTGGCCTGAGGAGGCACACATAGAGCCCTAAGAGAGTCCCCAAGTTTGTCCCAAAATAGGAGGTGGTTTTGTCTCTAAATGAACCCCCGAAAAATATGGCCTTCCCTTGGTTTCTCTCATCCCGCAAAAAGAATAGGAACTCTCAAAAACGACACCCAGGTAGGCAGATTTCGACAATTCGCGCTTTTGTTTCAGGAAATCAGCGACAAGCTGAGCCCGCTCAAGCTGCATTACTCCCATGTACCAATCATCACTGGCTACATAGCGAAGGAGCTCTGTGTCACAATTGTCCTGGTGCACTTACCCCGATTTACCACACCCGTGAAGGGAAGGCGATCGGAATATCGAAATGGCCCTAGATTCGATCAAAGTATGCAGTCTATGGTCAAGGACTTGACCGCAGAAAAACGACTTTCTTAGTCTTCTTTTCTCTTAGTTTGAGATTGACTTTTTCATTGACCTTATTGTCGTCCTTGCGCGCTTTGGTCGGTGTCATCTTTGTTGATGAGTGCATGTGTTGTTATACTGTAGCAATGCTGGCATTAAGGCATCAGTCCATTCATGTTTAACTGTTAAACCTAACTCTATCGTGAATTGTGTTTTTCCTGGTATGTGTGCGTCTTGCGTCGGTCTTCGTGATGATGTGTTTGACACCCTCGCTTTCAACAAGCTTTTGGACGTTGTCTGTGTAGCAACTCATTGGGAAACCCATCTTTTTTAAACCTTGCCCTCAACGCTTTCAATGCATGCTTAACGTCTCTTTCTTCCATCGGTATTACATCCGCTAATTTACTGAACTAGCAATTACCACTACAGCATACTGTGGAACATGTTTGTCTGGTGTCATGTGCATTATGTCAATTTGATACCCGATAGGTATTGTTGGGTCTTTTTCTTTTGCCTTCTTGTGTGTCGCTTGGGTGCTTCCGAAGCCCTCGTCCAAGTGACAACAGATGTTGCTGATTTGTTGGTCTTTAGCTCATCTTGCCATTATGGTACTGTCTGTTAGAAAATGCTTTACCAGCATAACCCCACCCCCGCCCCTAAAGATAAAATAACATAGACTTAAAGAAATGTCAGCTTATTACATTTCGAGATACATGAGTATGGGTAAATTGTTGGTTGAGAATTGGACTAACTTACCTGATGGCTTAGTTTCAAACCTTATTTCTTACGTTATTTGTTTGTGAGGGTGGCGTAGACTGAAGCAATGCGATGCTTTAAGAGACTTACAAAGGAAATGGACGCCTTTCCTTACTAATGATGTTGTTGGACAGCGTAAAACTCCGGCAATGACAATCACAAGGTACGACCACGAAATACACAAAACAACAAAAGGCGATGAGGCGTTTTCATACGCATTGAACCCATCAAAAAAAAAAGAGCAATGCTGATGAAATAAAGATTGACATGTATGTTACCGCAAAATTTGAATATGCCACTAGCATCGGAACATGTAATTGTGTATCCAACCAGTAATCATGACAAGTAAAGAGGAACTACATATTACAATTGAACAAATGCTGCAAAAAATAGCGAGTTCAATAAGATCAGTCAATAGACAACTTGTGATGATATAATTTACTCAGTTTAACATGTGCACAATCACTCATTATGAAATTTGATCTTGTTTGTTCATAGTATTTAACTCTAATGTGATTACACTGTGTAAATCTTTATACCCTTTCATTATACTATAATTTTAGCCTATGACACACTTTCCATGGTAAACACAAAAAGAGCACCTTTGACCCTCAAATTTCTGGAGAGTTTCGTTTTTGCACCCCACGTGCTTTGGGGTTTCGAGTTGTTTCCAGGACCCCAAAGGGGTCATCACCACCCTGGGCCGCGACGGCTCGGATCTCACGGCCACGGTGATCGGCGCCGCGGTCAAGGCCTCTGAGGTGCAGATCTGGAAGGCGCGCGGATTGAGCGATGGAGCGACTGAGCGAGAGGCGCACTCTGTGTTGGTTTGATGTCGATGAACCATTCTTTCTGTTTCCATACGTATTGGTTCAGTATGTTTCCTTTGTTCAGTATGTTTAATAAGTTGGTATATCAGGTATAAATCATAGAATGTAAATGTCTATAGTCAATATGTGCATGTATAAATATTCTGTTTCACCAAGGTAACGAGCCGACAATATTACTGGTCTGTTATTGTGGACGAGAAGGGGGGAACCCCAATATTATCTCCTTCGGTCACCAAGAATAGGGGGCCTATCAAATTGAATCCACTGTTAATTTCGTGGCTCATATACAAAATAAATATGGATTCCACTTGCCTACGGCAAAAGAAAACATACTGAACAAATGTGTATGGAAACAGATAAATTGTTTCTTGTTAAACAAGTCCCCTCCAATTTCTCGTTTTTGCTTTCCCGATTCGATTTCAGGTTGGCTCTAACCATTTGTGCCTTGGGCACCTATTTCTACAGCGGGGTTTCTACCTTCCAGGACGTGAGCGGGGTGCAGACCACGGATCCCCGGGTCATCGCATCTGCGAAGCCGGCCGGGGGCCGAAAGAGCGGTTGGCGTTTTGTGTTTGCGTTCTTTCAGTGGGATCTAATGGGAACCCCCTCCTTAACCACCACACCACAAGGGCTCCAAAATTGGTGGGAAGCTGATTCTAGTGGACATTGCTGTGACCCTGAATTAGTCTTGGCAAGGAACGGCGCATTTTCCAGCGATATCCTCAACAGTTCCCTCTAAATGGTTTCGTATTTCGAGGCTTCTCACCCCACCAATAAAACCATGTTGGATTGACAACCCCAGGTTGGCCAGTGGTGGGGGGCCGGGGGGTTCTACCTGTGATAGTGGGTATTTGGTGGTTGTATACTTGCATTCAGATTGTGATCCAATGATTGTCAACCCCCCGACCATCCCAATAGGGGCTACTAGTGACTATCCTGAGGGCTCCTGATCATGGGAAGTGATTGGAACCCAGTTCCTTCGTGCCCACAAAGCCTAAAAGCATGTCCCCACTATTAGTTTTATACCCCCCCCCCCCCAACGCTGGTATATGGGTTTGTTTCAAACTAGGGATTCTGCCTAAATGGGTTCTTTCCTTCAGTTACCGAGCCCCCAAGAGAATCGACACCCTCATTTTGTTCAATGGGTCCTTGCCCTTGTCAACCACCCCTGAAAAGTGTTTTTTTTCTTCTGCAAAATGATACCCCCAGAAGTCAAGGGCATTTTCAGATATGAGTTTTGGAGGTATGGAATTACTGCTTACGTGGTATATACTGCCCTACTAGCTTCTGTTGGTATGCAAGCATACCTCCAAACCCCACACCTGCAAATGCCCATGACTTATGGGGGAGCTTCCCCATATGGGTGTGTCGCTTTTTTTTTTTTTTTTCCGGGTAGCTAGAGGGGTGTGTCTTTTCCTTTTCGGGGACTCCCCAAATCATAAGTTTTCCCTTGGGTTTCCCTTCCAAACAAGCCCAAAAAAATCCTGGTTCGCCAGCCATATGTCAGGCGGGAGCTTTCAGCCCAGCCGCCGAGGTCAGGATTTTGACCTTCGAGGAGGCGGCGGAGCTGTCCACCTTTGGCGCCAAGGTGGTGCACCCGGCTGCGGTGCTGCCGGCCTGGCAGCAGGGGGTGCCCATGAGCCACGGCCAAACACGCGAAGCCGCGAAGCCTCGCAGGGGTCATCCCCACTAAACCCGAAAGAAACACCTCCCTAAACTGGAAGCGAAGAATCTGGGGTTCTCATTGTTCCCTGTTCATAGAACTTTTTTGGGGTTCAAATCCAATTTCCCTTTTCAATCAGATAGTCACACCTTTTTGCGGTCCCCTTCGTGGGTTTTCCCAGTCCCTATGTTTCGCTTGGATTTGACCACGGGTGCGTTTTGCCAACGGCCCTGAAGAAACAAATTCTCCATCTCCAAATTCACCAACGTGGCTTTGGGGCTTCCCAAGGCTCCAATGGTTGCCTATTTTTGGAATTTAAACATCATCGTCTTGGGTGCAAACTGAGTTTCCTTGTGATGTTTAAGGGAAACTATCTTTGGAGCCCTGTTTCCTTCAACCCACAGACAGAACACAGCTTGTTGCGTGTTTCTTCATTCTCCTCGTTGTTTGTCAACCAGCAAGAAGGGTTTTTCCCTGCCAGAGGTTCCCGTCAACTTCCTTCATTTCGCGTTTTCCTTCTTGGCCTGCCTTCTAGATTCTTGGATTTGCCTTCATTCAACCAAAATCAACAACTCTTTGGGCTTCCCTCGTCCAGAGGCCTTCAAGGGGTTTCTCCCTTTCCTTTGGGTTCCCAGCAAGACACATAACTGGAGTCGGATCCGTGAGGAGCGTGCGCAACTCCATGGCCCCGGACGACCCAGGCAGAAATGGAGGGTTTTCTGGGGGGTTTCCGGCGGCTCGGGCCGGGGTCCAAAATACGCGTTGCGCCTCACGCAACGAGAAGCATCGGGACATATTTGGGTGTGCCATTTCTTGGAATCGGACTCCCCACTTTGGGTGGTGAAAGCAACCGAAAGGGGGTACCCTCAACAAACGGGACAGACCTACATTTGTTTGTACAGAGTTGGGTCAAAGGACGTCTCCTCCAAAAGTCAAGGGGTCAAGGAGGTTGTGTACGAAGCTGTGGGGGAACGCCACGTCGGTTGGTGCAGCCCTGACATTCAGAAGGAGCTCAAGCCCACCACCCTTTTTTTCCATGCTCTTGTGGTTTCCCGTGCTTAAACAGAAATGAAGCCAAAGAAAACAGGGGAAGCCATAAGCTCACTTCCTGACTTCCGTTTCGGACTTTCTACTTTTTGGGAAGACCCCTTTAGTGGCAAACAAGCAGTTTGCCGACATTTTTGGCCAATCCACTCATGAAGTGAGTAAATGAGGTTAGCCGCCATGTGAGGTTGGCCAAAATGCCGCGCTGCGTAGGCACCCGAATAGTGCCCCAGCTGGACGATGAGGAGAAGCGCGAGAGGAGGGTCGCAGCCATCAGCAGCAAGAAGGACATCACCATGATCGCGGCCCGGACACACCAGCGTTCCATAGCGTTACCCGTTGGACTCCTTTGGGTTTCCTCAGACCAATCCACAGGACCTCTATGGACCTCTAAAGAAATGGCCCAATACATTTTGGGTTTATGCGCGGTCTGCGCGGTCGCTTGCTTGGTTTTGCCACGCTCAGGTGATCAAGAGCAGCGCGAGACCCAGAGAGGGAGGCGAGTTCGTTGCAATGGGGAAATTGCAGGTACCCAAGTAGGTTGGATGCCCACCTGACCAACCGAGATGTTAGCGTGTCCTTTTTTTCGAGAACTACGAAAATGGAAGTCAGTTTTCCTTTGGCTTCCCTTTTACCACAAAAAGTGGGTACTCTCAAAAGAAGACGCACCCATGCTTTGTGGTTGACGCACTAGTGCAAGCGAACCAGCCACATCCAACCATCGCCAAGTAGGCGAACACGTTGGATTTCCTGTAAATTAGCACGCTTGACCAGGGTTTTGTGGGCGGATGTGGCAGGCTTAGGCTTTCATTTGGTGCTCCTTTGGCTTCCCACCAGGAAAAAAGCAACATTCTAGGGTTGACTACGAAGCAGCATCTGAACATAGTATTTCCAGTGTGCCCAAGATTCCCAAGATCTTCGGCCAAGTTGAGACCACCCCTTACAAGACAACAAGGGCCGGCACGCATTCCTTTAGCGGGGGCCTTTGCGTTTCCCCAATTCCCGTTTTCTTTGCAACCGGTTCAACCTGGTTTACAGCGACACGGGAGAGACTGAGGTCGAATGCTTGGCCAGCATGGCTTCCTGGCCCATGTCTCATTGCCAGACTTAGCCTGCCTCTTTGACCTTTTGCCTTCTTTTGCCTTTTCCCTTTTCAACCTTCGAAAACTGACCTTGTGCGTTGTCCTTAATTTGCCCTTTCAACCTGCAAACAGGCAGCGTTTTGGCAGGGGGTCCTTTCAGTTGTCCTTTATGTTCCCTTGCAACTGGACGCTTAACTTTGTGGTGGGCGTCGAACTCCGGCCGAGGTCTTCTCAGTCTTCAACAAATTCGCGGCGTCAGTGGATGTGATTGCCACCTCCGAGGTGACCATTTCGCTGACCCTCGATGAAGGCACGCACGAAACGCCCGGGGATTTCTTTGGCTGGCTCCTTTTGGGAGGTGTGCGTGTGCGTGTGGTTGTTTTTGGAGGGTACCCTTTTTTGGTGTTTTGAAAGGACACCAAAAAGAAGCTTTTTTTGCAGACTCCAGAACCAAGACACAGTTTTTAGTTGGTTGGAGCAAAGTCATTCTTTTTTGCGGCACTTGAGGTTCTGCCTTGCGCGAATGATTCACCTCTGACTTTGGGAGTTCTGATTTTTCTTGTGGCTTGAGCACTAAAGTCTGCAACCCGCTTTTTTTGCTGTTTGCAGCCGTGGCTTTGCAGCGTGCGTTTGAACGCAGGACCCCCCAAAAAAAAAAGAAACGGGCGGTATGAATTTGATGATTCCCTTTTGGATTCCTCTCAAAAGGGTAATTACTGACCCTCGAAAAAGAAACACCGGGAGAACCAAGAAATGTGAATGTTCACTTGCGCCGCAATGTCTAGCGCTCCGTCCAGGCCAAGAAGGCGAAGCCAACCGTTTTGGACCCGCTGTCGGTTGGTTTTACCAGGAAGCCGAATAGAAACCCCAGCAACTTCCTTTTTGGTTGGGGGGTCCGCAACAGCCTAAAATATTTTTGATTTTTTCCCAACTAGACCCCAAAGCATGCCAAAAGGGTTGGTGTCCAGCCTCAAAAAACGGCCCGCCCCCGGATGCCCAAACACCCAAAAAGGGAGCGAAAGGGGGGGGGGGGTCCTTGATCCGGAGGCTACAAGCAGGTGGACATTCACTCCATCGAGAGGGAGTTGGGGAAGGTGGCCAAGGCCTGCCGTGGATCCGCATGAATGGACCGTTGCCCCTCAAATCGGTGGTGGATTTTTGCAGGGGTTCATGTGTCCCAGTTTGTCCAACAGTGTGCCATGGTCACCCCTTTGGATGAAATTCGTCAACCTCTCAATCGGGAGTTTTCAGGGGTGCCTGGAGCCGCCACGAGTTTTGACCATGGCACGTGTAACCTGATCGGATCCTATGTGAGCTTTGGTCAAAATATTGGGGACATGGAGGACTGACCTAACTTCCCACAAAAACCAGTGGCCGAGCCCGAAATGTCCCAAGGGTTTGGCAGGGTTTTTTCCGAGTTGGTTCGGTCCTCAGCCCATTTTCAGCCCAAGAAGAAGCCCGAAGCTGTTTGTGTTGTTTTTTGTTTCTCACAAATGTTTGCTCCCACGATTATCAGGTATCCCCTATTTGGTGGTTTGGATTGGTGGGGATTTGAACCCTGGTCCTTGTAGAGGCTAAATGGGGAACTGCCCTACCCACGAAACCACCAATCCAAACTACTTAGAGGCCATAAGGACTGGAAGGACTGGAGGACCAGGCCACAACCTGGGGAACACCAAATCCCATGTCCATATTGTCCCTGGCTGGAAAAAGGGGGGGGGGTTCTACATGTGATTCTGACATTTTCTGTTGGAGGTACGGAATCCAAACTCGAGCCAAAGGCTTCATTGCAAAAGGATGCCTCTTAACGCGAGTCCGACAGTGACCAGTGACATACTCCTTTGCAAATCAGAATGTAGCCTAAAAAGGGGTTCCCCAAGAGGAGATTCCTCGAACAATTGTGGTTGTTTAGGTTCCACGTGAACCTGCAGGAGTCTGCAAAAGTGTATCTTTTGGAGGTAGCAAAGGCTTTTGAGAAGGTACGAAGCTCGTTGCACAAATCAAAGATTTCAGATTCATTTACCCCACCGCACCTGCTACTTACCCGTTTGGGTTTTACTTGGGGTATGGTCCAGGTGAGCGCCCAAAACGGAATGCAAAGGGGCATCTGAGTACGTAGTTCTACCTACCTGGATTCATAGGAGTTCAGTAACGCTTGTGTCGACCTGCAGAACCATATTAGAACCACAAGTCGATGGCAATGGTCATAAGACCCTTTTCCTAGGGGGTGGATGTCAACTCATTCGGGGCTTACCCGCAACCATCGGGTGAAGGAAACCATGAGACCAGGCGAGCTTCCGATCGCAGGTATCGGTGCTCCATGACATGGCGATGCTGACCCTCATCGCGCCCAAATCCGACTCGGTGGGGATCTTGCGCGCCTCCTTCGCCGTCTTCGAGGCCTCGTGCGATCGGGCGAGGCGATGGCACATGGGCGGTGTCCTGGCCCGAGTCTTACCTCAAAGGCCAAACTGACCCTCATCTTGGTGAGGCCCCCTAGTTGAAGCTTTCGAGACATCGAAGCAAAGCAGAGAGGTGAGCGACTTCAAACACCACATCATTTGGCAACCCTTGCTACCTGTTAGGTTGCAAACAAGGTCCATGGTAGAAAGCGCTTTTGTTCAGTGAAGAGACAAGAAAGGTTTGCAGAATCCTTTGATCACAACCGCAAAGACTACGCACTGCCCCCTATTGCGCGGCTTCAGCATACAGCCGACCTTTATTGTGATGTTGACAAAAGCAAGTGATCGTGTTTTTTTTTTTTTTTTTTCTGACTGCGTTTGTGACGGTGTGTACCGTTCTCGAAAACAAAAAAGCCAGATGACTCACATGAAAGAATGAAGCATCCAGCACCACGCTCACTGTTCAACATGGCAGGGTAAGCATGCCAGAATCTTCAAGTTCCAAGCATCGCCGGCTCCAGCAATCCATTGTTTTGTTTGTTTCTTTGCGAATCGACAGCATCGCGCATGGGATTTTCGCCATTTGCCTGTGGTGCTGCAAGCGCAGGACATGGGCATCAATGCAACCTGGCCTAGATACGTCCAGGCGAACCATGATTTCCCAACTGGCGGAGCTTTGGGCCATGGCTTTTTCTAGATTTTGCCATGAGCTTTGAAAGGAACCCACAGAAATCCAACCATAGGGCGCCCCCCAAGACTGCTCCAAGTTGTTTAGTGGTCTCCCTTTCGAAATTCACCCGACGGGGTACTCTCAAAACGTACAAACGATGCCATGTGATTCCACTTGCCAAGACCTCACAGGCGATGGAATCCCGCCGAGGTGGAGATGGTCTCGCACGGAGCGTCCAACGTCAACGCCACTTTGCTTCAGTTCGCCCGAAATTGGCTGATTTGGTGATGAAGAGTCCAACTGCATGATCAGGATAACCTTTTCAGTTTTGTTGGCACGTCTGTTCGATTTTTGGATCAGTTGGAGCAGGCCGGGTTGCCCTTGGAGTACCTCGGACCAACGTTTGGAACAGTTCCTCAAAGTTCCGATGTGGGTTTGTGTTGGAATAGGGAGATATCCCAAGAGGCTATCGCTGAAAAGAAGCAGACCATAGCATCATAGACCACCATAGCAGACGAATCAAGCATGTGTGTGTGTGTGTGTCCACAAACCGTTTAAAGACATGGCTGCTGTCCGGTATCAAAGTTCTCATGGAGATGTCCTTTCTCTGACGAAGCGGTGTCAACAGGACACCAACAAAACGAAGCCAACACATCGAAGCCAAATAAGACCAAGGAAAGGACACACACTGCAAGCCGCCTCGCCCAAACAGGGCCGTCTTTTTGTGGCCGTCTTTTTGCTGCACCTTTTGGGCCCATAGCGGTTTGCGGGGTGATGGTTATCATGGTAAACATCGGGAGGCCCAGGGCACACCTTCGTGAGGTCACCTTCGTGATCCAGGGTGAGCACCTGCTGAAAGCCTCGCAGCGGCTCCACGACACCTTCTTCGGCGAGTGAGTGGGAAACGGAGACCGCGGAGAGGAAAGCGAAAAGCGAGACCGCGCCGGAGCGAAGGGGTGGGATTGTTGGCTTGTGTTCTTTGTGGTTTTGGTGTGAGTGCGTGCGTGCGTGCGTGCGTGCGTGCGTGCGTGTGTGTGTGTGTGTGTGTGTGTGTGTTTAAAGGGTACCCTTGTTCACCTTAGAAGATGGCTGGCCAAGTGGATCCCAGGTATACTCCATCGCAAGAAAATGGATCCACGTGAGTCATTTGGCATATCGGGGTTGGAAGCAAACCGAAACAAGCTTCAAAGGGAAACCACCTAAGAATCAACCTCCCTCTAAAAGGTGGCTAATTCGTTTGAAGGATCTCGTTCTTCACTGGATTGGGATGTTCGTCCAGTCCCCTGGAATGAAAGCCAACCAGCCAGGCGCGCTAAAGCCCACCCCAAACGACCCTAAGCCCAGTGCAAGATGAACCGGACCAAACAAAACAACACATTTCGCAAAATGGCTCCCCTTTAAAAGAAGGCTGGCACCTTCAAAAGGGAGAGTTGTTTCCGTTTTCCTGTTGGACAGACCTTGTTGGCCAGCCGAAAGGAGAAAACCAAAGGGAGCCCAGCTCAAAACCAATGCAATCATTCGGCCAGGTGTCATAATCCAAACCCGGGAAGAAAGGGCCCAATGTATTCATCTCAAGCGTATCACGATACTTGCTGGTGCTCAGTAGGGAATGACCTTCCGGGTTTGGGAATGAACTGGAAGGGGATTCCCTTGAAGGAAACCGAAGGGGATGGATTTGTTTTATCGGCGTCATTTCCATTTCTCAATTTTGCCTACTATCGCAAGTATCCGATATGGCCATGGGTCAAAAGCCTGTACCCCCAGTGAACATCCCAATCCCCGCTAAAATAGACTAAAATGGGTGGTGCACCTACCCCAAAATGGTACCATTGGTTTTGACCCGCAGCCATATGCCTGATCTCTTGAGGTGGCAGAGCTGCGCTCGGCGGTGCTGGAGCTTTTGGCGTCCACAAAGTGGGGGAGCTCTGAGAGAAAACTGCCACGTGAGTGGCTTTCTTTTTCGTTTTGTGTGGCTTTAAAAGCAAACCACAAGGAAAACCAATGCCATTTTGGGGGGGTTCCCTAAAAAAGACGCACCCGCATGGCGGTTGAAAGGGAAGCCCGCGGCTTTTCGCAAGGGAAACCAGAGGGCCTCCCCGCTGTTTGGGCCGCCCCAGGATTCTCGGGGGACCTCAAGTCGCAAGCCAGTTCCGCGAACCGGAGACCGATTTCCCCAGTTCGTTGGGTTGTTTTTAGTGGCGGATCAAAGGGACACCGATGTGGGTCTTGCCATATCGCACGAGCCCATTGAAGAGAACTAGAAAGCCTAGAGATTTCAAAGGGGATCCGCATCCGTTCTTTGGCACCAGGTGCCGCTTGTGAGGCCAATCCCTCTGCCGACACCAGCAACGGAATGTCACAAGAGGCCTTTTTAAGAGGGTGGTAGCCTAGTCCATTCTGTGCACGTCCGTGATTGGAAGGATGCTTCTTGGAAGATGCTTGGACCTGGGCTTTTTGAACCCCAATCCAGTGGCACCCTCTTCCTTTTTCGGTTTGATCACCCAGAAAAGGGACGTTTTTAGGAAACTGGGAAAATGTAATAAGCGGCGCTGGGCCAAGTACAAAAGTTGTGCTCCAATCACCATGAGGGAGTTTGTTTTCAAAGTACCCCACAACCCCATGTAGGTCCCACATTATAGCATTAGGACCTTTCAAACCAAGTGGCAAAAGGAGGGTGCCCTTGCTTTATGGGGAAAGAACAACAACGTCAGGCACTTGGTCAAAGAGTACCCCACGACCTCATTGCAACCAGGCCCTTGCATTAGTCAGAAGACCCATTTAGCGGGTTCCAATAAGCGGTTCCGGCTGCACAATGAACCCATGGAACAGGTCACCCAAATCAGGCTTCCCTCTGCTCCAAGCTTCGGACGCTCGCTCGCTCGCAGGTTTCCCTTCGTGCACGCCGCGTACGTCCTGGGTCTGAATGGGCCGCTGCCTCGGCACAAAATCCGGCTCCCGCGACTTGTTGGAAGGGACGGATCCACTTGGGTTGGTCGAAAGGGAAGCGATGGTTTTTCAGATTTGGCCATTAGCATCATTTGTCCTTTCAAGCAGCGGCCAAAGCAACTCACTGCACAAAATCATATAACGTTTGGCCCAGTAAAGTGACGTAGCAGGCCGGCAAGAGAAGCAGCACGTTGGGTGAACAGCGTCGATTGATTGTGGAGCATGCGGTTTTAAGCATATTGAAGGCAGCCACGATCACAAGGCAGACCGGTGCTGACAGGCACAAATGCAATTTGTTGAGAGCACTTCTCCTGAGGCAGTGCTTTCCAGCTCTCTTTTAACGGGTCAGTTTTTTTGAGCACAAGGAGAATCACCCTTTCGGGGATCCCCGAATTTTGTCACATAGCCGAATGGGATCATTAATTCATTTTTGGGGTTGCACAATGTCCACACTTGCCTCGGGGAAAAGAGGGGCACAACTTGATTCCGTTTTTTGGCTGCCGCGCGAGATGTGAGCCTATGCGCTAGCATCTCGCATTTTTGAGTTTGTTTGCGAAATCAAAGACTCCGAGCTTATGCCCTTGAAGGCGTCCTCGCCCATTTTTCGGGTGCCCTTTGTGGGGTTCCGTTTCTCAACATTTAGCAAACGCCCTGGGGACCCAACAGCCGCACTCCCCCCCCCCCCGGCCCCGAGGGTTTGGGTCTCTTGGCTAGGTCTCACTACAGCCTTGACACCACTGCCGAAAGGCCCGGGCCTGGATCCAAGGCGAAACCAAGGCTGAGGCAGCAGTTCGATAATCTCATTCCGCCCAAAATTGTCCACTTGGGTTTCCTTTAAAACCACCAACAAAAGGATAACCTCAAAAGAAAGACACCCAAGTGAAAGGCGTTGGTCCCGTTTGTGGTGGTGTTTCCAAGGATGGATTAAGATAGCTCGTCTGTTCAAAGATGGCCTCAACAGTTGGGGGGTAAGTTGTAGCAGTTCCCCGAGGCCGTGGCTCCTGTCATAGTTTCCTTGCAACACCCGGGCTCTTGATGGAAATCTCACCTTGCAACGGGAATGAGCGACTGTTTACAAGGCTGTGGGGATTGCCGCATTGGGAGCTTGTTGAGGCGTGGTATGTCTCGGACGTTTTTCTTTCTCTTTTCGTGCTTTGCCTTTAGCACCGACGTGCGACCTCGATCTGGGTACGTCGCAAAATGTTTGAAGGCTTTGGATGGTAAGGGAAACCAACCGCACAGACCCTTTCGAGATGGTTTCAAGGGAAGCCAAAAGGACACCTGCCACCCGCACATCCCAGTGAAGCTATTTCCCTGTACAATAGGTAACCAAGTAAACTCCCCTTTTTGAACCCCAAAGGAACATTTAGACTGGCAACGGGGCATCATTTCAGTCAGATCGTAGTCGCTGTCTCAGCGCGCCGTCACATGCCAGGCACTATGGCATTCCGGTGCAACTGCCAAGGCTTCGTCACGAGTGTGGCGGTCAAACAATCCGCGCAAGTGGGTTGACAAAATAACAGAACGGTATGAAACGGTAGTACAGCTTTGGCAGGGTTGCTCTGAGCCTCTTGAAAGATGACGAAACCACAAGGGTTAGTTTTCCTGAGGTTGCCCTTTTCCGGAAGCCCTGGCCCTTTTCTGATGATTTTAGGGGCCACGCTGTTTGGTGTCCAAATTTATGCCTGATCCATAGCCGAGGAGAGGAATCCATTTCAAAAGACTGAACATCGCATCCATTTCTGCCTGTTGATGTCTTCTCACCTACGCAGGCACGCTCATAGGTTATGGCAAAAATGGGAGTGACATGGAAGGACGGGCTGAATTGTCAACCACAAACAGGAATCTCAATGTTCCGATAGCTAAAGTTGCATTGGAGGTTTCTTGGGCTCTTAGAAAAGGTAGGGCTGATCATGGATCATTTGCCAGGATGTAGACAAATATAAGTGATGCTGGTACGCGAGCCATGAGTACCCGCAATGAGGGTGTGGCGTTGGCACCTGTGAGTCACTGGCAATATTCACAGTGCACTGTTTGAAAAACACGGACCGTTCAAAGTGCCCACAAATCAAGGGGCACCCAATCTTCTGGTTGAGAAAGCACGTAAGTTTAGGATATACCACACACCCGCTTCGGGCTTCGATCCAGGCAGCAAAGCCCCAAGGTTTAGCTCCATGCCAGGCTGCTCTGCAACCTTTTCAAACTGGAGGTGCCTAACACGGCCTCTTGGCTTGAGTTGAGACTCGGGACTCGGGTTGGCGTTGTTTGTTCCTCCCTTTTCAAGTTTAAAGGGAAACCACAAGGAACACATTGTTTTGTCACCCCTGTTTCTAGCCGTGCCCATTCTCTTCAGGTATCCTTCGAAAAGTGGGCTAACCCTGAAAAATGGTTGGTTTCTAAAGAAAAGACTTGGTGAAGAGAATTGGGCATCATTCCTTTGGCTGGGACCGAATTTCTCCAATCCAGGGTGGCAAAGAAACCAACAGTGATTTACATTTCATGCCATCCCCCTAATCAAAGTCCTTTTCGTTCTGTACCTTAAGTCAAAAGTCTCAAACCTACGAAGACTTGTCGTCAGAAAACAAGGAGGGAGCGGGATGTGACGGCTTTTTTGGTCGCTATAGTTTGTGGTGTCCCGACAGAAAAGGCTGGTTTCAAGAGGTCGTTGGTTCTCCTTTGGGCCAAGCAATATCGCCCATTCCGCCAGGGGCTCAGGGTTCCTATTTGACCTACATTTTGATAGGGAATCATCTCACAAGTGGTTGGTGGACAAATGCTGTCCACCAATTTGCAAAGGGTTCCCGGTTAAAAAGAATTGAAGCCCTTTTCAGGGTGGGAAGAAGAGTAATTGGCACATCTTCGGCTTCCCATGGCTTCCATTTGGCTCAAGGGTAACGTCAACTTTCCTTTGGCTTCTCTTCAACACCCAAAAAGGGTATCCTTCCTTCCACGGACGAACACCTGTGAGGGGGCACCTGGAAGATCAACGCCCAACAGTTTTGCCGAAGGACTTCACCTCGGTGAGGATCCAGAAGTTTGCGTCGGCGGCTGCGGCCCCAGGGCTCCGAGTCGAAAACGAGCGGGCGTCTGTTTTGAGGGGAACCCGTTTTCAGGTTAAAGGGAAAGCAGGCGGGAGAGCCATGTTTTTGGAGGGTCCCCTAAAACATCCCAGGTAACCCTCTATGTTCCTTGGTTTAAAAGGGTAAGTTCCTTGCTTGCTTAGGGAAATGTCAGTGTGTAAGCCTCAGCCATGTATAGCATGTTTCATGGAGAGGCTACGATCGCCATTTTGGCCCTGGCCCACCTAGGGACCCCTTAAGCCGAATCGTCGCACAGCGACGCTGCTACATGGAAAACGCGTGACCTGCGAGCTCTACTTGCGGGACCACTTGTTGAAGGTCGAGTTCACTTGACTTGGTTGGTGTTGCTTTGGGGTTTTGGAACCTGACCCCAAGGTGCTACCGAAATTGGTAGCGGAGCTTGCCACAGAGCAGGCGGGCGGCAAAGCTGAGAGGCATCCTGCCGGAAGCTTTGACCGCCAAGGTGAGCTGGAGGTGGAACCTGTTCGTGGAGGAGCCGAAGGTCTCAGAGCAGGTTGCCTTCAGCCGGAGATCACGGGATCCCAGGAGTCCTCGCCGAAGCTGGCTTGGGAACGGACGAGAAGGAGGCGCAGGCGCTACCTGGGACCGGAGTTGGTTTCGCAACTTTCCGGGAGAGCATGGCTTGTCACCCAGGAGATTGACCACAAACGTTTGAGCCAGCACGACGGTGCGAAGTATCTCCTGGACTACTTGGAGAATCGCCTCGCCAAGACTCCCGTTCCTGATGCCGGTGTTCGAGCAGAGGAGCTGTTGCTGAGGTTGAGACGGCCCCCGACGATGTCAATGGCTTCTTGGTGCCAGCATGTGCGAGAAGCTCATCGCCGTCTTCAGCGAGCACTACAGCGAGCTCGACAAGAACACACCCAGCTAAGCAAAGAAGCAAAGACCCCTGGAGCACAACCGGACCTTCCTCGTGCTGAACAATCGCCAAGTTCATCGCCGACAACGAGGAGGTCGCGTGCAAGGACCGAGGAGGAGCCCTATCAGACGGGCGAGATCGGGGAGGACGGCTGGGATGGTTGGCCTCTCGATCCACGAGAAGCCTTTGGAGATGGAGAAGATGAGCCTGATGAAGAAAGCGGTCCTCGATCAGACCTGAGCCGCGGTGGAAGCGGTCGTGGTCGAGGACGTGGAAAAGGACGGAGCAAAGGAAAAGGTAAAGACCGCCGGAGAGGAAGATCCTCATCATCCTCTTCGGCATCAGATGAACAAGAAGTTTGGGAATCCTTGGACACCGCTCTACCTCCTGCATTACCCGATGAGCTTGTGGGATGGATCATGCTGAGGAGGGCTGCACTGACATCGGCACAACGTCTGAATGTGCTGGCTTCCATCCACAACAGCCTGCACAGCGCCGATGTTGAGCGTGGTCTGAGAGCGGTGGAGGAGGAGCTCACCCATCCTGATCAATCCGGAGGCCGTAAAGGAAAAGGTGGTGGAAAAGGGCGCTCTTTCTGGGTTGAGGAAGATGGAGAGTGGGGCATCTTCATGGGCACGGAGATGGAGGTCGAGGAGTTCGTCGACCTGAACCAGGTCCACTGGGTGAACAAGAACCCCATGCAGGACTACCCCACCAAGACGCAAGAGCACAACCTGGAGAGCGTGATGGAAGACGGCTTCTGGAACCAAGAGGAAGACGGTGGCTACTCCTGGTGGGACTCTGGCGGGGACGGTGAGTACTACCACCAGGACATCTCTGGTACCTACTGGGCATGGTCCGACTGGGAGACGCAGCAGCAGACTTCGTTGATGGTGGCTCCCGAGCAAGTTGAAGGAGGTTCAGGAAGCTTACGCGGCCTACGAGCAAAAGGCCCGGACCTTTCAGGAGGCTCGGAGAGCCTCAAAGGGAGGTGGAAAAGGAAAGTTCAAAGGAAAGAAAGGAAAGGGGCAACCCTCGGTTTTGTCAATGGAAACCACCCCTTCCGTTCCTGCTGGATCTGTCCTTGCGGTCCAGCAACCGGGTCAGCCGGGTTACACCGGGTGCTTCATTTGTGGTTCCCAACAGCATGACTTTCGTCACTGCCCCAAGAGAGGAAAAGGCAAAGGGGGGAAGTCATCTGGGAGCTACTTCGTGGAAAGCCACCTGGGTATCTTCATGCTGCAAGAGGAGCAGATCGAGTTGGAGGAGGGAGGTGATGGAGACGTCAGGTTCAACCCGGACCTGAACGGCATGACGAAATCGGAGATCATCCTAGACCCTGCAGAGGTTTTCCAAGCCCCAGGTTCCCGGAGCATCCCTACATCCTTGTGGACCCCCAGAGTGGCACTCGCTCAGTTCACCGAGATGATGGTCTTCCTGGAAGTGGAGATCAGACGACCTTGGACGCCGGGGACATCCTGTACCAGGAGAAGATTCCGGACCCCATCATGATCGCGGTGGTGGAGAGCCCGGAGTCGGAAGGATATGGAGTGCTGGATACCGGCGCCACGGAGACGGTTGGTTCCCTGACGGCTCTGGAGCGCATTGTTCTTGGCCGTAGGCATGTTCTGGGAGTCAAGGAGGAGATCAAGGTTGTCCCCGCCCCGTTGAAGTCCTCCAAGTTCGGCAACGGGGCCATCCAGAAGAGCGAGAGCTATCTCCTGCTACCCCAGAACCTTGGAGACCGGCGCCTATCTCTTGGCATCTACACCCTGGATGCGCCGGGCGTCCCCGTGCTGATCGGCATCAAGACCCTCGGGAAGTTGCAAGCCATCATAGACGTCTTCAAAGGAGTTATCATCATGCAGGCGGTGGAGCCATCCCGTTGGTGAAAAGCAGATGCGGCCACCTCCTGATCAATCTGCAGGAGGACTGGCTCACCACAGGCAACTTCCAAAAGCCGGCACCCGGACACCTGTCCACGAGCTGCCACATCGGCAGTGAGTTTTGCGTCAAGCACAGAGACCTCTGACGTTCTCAACTGGAGCACTCCCGTTGACGGAGCATACATGGTGCATCTTCCGGGACGGGGGTGGGATTCCATGAGTGTGCCGGAAAGCAGTGGCATGGCCAGTTTTTCGTCAAAGTCACTGGCCCGTGATCACAGACAGGAGTGTGTGTTTGTGATTGATGATCATTCTATGCCTCCGGCTGCTCGGCTCCAAGACCCCGCTGACGGGAGGCAAGACACCCGAGATCGTCCCGGCGAGCAAGGGAGCAGCGAAGGCCCAGGTCAAGACCAAACCAACGACTGGTCCCCTGGGGGAGAAGTTCGACTACGGACGACAAGTGGGACCAGACCCTCAAGATCCTCGCCTGACCGGGCCACCATGCAACGGCAACCATCAGGAAGCACGCCCCGGCCGGGGTTCGGTTTCGGGATCCAACGCCCATGCCATTTGGACGGTGTGTGCGGTATGCAGACTCAGGCTGAGCTAACCCCCAGCCTACGGAGCCCCTGCCATGACCCGCCAGGCCGGACCGTTGCCGAGCGACACAAAGGAGGTGGTGGAGTCCCTTGGGAACAAGGCGGCACACAACCCTCTTCTCAAGAACCAGGCGATCTGTCTCGAGGGAGCGGAAAGAAGCTTGATGAAGCGCCTGGAGGTGATCAAGGCTCAGAAGGCGAAGGCGCTCGCAAAGCAGGGCTACCACGAGGAGAACATCAAGGAAGAGGGTGTTTCTCAGCCCAGCGATGCGGAGGAGCTCAAGACGACCCCAGGCAGGAAGATGAGAAAGAACGAGGTTTCGGCAGAAGACCAGGAGTACGACGCCCGAACGGAAAGCTCATGGACGGTGACTTCGCCATCGTGAAGGGTGAGGACACCCTGGAGTATGACAACCTCGGTGTCTACCAGCCGGTGGAGAAGTTCCCGTTGGCCGATGAGGACCTGATGTATCTCCTGGAGAATGTCAAGGATACCCAGGACCGCATCGAGGAGGCTTTTCAAGTTTGTGGTGGCGTACCGGAACCGTGGGACGTGCTGGAGCTCTGCTGTGGACCGGAGAGCATACTCCTTCAAGAAGTACAACGGGCTGGTGGTCGTGGAGGTCGAGCCGGGTTGTTCAACAACTGCGACCTCATGAAGAATGAGGGCCTCCAGAACGTGCTCAACATGCTCAAGCAGCATCGTCCCCGGTGGCTCTGGATAAGTCTTCCCTGCGGGCCAAGCTCTCCCATCCAGAACCTCAACGAGATCACCGAGGAGGGCAAGAGAAAAGGGGATCTTCGCCGCAAGAAGTCGAAGGCTATGGTGAAGAGAGCGCTGATCGTGGCGCGATACCAGCTCGAACTTGGTGGTGAAGTTGCTCAAGAGTGGCCTCGCGCGAACTACGCCTGGAAATGGGACATCATCGAGAAGTTCTGGTCTGAGCTGAGAGTTCAAGACCGATGCCATGATGTGCTTGTGGACGGGTGCCAGTTTGGCCTCATGGACAAAGGCTGGCCCATCAAGAAGCCGTGGAGGATTCGGGTCACAGATGAGACGCACTTGAAGAGCCTACATCGTCTGTGCCCTGGAGACCATGAACATGCGCCGTGTCTGGGAGGAGGACTTCCGGAAAGGACTGGGAGATACACTCCCTCCTTTTGCAGGGCGGCAGCCAAGGCGATGATGCAGCGAAATGCAGCGGCCTACGTCTCGACAGAGCCCCAGGCAAATGCCCTCGGCGGGCTCACCTCCCAGGAGATCAACAAGCTGGCGGAGACGGTCCTGAAGCTCCACCGGCAATGTGGACACCCGAGCAATAGGGCGCTCATCAGGGCCTTGAGATCCAGAGGAGCGTCAGAGCAGATGCAAGCAGTGGCTCACCAGCTGAACTGCCCGGAATGCCAGGAAGGTCGCATGGCAACGCCTATGACCCAGGTTTCCTTGGAGAAGGCAGACACCCTGTGGCACACCGTGCAGATTGACACCTTCTACATGCGGATCGGCACAGAGGTGCACCACTTCCTTCTCTACCTTGACGAGGCTTCGGGCTACGTGGTGACCGACGAGATCGTGACCCACCCAGATGACCAGCACGAGAACGTGGCGACGCCAGAGATGTTGGAGTCAGAAGAGCTGGATCCAGTACTTTGGCATGCCCAAGCGGATCCGGTTGGACCTTGAAGGTTGTTTCAGAGGCAGAGACTTGGAACGTTTCTGTGCAGAGCGAGGGATAGAGCTTGCCCATGTTCCGGCCGAGTACCATGCTTCGACGGGTGATGTTGAACGAGCAGTTGGAGAAGTTCGGCATCGGGTTGAAGTTTTTCTTCGGGAAGCCCGAGACTGTTCTGTCCGTGAAGCAGCTTGGGCGATGGTCGGTGCACATAACACTCAAGCACGTGTTGGAGGATATGCTCCAGCTCAGTGGGCATTTGGCCGTTTTCCGGAGGAGGACCTCAACCCAGCTTCAGCCTCGCATGTGCAGTTGCCTGGTCATCCCCTGGAAGTGCAACTACGCCTTCGCCGAGAAGCTGAAGCCCAGTACAAGAAGCAGCAAGACCTGGCCAAGTTGAGCCGGGCAACCAACTCGCGAGCAGCCCCGCTGAATCAGTTTTTGCCGGGAGACCTCGTCTACTACAAGCGGTTCAAGACCCCTCGTGATCGACCAGCGCATGATGAAGTAGATGTGCCTCGACTGCGTGTTGGCCGATGGTTTGGACCTGGACGGGTGCCGGCGGCCGAAACTCGCGTGAGAGAAGAGGGAATTTATCGGTCAGCGAGCAGCTCCATCTGGATCATCTCCCAGGGAAGACTGAAGAAGGTTCACCGCAATCAGCTTCGACACGCATCAGAGACCGAGCGCCTCATTGCGGAGAACACAGATGTTGCTGGCATGCCGTGGACTTTCACGCAGCTCGTTAGCCAGCTCAACAAGGGCGAGTTTGACGACCTCACCCAAGGATCCTTGAAACTTGGGCCAAAGCAGAGATCTGAGCTGCGAGGGAGGAGCCGGAGCCGACTTCGAATGGAACCCACAGGAAGATGACGAGCTCATCGAGGATCCGGAGAGTCGCAAGCGCCAGCTGTCGGAAACTCCGGCGTCACCCGAGGACGAGATCGACATCGATCGGCTGCTCTCCGACCTGAACTACAACCCGCTAGAACGATATACGCCGGAGGAACGGGAGAAGTTCCGGAAGAAGAGAATGAGCCATGAAGGAGAGGAGATTCCCCTTCATGTGAGGAAGAGCCTGCCTGCAGCTTCCTCTTCGAGTCCTGTCCAGTACGTCGCTGAGGAAGAGGCAGAGAACGGCATCTTCGGCATCACCATCCCGACCCCCGCGAATGAGATGGAGTGGAAGAAGATCGTAAAGAACCCAGCCAAGTTCGCGGCCAAGAACGTCCAGAAGGGCGCGGAGGTGGAATGGCGCAGGTTGTCGGAGGAGCAGAGAAGAGCTATGAAAGAAGCCAAGCAGCTCGAGGTCGACCAGTGGATCATTCGCAAGGTTTGTGCCAAGGCGGATGTGCAGATCCCGGCCAATCGCCTGATGCGGATGCGTTGGGTGCTGACCTTCAAGGCCGGGGACAGCGCCGACTATGTGAAGGCAAAGGCCCGGATCGTGCTCTTGGGTTACAGCGACCCCGACCTCACAGAGCTCGTGACTGCCGCCCCCACTCTTTCGAGGCGGGGCAAAATGTTGCTTTTGAACTTGGCCACGCACAAGCGGTGGGATTGCCTCAAGGCTGACGCGAAGTCCGCCTTCTTGCAGGGCAGCTCCAATCAGGCCAAGAGGAACATCTTCGCCGTTCCGGTGGAAGAGCTTTCAGAAGCTATGGGATTGCCACGGGGACAGGCGGTTCGCCTGCTCAAGGCTGCCTACGGACTTGCTTCGGCTCCAAGAGAATGGTTCTTGGATGTGTGTGATGTCATGCAGGAGAAGGCCGGCCTGACCCGCTTGCAATGTGACCCCTGCCTGTGGATCTTTAAGGACAACGGGAAGGTGGTTGGTGCGATCGGCGCTCACGTCGATGATTTTCTGATCACCGGCGACGAGACCAATGCAAAGTGGACTGCGGCACTGGACATCCTCTTCAAGTCCTTCGCTTGGCCGCCTTGGGAGGCGATGCCCTTCGCGCACTGCGGCATTAACCTCATGCAGAAGAACGACTGGCTTCATCCTGGACCACACGCAGTACTGCGAGGAGCTCAAGCAGGTTGAGCTCGGCCCCAACGACAAGGAGATGAACAACTCCATCATGAGCCAGTGCCGGGCTGTGCTTGGTGCGGTGCAATGGAGAGTCCAGCAGACGGGCTTACAGCATGCAGTCTTGGCTGCAGAGTGCCTTGCCTAAGGGCAACTTGGACGTTGTGAAGGAGATCAACAAACTATGTCGTGAAGTATATCAACAACGAAGCCTCAGCATCGGGGTTGAACAACTCGGAGCAGAGGCGGATGAGGAGCTCATCATGCTGACGTGGACGGATGCAGCAGTCGGGAATCGACCTGACCTCGGTTCAACTGGAGGACACCTTGTCGGCCTTGCACATCGGTCAATTCTGGATGGAAAGCGGGTGCCCCTAAACCCGGTTTCCTGGAAGTGTGGCAAGTTGCATCGGGTGGCGAAGAGCAGCTTGTCGGCGGAGATTCAATCTCTGGCGGAAGGCGAGCAGGAGCTGATGTTCTGCCGGGCGCTTTGGGCAGAACTGCTAGGCTACCAGCTGGACTTGCACCGGCCGGAGGACGCGACAATCAAAGTGGACGCGGCTCTGGTCATCGACGCGAAGTCCGTCTATGACGCCTTCTGGAAGGAGGACACAGCTTCAGCAGGGTACTCCATGAAGGAGAAGTATGCGGCGCTTGAGCTCATGGCGACGGCAGAGAACCTCAGACGCCAGAACACTTCCTTGCTGTGGGTTTCATCGGAGGCCCAGCTTGCGGATGGGTTGACAAAGTCCCAGGCTCAGGAGGGATTGAGACGGTTCCTCGAGCGCAAGCAGCTGTGGACGGTGAAGTACGACCCAGACTTCATCGCCGCCAAGAAGAAGAATAAGAAGTCCCCTGGTGTGGCACCCCAAGAGGAACCTGACGTGAGCCCCGACGTGAGTTGGACGGAGTTTCTCCGGAGCGGCCAGAAAATGGCAAGCTTCGCCTGAGATCTTTGGGGCATGTCAGTGTGTAAGCCTCAGCCGTGTATAGCATGTTTCATGGAGAGGCTACGATCGCCATTTTGGCCCTGGCCCACCTAGGGACCCCTTAAGCCGAATCGTCGCACAGCGACGCTGCTACATGGAAAACGCGTGACCTGCGAGCTCTACTTGCGGGACCACTTGTTGAAGGTCGAGTTCACTTGACTTGGTTGGTGTTGCTTTGGGGTTTTGGAACCTGACCCCAAGGTGCTACCGAAAGGAAACGGAATCTGGTTTCGAAACCAAGCCCCCCAAATCTGAGAATAGTTTCGAAGGGGCTCGAAGGGGTCTGACCGAGAAGGGTTCGGATCGAACCCTCCGGGTGGGGGGGGGGCAGGATTTCTCTGGGCTTCCGGCTGCCCCCTTTTTCCCATCCTTCTGGGGGTCTGGGTTAGCATGGAAACCAAAAGCTCAAAGAGAAATCCCACTTTGAGTCACATCCTTGTCGGGCTTCACGTCAACTTGCAGCAAGTTAAGGCGGTCTTAAACGACACCTTCTGGAAAGGCCACATTGATGATTCCCTCTTAGGTGGTGTCACACGTTCGTCTTTTGCTTGCGTTTGTTTTGTTAGAAGTACATGACTGACACGACTTAGTGCTGGTATTCTTTGAATCCCTTGCTTATTGTGGCTTCTCCCGATTCCCTCCCCCCCCCACAATAAATCGCCTCGTTTTGCGACGTGGGAATCGGTCTACTATGCGGTCCGAACCTTCGGCCCACCGTTGGGTGGACGGTGCAGAGGCGAATTTTGGGGGCGCCCACCGCACGCTGCCGGTGAATCTACATACGCCCTACTTCCCGGATGCGGAGGCGCGAGGGAGCGGAGCGGGCGCCAGGGAGGCGCCAGCCAGTGGATTCCAGGCTTTGGGGTGGGAAGCCATTGGCTTCATTTCGCCGGGCTGGCGGCTGGCGGTTTTCAAGGGAGAGACACGTCCATCCCCCACAGATTTCACGAGCTGAAGCCAGTGCTTGCCAATGACTTAGGAATTCTGAATAGAGAGAGAGAGAGAGAGAGCCAAATCCAGTCCCCTGGTGAATTTACCAATGCTTCCTGTTGGGCTTATCCCGATACATCTCATGAGCAAAACCTTAGTCCTGTGAGGATAATTTCTTAAAGACCATCCATATTTGTGTGCGTAGGTGTCTTTGTTTTTTGAGGGCCGCTCACTTTGGTTTACAGGGACGCCAACAGTTAACAAACCACCATGTTGTGGATTTTCCCATTTCAGTTCATATCCCTTGGATTTTTCGACGGCAGCACGGCTGGCCATCATCGACAGGACGGATCCTCCAGCCCGGAACCCATGGAGTGTGACAGCCGAGGCGAGCTGGGGGAGCTGTGTAGGACAAGCTTCCATGCCCATAGCTGATAGAATACACATCAAGCCTCCCCTTCCAAGAACCCTCATTGCATGAAATGGCCAAACAGGTGAACTCAGAGTGAAATTCACAGGTGGATCCGGCATCCAGATTTCCCCCGGGAAAAGATGGCGATTTGTCAACACGAAATGGGTTGGACCCTGGGATGGCTGGTAAATGGAAAGCTCAAAGGAAGCCTTGTTTTGAGTGGGGCTTCTCAACAGGACCACTTTTGGATGAGGGCGAACCGCACCCTTTGCTGCTTTCTGAACCGTTTGACCCTGAAGCGACCAGGGGTTAGAATCGGCTATAAGCCTTGTCAGCGCCCAACAGCCCAAAGCCTTGGCGGCCGTTTCAGGTGCCTGGATTTTTTTCGGGTTCGGAAGGCCTTTGTCCACCTGGGTCTACCCAGGTAACGAGGGGTGAAACGGCTTCGCTGCTCATATGCTCGGGTGAGCGGATCGATCCGAGCTTCGCGCATCAGGAACACCCGCCTTTGCACTCTGCCCCTGGCTCGGATTCCGGGGAGTGGATCGTGGGTTTACGGCGAGGTTGTCAGGGCTTTCGATGGGAAACCCCACACACTTTTGAGGGCTTCCCTGGAAAAAGGACTGATCTTTTGTTTGAGGGGTAGCCCTTTTTGAGGATGAGGTGTTTGTGTTTGTCCAAAGTAAGTCTGCTTGTTTCTTCGGGCTGGCGTTTGGTTCCTCCATCGTGGCGGTTTCAAGAAGCTTCTCCTCAAAAAGACGAACCCAGGGCACCGAGACGTAGTTGTGCAGCTGCAACAACCTCACGCCTGCTTTGCGGCTTCGGAAGTGAACAAAGCATTCGACCCCTGTTGTGGAGCCGTGAACTTCAATTTGTTTATGATTATCGCTTGTACCGTCCTGTTGATTTCATCAACATGCTCATGTCTTCTTCACCCAGCAACTGTTGACCCAATGGTGCTTAGCAAACAAAGAGCAACAATGTAATCAGACGACCTGTTGAACGGGAATCGATAAATAGCCTCCAGCTTGCACCCAAGGACAGTCATGTGTGTAGCATCCGGAAGGAACCCATTCGTTTGAACTCCTTTGCACCCAAGGTTATCCTCAATTTGGCTTGCAAGACTGTTTCCTGGGTGGAATGATTGAATCAGCTTCTGCCATATGAGCGGTCGGATATTCTTAGTGCTCAATTCTGTTTGCTTTGCCCTGTGAATCCATTTGCCTGTATGGGGCTGTCGTTTTGAGGGGATCCCCCAACATGGTGGGTTTTCCTGTTGGTTTCCCTTCAAAACCACAAAACTGCGGTGGCTTTGTTTCCTGAGCTGGGGCTCACCAGGCACGTTACCAGCGTCGAATCGTCGAAGCACGCCGATTGCTGCGACCGTGATCTACGTTTTCCTCTTTTGGGAAATGATTATATTTGGGCTTGTCTCAAAGTCGGGGCACCCCCAAAATGGTTGAATTCCCTCTAGTATCCCTTGAACACACACCCCAGAAGTACCCTCAACAACAGAGAAACCCATGGCGTAGCCATAATCAACACCCGGGCAGTCCTCAAGGTTGAGGGACAGTCCTGCCCTTTAGAGTGTGTACCATTGTAATCCCAGATTTTGGAAGGAAGGAACAATGGAGTGCTTTTTTGGACCGCTCCAGAATCGCTCCAAAGCTCAGCTTCTCAAGTTGGGTCACCCATTTGTGTGCAAATTTCAATGGCAGAACCTTCGCGGACATCATTGACATCATTGACAACCCCCAAAAATGGTAGTGCTCCTGTGGTTAAACAGGGTTCCCTCATTATCCTCCCCCTACTCGTGCCATGGTCAAGAGTCTGCCTTTCCTCCGGGTCAACATGGATGGTCATCCACCTGGCAGTAAGGATCCTTAGCTAAGGTCCTTTATCACATGATTCCTAACAGAACCCACGGCCATAGGCCATAGTTTCGACCATGGCGCATGTCAGCCTGATCCATCGAACTGGAGGCCTAGCGGAGAGCTGCAAGGGTGGCTACGGAGAGATGTGCGAGAACCGAGTCGACGAGGCCGTGGGCCGAGGATCCCAAGGGCAAGCTACACCCGGGTGCGCAGCAAATGGGTGTGCAGTTTGTCGCGGGGAGCTTTGTACTGGCTTAAAAAAGAACCAAATGAAAAACCACCGTTCTGGGGGGCACAACTTCTTATTTTGACATACCCAAACGATGTAAGGCCGAATCGATTTGGCAGCGGGGAAGCCAAAGGAGGTTGATTAAACAAGACGCGTAGTCATGGCTATGATTTTTCCATAGGGAACCTCTCTTGAATGGCTAGTGGACAGAGCTCCCCATGTAAATGATGTCCACCAACCAATTTCAGTTCACACCTAAATGGGTGTCTTTTTTCAGGGGAACCCCCCAATTAGAAAGAAATAGTGGTTTTCCCTCTGGTTTCCTTTTAACACCCAATCAAAAGGGGTCCCCATAGAAAAGAACCAAGCCCAACCAAACAAGTTGGTGGTTCTCGGTTCAGAAGCCCTCGCTTTTCATTCCGTGCATCTTTGGTCGACCCATTTAATAGCACTTGCAGGGATCCATTTGTTGACGCAAGGAATGCAAAATGCTGAATTCGGGGGCAATGATGGGAAATGACATCACGTCTTGCGGGCGGAAGTTGAATCGGGGGTTCAGGATGTGGTTTGTTTGGTTGACAAGTTTGCGGTGAAATCACTTGTTTGGTTTTGCAAGGCCGCAGATGTTATTTGAATTTGCAAATTTAGCTTATTGCCAGGCCTCAGAATCCGCAAGTGGGTGTGTCTTTCTAAAGGTACCCCCCCCCAAGCCACCAAAAAGGGGGTACCCTCAAAAAACGCCACAGGTCTTGCCCTTCTAGGGAGGATCCACAACCTCCAGCATGGGGCCCGAGGTTGTGGAGTGATCGGCTTCGTTGGAGATGGATCTTTGGGTGTGTCCCAAATAACAGGTTCTCTTCAGTTGGTGGTTTGGATTTGGATTTGAACCCCTTCTTGCGGAGGGTAAATGGGGGGAGCACACGGCTAACCACCAAACCGCCAATGCAAACCAATATGGGCCCAGGTTTTTCGGGCAAGCCGACCATTTCCGAGTCCGCCATTTAGGATGTCAAGGCAGAAAGGTTGCATTGCATAGTATCGTGGAGAATTGAGTAATCAAGGATTGTCTCACAGACCCCTAGACCCCAAGCCATCAATGTGTCACAGCCTTCGATTACCTTGGGTTCGAACAGGCGAAAGGGGCTACTCAGAAAGGCGCATGTAGTCAGACATGCCCTCGACCCACGTCGAATATGGGCTTGTCTCAACTAGGAGAACCTCAAAATTGGCGCTTTCCCTCTGGTTTCCCTTTGAAACAACCCCAAGGGTGCTCTGAAAAACACAACACTGACATCCAAGAGAGGGTGCCCTCATTTCGGATGACTTGCCCAAATGGCCGCAAGGGTTCCCTGAACAGACAGACCCAAATGTGACCGCAGGGGCGTCGTTGGCATCGCTTTGCGAGCCCTCAAGCCGGGCGCGGCGCCCAGTACCCGGGCCGTATCGGTGATGAATCTGGGATGTCTGTTGATAGTGTTTGATACTTCATGTATGTGTATATATATATATATGGCTATAGGAATACATGTCTCTACATATGCAGAGAGTTATAGAGACATATGTCTGTATATAGATATTATGCCTACTTGATATCTGGGAGTTGTTCGATATCTACTCTAGTTTGCTCTATTTTGCAATTACAGATTTACTAAGACAAACACACATGTTTACTTGGGGGGGAGAAGCTGAGTTAGGTACACTCAAGGCTTCCATGTCATAGGACGGTCCGTGTCCGACCTGCGGGGAATCCCATCCATAGATTGGTTCGGCCTAGCCCTTGTAGATGCTCACAGCACCAGAAACCCCAAAAAAGGATCATTCTTACCAGGTGATTGCACCTGTTTTCATCAGGTCACAGCAAGGCCCCCCAAAATTGTGGTTTCCGTTTGGTTCCCTTTAAAACCACATAAACCACTTACAACCATGTTAGAACCAAACCTCAGCGAGTTTGTGCTCACATGAGGGCTGTGCCAGCAGGCAACCGGCTAAACACAGAGGATGGCACCAAACTTTGTGGGCCCATGATTTTCGGACTATCGCAGGAAACCACATTTGGGTGTGTCTTTTGTGAGGGTCCCCCCTTTTGGTTGTATGAGTTTGACCATGGCACAAAGTATCTTCCAGAGGTTCCCAAGATCCAGCTCTTGAGGTCGTTTGGACCCCCCAAAAGAGAGAGAGAGCCCATTGAAATAAAAGGGGGTGGCTTTATGTCAAATGAACAGGGACCCTTGAAAGAAAGAAAGCCTTGCAGATAGACAGGGACCCGGGACCCTTTAGACTGCCCCTTTGGGACGAAAGGGCGCCATTTCACCCAGGCCCTTGAAAATCAGAGACAGCCCTTTGAGGGTTCGTCAGGGGCCGATTCGGAAATCCCCCCAAAGGCGTAGATGTTTCACGGCTGCCTCATACGGCGGATATGCCAAGCTGAGGCCAAACGCCACTCGATGGATGGAGTTTCCCATGGACGGGTGAGGGGATGGTGTGCCTTTGGCACTTGTGAGAGGGAGGAAGGCTATGATTTGAATGAAGACTTGAGGACAGAACCCCCCCCAGACCCCCCCAAGTTGGAATTCAAACCTATAAAGGGATCCCCTAGCGTTGGAACCCTTTTGTAGGGGATAGGGCGCAGTTGGATCTTTTTGTCAGACCATGACACATTGTTGAGGCTTCTGCCCGTAGCTGCATGTTCGATACGATCCTTGGAAAAATAATACTGGTTGGTCTTTGGCATGACCTTACATAGCTCCTTAGACCTTTCGGAAACAAATGGAGTTTCCATCAAAGTTACAAAAGGTTGCACCTTTCTGCTGGGGAGGAAGCAACCCAGGAATAGTGGCATGTAGATTGCGCGATTTGAATTGGCACAAATTGCACCATCCAGCGTTGGTGCTTCTGGCGACGCATGTTTGCACTTCACACAGATTTAATTTTGAACTTTGAAAGCATTTCACCTGATATCTTTTCGCCCTTTTGCTCTGAGGCACCGACTAAAAGGCCCGTGCTTTGAGTTGCCAGGGTCGTCCTTTGGGTCGTCCTTTTGAGACTAGCTTGGAACACATACCCCAAAAAAAACAAAAGAACGAACGAGAAAGACAAAAAAAGCAAACGAAAAGCAACAAGAAGAAAGTTGTAGGTCCTTCTAGGGTCATCATTTGGGTGGTTGACTTTGGCTTATCAAAGATAGCAAATGGGATTTGTGCCCTTAATCCATCCACTTGTCGGTGATTTTGATGGTAAAGTGTTTTGATGGATGGATGCCTGTGCTTTGGTCTTCGTTGGGCACGCAGCCCTGGTGGCTTTGCTTTGGTGTTGGATGGGCACATTGATTGGTCGCCCTATGATATCATGTTTTGTATCCTTATTCAGGACATTGTTTTGAATTATTGTTCAATGTCGGCCCCGGATCAATAAACCCGTCCTATTATTAGGGGACATCCTCCTCTAAAAGCCAACAGTTATATTTTCGTTTATCCACGTTTGTTATGCAGTCTACTGTACTCCTCACATGCAGGACACATGGCTTCGATGGTACTGGCCAACGAAGGGCGACTACTACGCCAGCTTGCCGAGATCGAGTTTTCTCCTTGCGCATGGAAGGGCCAAGAAATCGATCGATAAGTGAATGAGCCACACTCAAAGCCCGGGTTGTGAAGGTTCGGGATAGTTCCACTTTGGTGCGGATATCCCTTAAACAAATCCTTGCATGGTTTTGGGTAGATCATTTTAGTACCAGGATTTTATTGTAAACGCTTCGCGTTGCCCGCCTCGGTCAGTTTGCTTTTGGCTGGCTTTGAGGTATATACCGTGCTTCAGTTTGCCTTGAAGTGATGTTATTAAAGTGAGTGAGTCGGCGCCGAAATGCGTGAGCTGGTTTCCAAGCTAGCAAGTGGGCGCATGTCCGCACGATTCCACCTGGCTTCAAGGGCCAGACCGAGAGCCGCAGAGAGCTACAGAATGGTGGGCCAAGCGCAGGTCCAAATTTCTAGGGTATTGGACGGTTTTGACGGTTTCTCGAGGGATTTGACGGGAGTTGGACCTGTTTTCAGAGGGGATTTGACAGGTTTCTAGAAGCGAGTTCGGCTGGTTTCTGCGGTTTTTAGGGGGGTTATTTGCATTTGACAAGTTTTAACTGGAATTTGGCCGGTTTCAAGGGGGATTGACCGGAGTGGTGGAGGGGAGGAAGTTGACCGGCTTCCAGCAAGATTTGACCAGAGCTAGATGAGAAGTTTGGCCTCTAGAAGGGGATGGTTTTTTAGGGGATTTGATTGTTTTTTTAAGGGAATTGGTGGGGTTGGATCAGGGAGTATCTGCCTGAAGTTGAAGGGATCTGACCTCCCGGCCCTGGAGGGCGGCTGCTTTCAGGCTCAATTTAGGCGGACTGGAGGTAGCTGGAGCAGGGATTTTGGCCGCGCGACATGGAGTTGGGGAGGGAAGCTGAGACCGACCCACGACAGGCTGTGTGTGAATTTGTTGCCTGGGGGTCATTTAGCGAGTTATTTCACATGTATCACATCCCCAGCAATTTTTGACTTGGAGATTCCAAAGGAATGTGGAAGAGTTCCTGGACTCACGGGCCATTATCAACGCCACTTGGGTCACTTAAACCTGGACCTTTGATTTGGGTGCGTTGTAAAATAATCTTTTTCTGGGGTACCTAGTCCTAGTAGTGTTTTTAGTTCAAACATACGGGCCACTTCAATGACGCACTCGTGTAATTAACAGGGTTTCTCTAAGCCTTTAGAGATGCCACACCACAAGGGTAGAAACAAATTTGTGTTCTTTGTATTCCTTTTAGCAGGAGCAGCATCTGTACCCTTGTAGCAGGGATTTTGGACCAATCCTGAACCCTGTGTCGTGAATCAGTGCAACAAATCAACACCCTTCAAACACCGCCACCGACACCGCCACCAAACACATTTTCAGGGGAAGACTAGACCAAACTGGAGCTGGTGGGGGGGGTTGAGGGCGTGTTTCGGGGCACGGGGGGTGTTTCGGGGAGGGTGGCAGGAGCAGCTTTATGATTCCAGCGCTTGCCAATGCTCTCACGTCCCTTTGATTTTCCTCGTCTACTGCTAAAGCAAAGCGCCGGTTGCGTGCGTTGCCATCAAACCAAATTCCCCCCCCCCCATGGTGCCCTGGTGTCGACTCCAAGCCCAAAATACTACGAAGTTCTATCGACCGGTTGATGCAACCCGTGTTGGGCCGGTTGAATGCCAGTGGCCTCCCTTGACTGATTCGTTTAAGTCCCAGCGGCAATCCCCATCACTTCCCTGATGGACAAGTTGAGTCCATTCTGCTGCACTCACCCTCGGGATGAATGAAATCCAATTCCAATACTGGTTGCTCACCTATGGTGGCGCGCATTTGATCCACAGATAATCCACGGGGTTTTTCACCTTGGAACCCAGCCGACAACTGAGGTCATCACCGCCACCTGCGAGCGTGTGGACTTCCTTCGTCCGAGCCCCAAAGTTGGGGGGGAGTCTTTTTGAGTTGGTTAATGGGAACCCCGAGTCTGAGAAGCCATCCTACTAGTAGGCTCACGCTGCGGGCGAAGGAATTTCACAGAAATGGGACGCCAATTTTTATCAGCCAGGGGTTTATGTTTTTCCAGGGTTCCCATTACTCTTCCTCTGGAAGCTGACGATCGGAAGTTGGAAGTGGAGCCGTCGGAAAGAGGGTACCCTTTTTGGTAGGGGGCAGACAGAAGGAAACCACAGGTCTTTCGATTGGCCTTCGAGACAAACCAACATGGTCTAAAGAACGAACACCGTAGCCCCTACCAAAGGTCACTCAACAAACCAATTATAGGCGGTGACTTTTAAAGCCCTTATTCAGTCTTCCTCAACTGTCCCTTTCAACCAAGGACTTCACTGTTTGCAGGCGGGTTGGATATAGGTCTTCGTTGATGGCCAGATAGCTTCAGTTGTTCTAATCAACATCTAGATTGTGAAGAGGCGTGTGTGGTTGATCTGTTGCGTTATCAGGCTTGACGTGCGCATTGGGCCGCCGGCTATGTTTCAACGCGAGGGAATTGGTCATGGCTGATGAATATTTTTAATATATGTCGTGCCTATATCAATATCATTGTTTGGTCGCACCGTTTTCACGCAGATGGGTGTTTCCAAAAATGTATGACATCTACTGATTTTCGTTTCGTTGTGGTCTCCCTTTAGATGCCATCTAAGTGGACATTCTCATGATTGTGGCGCTGAGAGAGGCAAAAGGTTGCTCCGTGGGATCGCTTGGCCCCAATGACGCTCCAAGGTACTTTGCATCCGCGACAGCATCGCCAGCCCTACGGTTGCAATGAGATAGCTTTGCTTTGTCCTCCCTGTGCTTGGCATGTGCGCTTTTGTTTACGATTCGAACTTTCTCCTCGTTTACCATGGTTTACACATGTGTCAGTATATGTGTGTGTGTGTGCGCATGGTGTATGTGTATGTATCTCTGTGTGCGTGTGTCTCTGTGCCTGTGCTTTTTGCTCTTTATTACCAAGTGTTTAGTGGGGCGAGGAACAGTCAGTCGTTTGCAGGTCAGATGGGCAGGAAACGCCTAGCTGTGGAGGTGTCCCTTTGACAACTCCGGTGTCTGCCAACCTCAGTTCTACGGCTCCCGCATGGCTCCCAAGAGATTCAAAGGAGGGAGCCAAGGAAGTACCAGCGTACAGCTTACTGTTGCCATGTTCTGCGTTGTGTAGTCTTGTTATGCAATGTTTGGTGGGGAGGCTGAGAGCTGCAATAGTTGACACAGGGGTTTGGTAAGAGATGATGCCTTGAGAAGGTTCCCGCCATTCCCCAAGCCGCTTCTCAGGTGTAAGACTCGTTTCATGGCTCGGGATTGTGATTCAACACAAAAGGTAAAGGCAACCGTGCATACTATAAGAGTCACGGAGTTTGAACACTGTTTTGATACTTAGTAACTTTGTTTCTTGTGCGTGGGGGGGAGGGGGCAGGCTTGATTTTCTCCAAGGAAGCACCTCGGTGGGAACCCCCACCTAGGCTGTCTTTCCAAAGGCGACTCGGAACCTCCGCGGAAGTTCCAGGCGCATCCAAGCCAGCTCCTAGATTGAGGTCGTTGTGGCTTTTGGAAATAATACTCCCCTGCAATTTTAGAAGAAACCCAAACAGGCAAATTCCCAACAAATCCATCTAAGAATGCAGGTTTTGGGGCTGCATGTTAAGCTACAGGGGAATAGCCTGGTGAATAACTCACCAGACATTTTGTGGATCCCCTCTTGTAGGAGATTGAAAGGATACTAGAACAACGGCCAACAGGGAGAACAGGTGGAGTCCACAAAAAGTACAAATCCAACCTGTTTGCTATCCCCTTCCCCACCCTCGGCTGCAATGTCCCCATTGCAAGGCTCTAGTCAAGCCTCAAATCCTCAACTTATCATAGATGCCAGCAAAAATGGAGTATCTGCAGGACATTGGCCAAATAACTAGCAAACACACTGATTTCCCCAGGCTATTAAAACAGATGGTTTGTTAAGTGACCTTCCGTAGGGGCTATGTTGGGGTAAATTGATATTTGGTCCGGGTGGAATCTCCCTTCGCTTAGAACAGCTGGGTGTCAAAACGTGTGGACCCCCAAACCATGGCAGTGATTATTTATTCTGTTTCCTTTCAAGCCAACCCCAAACATGGCAGCCTCCAAAAAACAACAACCCCGGGTGTTTCCCGAAATACCAAAAAGGGCAGCGCCTCAACACCCGCCCGGCCCGAGGATGCTCCAGGTGGGCTTCCGGCTCCCGGCCCCCTGGCACCACTGCGATCTCGAGGAGCGGAACCTGGGACCTGTGGGCTCGGTGCCCTTCTCACATGGAACCTGACTGGGACCTGGTCCCTTTACATTCCAGGGCCCCCGAACGTCAGGTTCCATGTTAATTGGCGGGAGGCTAATTACTCCTTTTGTTGGTGGGAAACCAAAAGGACACTCGCGATTTTTTTGGGCCCCCTATTTTAAGACACACCCATGCTCATGGAAGCCAGGACATTCTACAGGAAAGCTAAATCCTGTAGAACTTTCCGCTGGTTTCGATTTGAACAGGGGATCCCCCAAAAAAGACGGACCAAATATGTGAGCTAGACTGTATATACCAAGGATGCCCTTCAACCCAAGTTATCAAAACCCGGGTAGAAGGTGCAGGATATACATAAAGATGGTGGATATCCGCCCTAATTCTTCATGGTTTTGGGTAGACTTTTACTTTTGGGGGAAGCTTCTTATTTCATTTCTTCCAGGATGCTTCGCGAATCCAGGCAACCATCAAACACCCAGGGGAAAGTTTTTGATAAAGACGATCGTTGAACAGAATGGAAGAGGAACCAACCCCTAGGCTCATACCAGGTTTTCATTTCAGGGGTTTGCCAAGGCTTAACCATGGGCATCCGATGCGGGCAAAAGAAACAAGCGAAACACACAGTAGGCTTCGAGGTGCAATCACCTTCTTGGAAGGGTACCGAAAACCGTGGGTCCCCCTGCGAAGTTGTCCTCAGACTGCCTTGCGACTGTCTTGTTTTTGGGGGCCACCCCACTTTTCGAGGGCCTTGGCAACCACACTTGCACGGTTGCCCAAAATATGATTGCATGTGGGAGAAACGGGCTAAAACCGTACTTTACCAGGTTTCTGTGGGATTCCTTTCAGGGAAGTAGTTGGGAAATTGGTTGCCAGTTCCGCCAAAGTGGCAAACAAACGACCCTGGAACTTCGGGAACTGAAAAGCTGCGAGTTTTGTGGCTTTTGGGCAGCCCGGTTGGATCGGAAGCAAGGGAGCCCAGCCACATTTTTTGGGGACACACTCAAAAGGGGCGAGATATGGTTTTCGATTCGTTTCGGAGGGGAAGGGAAGAAAGCGGCTTGGCCGCTTGCGATCCATTTTTGTCCCTTGGAAGCACGCCTGGTTTCCCAGCATTCAAGGATCTCCAAAGATAGGGCGTGTCCTTTTTTAGGAATCGGACCCTCCACATGGCGCAACGGTGTTCCTTGTGGTTTCCCTTTAAAACCACTTCGGAAGGGGTATCCTCAAAAAAGGACAAGCCACCCATATATGGGTGTTTCACTTTTTTGTGTTGGTACCCCTTTTGGAAAAAGGAAGCCAACAAGGAGAACCATCCACGTGGGTCCCTATCCCTATATATTTCGAAACACCCCATTGTAGATTTCAGGGTAGACCAAATTTATCATTTTTTGCCAAGAACAACTGACGTCGAACATGCGGTGTGACTATGGGTAAGGGCCCTTGCCAGGAACATGGAATGCCCCCCTGATCCTCATGCC
Organism: Effrenium voratum; assembly: GCA_963377175.1. Classification (NCBI taxonomy): domain Eukaryota; class Dinophyceae; order Suessiales; family Symbiodiniaceae; genus Effrenium; species Effrenium voratum. The sequence goes on from CAUJNA010003616.1 coordinate 225,180, forward strand.
AACCCTCGTAGATCCTTCCGGAGAACGGAATGGGACAACCTCTAAACTTTAAACACCAATATCCAATCATCGGGGACCCCCTTTTGGTTGGGGTTGAAAGGGAAATCAAGATGAAACCAAGATTTAGGGCCCGCAAACAATTTTTGGAAATCCCCTACGACAATTTCTGAGCATTTTGCAGGAGGAGTACGATCATGATGCCAACGAAGAGAAGGGTCGAGAAGGCGCGCGATGAGTTGACGCGTGACCCCCTCGGGCTTGGCATGCCTGAGTTGGGAGTTTTGCAACCAACAATGGAACCTCGAAGTTGCCCTTTGATGACTTGGTTACAACCCTGACTCACGCCCTTCTCACAAGCCAGTGGGCCCTGAAAACATACCTGGGTCCATCTTGGCGGCCGTATCCTCCAAACAGTATGCAAAACGAAAGCAAAACACAATCAAGCTTTTGCACATTGGGCTGCCGTGTTTATGTGCAATCCTTCAGCCCAAGGGGCCAGTGTCCCACCCCCGGAAGGTCTCCAAATCACCCTCTGTTGAGGGAGCTGAACGTGCATTTGCGCTTCCGGCCGGTTGGGAGTGACGCCAATAGCAGGACCAGAGGTGCCTTAGGTGCCCCTTCAAAGACCAAAGTGTGAGGTGCACCCAAAATCGGTTTTCGAAAGAGCGAGGGGATACAGTATGGCCAATATAAACCTTTGTATATAACTATGTTGGTGTAACCAAATTGCCAGTGGCCAGTGGGTGTGGAGTCTCTCACAACAAACGCCTGTCGTCCATTTGGGGTGGACCTGAACACAAATCTTGAAGGAGGCATTGGAAAGTATGTGTGAGCTACAATCAAACCCGATTGGGTAGATGAAGATTCGGGGACTGTGGACAGTTAGCATGGCAAGGTTTGGATATGCGCCCTTTCGTTTCTTTCCGTTTGGTTTAGATAGAATGTTTGCATGACTTTTGCGTCGGCAAGTTGCCAAAGTCAAAGGCTTTTACCAGACCCTCGCACGGCCAAATGTGAGGTCAAGGGTAACTAAAGCCCAGGCTAGAGTGTCGAATTGTCGGCGCTTAGCGCCCGGCAGTTTGAGGCCGTGGCACACCATTGGCAACGGTACCCTCTAGAGTAGATAATTAATTGCGTACACTTTGTGCATTTGGTGCCCTTTCCTTTCGACGGTGTTTCCTGGTGCCTCATGTTCAGCTTCGAACATGGGGCAAGCTGCAATTCCCCAACCAATTCAACCTTTTGGAGCCAAAAAGGGTTTCCCGCTGATTTCGGTGTTCCCTTCACCGGCAATCTCATCCACCATCAAAAATGGGATTTCCCTCACTCCAAGGTGGTTTCTACCCCTAAACCCCCAAAGTGTGGGGATATCCAGCTAGCGGCCCAACGGGTATAATTCTGGGGATTTATTTGATATTCCCGGCCCCCAAAATGACCATGGGTAGCTTTCAGCAACTTAGAGGGGACTTATCGTCTTTTTCCGCGGTTTTCCCCAATGGTCATATCCCCCGCGTTTTCCCGCCCCGGCCCAATTGGAAGGCCGTCACCGGAGCCCCCGGCGCCTGAGCCACGCCCGTGTGGTGGCGGCCAAGAGGTGGGGTGCAGGGTGCCACGGTGCAGGGTGCATGGAACATGAAGAGATACCTCAACCCCCCCGCGCTTTTGGAAGCCTCAGCTCAGCACAGATGCCTCGGTCTGTCAAGATTGGCGCGGCCCGGAAGTCACGAGTTGTAGCCTCCGGACATATCACTAGAAATCATTATAGCAAGCCACAAGTGATTCTCATAGGCGAAGTATCTGTATCTATATCTAATATCTATATCTATATCCATATCTATAATTTAATTGTAAACGCTGCGCGTTGCCCGCCTCGGCCTAGCCGAGCGCGCAGCGTCTGTGGTTCAACTGCAAGCAGCAGAACTGGTCAAGTGGCGATTCAGGCATGGACAGGTTCTGGCGTCGTTGGACCAATTGATGTCATGGGCCCGCAGGAATCCCCGAGGCAAGGGCAAGGCGATGCACAGGACCAGGAGTGAGTCATGGAGCCAGCAGACACAATGGGTTGGGCCTTGCTTGGGTTGGTTGGTGCAGGGCCTGTGGGCGGGCTGGTGAGCCCTGCTTGGGTGGCCTGAGGCAAGTCTCAGACCAGTCTCAGACATGTCAGGTTGAGACACAGCTGGTTTGTATGACGTCTCCCTTGCTTGGGAAATTTTAGGCAGCCGGACTGCGCTGCGGCCGGCTGGGCGGGCTGGGCATTGCTTGGGTGGTTGCTGGTTGGGCTCTCAGAATGTGAGACACGTCAGGTTCAGACAAGGCTGACGTGCCTTGCTCAGCCTGGCAAGTCTCAAACGTGCTGGTCCTTGGCTGGGCTGGGCCTTGATTGGTGGGTTGCTGGTGTGAGGCTTAACTTGTTGAACCAGAAGTCTTGCAAATTCGCCTTGGCCCCAAAGGAGGCAAGGGCCCCAAAATTTGCGGCTCCTGTGCGGGCCTCGAATTTCGACAAGCATGACCTCCTGCTGGCCAGGCCTGTCTGACGTGTCTGAGACTAGATTCCCTCCTCCTCCTCCTCTTCCTCCTCCTCCTCTCCTCCTCCTAGACAACCTCCAAAGATGCTATGCAAGGGGCATCCTGGACAAGCCCAGGATAAGCCAAGGAGTAAGGGCCGTTTTCTCGGGTTTGACAGGCGCTGGCTTCCCCTTCCCTTTCCTGGACGCTCGCATTTTCCAGCCAGTCCCTGCTTTCCAAAACCAGCTGTTTTTTGACCACAACCAATATTGCTTTGTGGTTTATGCAGCCCAAGAACGAGCAACAAACGGAGTCGGGTCCAACATGCTCCACGCTCCGCTTGAACAACTTTGCAGGTTGCTGGGCCTGGGCAATATCGCGCTTCCCACCGTACAGGCACCGGTGAAGGGCCGATCTCGCTTCAAGGGCGCGATGTCACAACACCCCGATGTAGATTTTGTCATCCCCCTTACTTCTCCGTATTCAAGGAATTTGTGCTATCTGCTTCCTTTTTCTCTTTCTGTTGGGAGGGGTTTCCCTTTAAAATCAGCCAAGTCTTTCGACAAGTATGGAATGTGTGTGGAGAAAGCCTCCTTTTCCGGGCGGGCAGGTGGCATAGATTCCTATTCTGGGAGGCTCGTAAGCGGCATATCAAAAGAGAGGCCTTTTGGTCTTATTTGGCAAGGGGAGCCACAGCCTGGCAAAAGACGCGAGTGAGACCGATGGTTCCAAACCGAAAGAAATTGGCTCTGAATCAATATGGCGTCTCAAAAAGTCACATTCTCCGGACCCTTCATCGTTGGTGTGCTTTTGGTTTCCCTGTAAAACCATCCAACACGGTGGCCCCGATTTTGAGAGACCCCTTCTCCTTTGAAAGCCTGCGCACGACAGGAGATCGATGATGCCCACAGCAACGCCCTGCGCCAGGTGCGAGATGCGGGGGGCCCAAAGCGGCTGATTGATTGCAAGGCATCCAGCGGGTTGATTCCTGTTTTCATTATTCGGAGAGGGCAAACCCCTGTAAAACCGACTACACAGCGATCTCAAAATTGCAATTTGGCCCTCGAGCGGCGAATTTTGCGGTTTATTGAGGCCAGTCCTTTGAGACCAGTTCAACATGGAAGGCCTAATCCTGTGCACGCAGAATGAAAGTTGCAAACTGACGACTTCGCTTGGATTAAGAGGGTTTGGTGCAACAAGATGCCTAGTCTAAGGGCTTGGCCGGCATACAGACCTGGATCATTGTGGTGGACTTGCTTGCTGAGCATCCTTCCCTTTGGCTTCAGCTGGAACGTTATATTTGACTTGTGAGTGAGCAAATAAATCGAAATTGATAGATTCAGACATCGCCATGCGTATGCGCAGCCATGCGCCGGGACCAATGTGATCATTTCCAGTTTGTCATTCTGTGTTTGTTTAACGGTGCGGGTGTAGACTTGACCACGCACGCCCATCTTGGCTGCGGTTGAGTAAGCTGGCGCTGATATTTCATCCCGCGTCAGCTCTGCCGTCTGCCAACACGCACGTTGTCCATCAAAGCCAAGAGTGCAAACCTTGTTGCGCACCTCCCAAAGAGCCGATGTCATGCGTGGGGCGTGTTTGGCCTTGTGTTCCGCAGTTCTCGTGTTTCCAGCCTGTTTGCTGTTCTTTTCATGTACAACGCATGCAGTTCTAAGTTCTGAGCGGCAGCCAAGATTAAATAGTTCCTGAACCGCGGAATTTTCTTCGAAACTTCAAGTTAGCCAATAGACATGCTCTCTGGCGTGAGTGGCACCCCCCCCCCCCGCCCTCCCCCCACAAAATAATAATAATAGGGAAAGCAACCCTTTCCACCCCCCCCCCCCCCACACAGAGAAGGGGGTTTGCGTAGATCTTGATCGTGACACCAACCTATATACACAGGTGTATGCGCACATGTATACACAATAATACATATATATGTATATATAAATGCATATATATATATAGAGATATTGTCTGCCCTTGAAGGGATGATTGGGGACGCTCACCAATTGGCCATTAGATGCAGGGGGGTTCACCAGAATCTTATGGCAAATCAAGAGACAATTCATGTTAACTGTGGCTCATGCACCTAGCCAAGACATATCCCACATCCATCGCTTGGACCTGACATCGACGGGGCCCAAGGTTTCCGGACGTCACGAGGCGATGGGTGGGTCACTGTGAGCTGGATCAGCGGTGCCGGGAGGGTTTGCAACAAATGTTTCGACCATTGGTCGCTGGGGAACCCGAAGGAGAACCCTTTCGGTGTAGACATGTTTAACCAGAAGGGTTGGCCCAACTTTCGCTGGATGGGTCGGGCAATGTGTGATACAGCTTGGACGCAAGCCATGACATGCCTTCACATTGGCAGACTTAACTCACGTTTTGGCCCTTTTGCATCATTTTTTGTGATTCCCTTCATGTTTCCCTTTGGACCGGCAGACAGCTGGCTTTTGGCAGTCGGATCCGTCTGACCAAGATAAGATCAATGGTGGAACTCTGGATAATGGAAAATCCTCCAAACTGGGGACTCTGATGCTTTGTGGCAACACAAGAGGTCCAAGTCAGCTTCCTGCCAAATAAGCCTGGGCGGTATCCCCAACCCCGGAACCTTTACGAGCCTGAAGACACCGACTCCAAAAACTCCCAGCTCCGGAGCCGATTGGCCAGGACACCGTTGTCAACCCCAGTGCCGACGAAGCCGCCCAAAGGGGATCCCGAAATGGATCTTTTTGGTTGACAACCCCCCCCCCAGCCCCCGGCAAGAGAAAGAGACAAGACCAATCTACAATGTTCGCGGTCTCCACCGATTTTGGTTCGCGCATGCCAGGCATGCACCTCACGCTTCGGATGGGATCAGGCGCGGGCTTCGGGAGGTCGAGTCGCAATCCGGGTTTGCTCGGCGGGACCCGAGCTGGGGATATCCAACATTCGAAGAGGGAGCCAAGGAGCGACCAAAAGTTCTGTAGTTTGGAGGCTAGAACCATTGCTTATAAGTGTATTTTTTCCTTTTCTCTTTACCAGGCGCCAAGTTTCGGAATCCTCTTGCTGTTCATCGGGATTTCGGAGCAACGAGGGATGGCCAAGCTCTGTTTGCTCCATTTGCCCAACACAGTTGTTCAGTGGCTACATTTCTCCTTTGGTTTGGTGGGTTTCCTTTCGCCTTTTTTTGGACCAGTCAACTATCTTGATGGTCCTCACCTTCCCATGCCCTCCACATGCCCTCGAAACTCAGCAATGTGTTTCCTCTTATACAAGGAAAGCTGTATGGACCAGAAGCCGCTGACCATTTTGTATTATCCTCAACAGGGGCTAACCATGCATATCAACTACAGACTGGTTATAAAAGCGGTACCATTGAAGATTGGGGGCCAGTTCCAATGGCTCATACACTTTGTTTGGACTTTGCAGTTCGACTAGATCCAGGAAAACCCGATGCATGGGATCGAAGAAATCGTTTATGATTGTGTGCATATAACAACCCAGAACCCATTTGCGACCACCCTACCTTGGGAGGTAGGGTGGAGTCGAGTGCGGAATAAAACTACACCCATATTCAGGCTTTAACAAAAACAAAGTAGATTAGGTTCCACAACTCATGCTGCTCAGGTCTACTCACATGCCCCAAGATGGACATGCTTCAAAAACCGGTGGGGTCATCAATGGTTTTACAGGGGCAACCCACATCGCATGAGGTTTGGTTTCGCTCGGCTTTCGTGAGGCGCAACTCTCCTGGGCCAGCCGCGTGCTGAAGGACGCCGGAGCCCCCAAGCCGGACGTGCGGAGGTTTGAACCCCCCCGCGGCACAACCGTTGTGTTTTGTTCGCTTTTTGCTGGCCCATTTTTGGGGCGGGATTTTGAACGGTTTTGGCGCACTAGATGTTTGGATATGTCCGGACAGGAGTTCGGGGGAAGGAGCACGTATCTTTTGCATTGGACATGAGCCTGTCCCTTGGCAAACCTCGTTTTACTAACTTTCGGATGAATGACCGGCCTTCGGAAGTTGCCGCGCTTTTCTCCTGACATGGACCCCAAGCTTTTCTCCTGTACATTGGTAATCCCTCCAACAGTGGTCTGAATCTCGGCCTAAAAGGGACAAACATGAATCAGGAGTGCATTGTTCATCCGGGGTTCCCAAGAGCTTGCCATCTATCTCAGGAATTGGTTTGAACACAGAAAGCATCCCAGAGCGAAAACCACGAACATCCAGAATTGAGTCTCGCCCCCTTCCCATTCATTTGCTCTTTCGACCTGAGTTGGATCCATGCGGTCGCAGTGGTCATCCACCCCTTACTGCTTCGAAAACGTTCCACGTGTTGCAAGTCTTCCAACAGCTCAGGCTTAGCATGCTACCCTCCCTCCAACAATCACAGAAGTGGACAGAGGGGTTCCTCAAAAGGAAAGTAGTCTTCCAAAACTCGAGGGAGGGTAAGCATGTAGCTGAAAACAAACGTGCTCCTCAAAGGCTGAAGGTCGAAAAGCAACCAAGAAACAGGTTCGACTGAACGACCAAAAATCCACCCCTCAGAAAGCTTTGGTCTAAGTCTGTCTCCGAAACACTGGCCATCGCGTTTCACAGGGCCCCCTCACCTCTGACTGGAGGGCTGCTGAGGAGGTACTGACTGAACCCCGACTTGTCCATCTGGGGTAGCCCACCCATTGGCTGTCTGTCTGGCTCCGTATGGTCCCCTTGAGGGCTTTATCGGGTTCTGTGACCCAAAAGGAAACGCTGTGTAGGTTCCCCTTTGCGAGCGTTTTGATGTGTTCCGTGACCCCAAAAGAAGCCAAGAGGTGTTGGTTTCCGTTGGGCGGGGTTCACGCGAGGCCCACCAGGCAGCCGTGGAGGCGGCAGACCAAGGGTCTCTGCCAGAATGGCTTCAAGAGGACGGGACATCGATTGGTATAGGGTTTCCTTCGGCTTCCTTCGGCTTCCTTAGGGTTCGATCGGTTTCGTTCCATGTCCTTCTGAGTTCTTCGGAGTCCTTCGATGTCCTTCGATGTCCTTCGTGGAATGTTGTTTTCTCAGGCTCATGAGCTTTAAGATTAATCTTCGTAGGAACCTCGCGAAATGGGATCGACTTGTTTTCACAGTTCAAATTGGAGCCTGAGGCGAGATATTGCCGATGGGATAGTCACGGAAGGGACCCGTGAGAGAGTTCGAGGGTTGGAAGTTTGGAGGGTTGGTCCCAAGAGCGAGGTATTGCAGAGCCTCGCCTTCACCGAAACATGCAAGCCCTTTGGTAAGGTGCGAAGAGGAACAGCCCTGCGAACAGCGGTTTCTGAGGGGGTAATGAGGCTTGTTCTGAGCAGCTTTCCAATGATCATCTTCCTTAGTTGCACCAAGTTTCAGTTATACCAGAGTGTTGGGAGCAACACATATGTACCTTGTGTACCTAAAATTTAGGCATCATGACCTCACATGTTTGAAAGGGCCAAAGGGACAGGGGGGTCATTTTAGTGGGGAACCACCCTTCAGACGGTGTTTCAGGTTTGGAAAACCCACAACTTGGGAAGAAGCACTCTTGGAGGGAATTGGTGGCCAAAATCACACATGGTTTGGTTTGAAGGAGCAACCTCTTTTTGCTTACCCTCGCTTCGCAGGTGAGTGACTCATGACTATATATGTATATATGTCTTGCTCCATTCTTGGGGGTAGTGTCTTGAGTGTGGAAATCATCTTCCAAAGGGGACAAAAGCCAGAAGCCCCATTTGAGAGAATGGATGAACCCGTTGGGTAACTTTCAAAATCACCCTGGCCCAATGATAAATTCAACCCCACGATCCATGTATTTGAGTCGTGGAAAGGGGCACCAGGGTTCCTAGTCTAACCGCCCAACATTGCAGTGCCACAATTTAGATCACCAAACTCCGAGGCTCCATGTTCAATCTATGGGGATGAAAGGCCGGCCCAAGAGTTGAACCTCTCGCTGATTGGTTGTGGCGCACTCATCCGTTTCCGAAAAATCTAAAGGCTACTTCGGTAACAAAAGATCGGTACCGGCCAGCCATACGTCTGGGGCCTTCAGTTTGGGTAAAAGCCGACAGCTCAGCTCAGGAGCGCGTCTCGGAGTCGCCCATTATCATTCCCTCGCCCCAGCCCCTGCCGTTGCCAGCGCCCGACCCGTAGACGAAAATGGGCCTGGTCGCCTGGTCGCCTGGTCGCCTGGTCACTGGAGGGTTTGGTAGGAATGAGCTGAGCGGGCGCCTTTGTTTCGTGGCTTGGTTGGGTGCGTTGGCGCTTGCGGGCGCTTGGGCGACTGCGGTCATGGGCGAAAAGGTTCAGAGGCCAAAGGCCCGTTCCTTGGATTCTGTGACTGCGTCGTGCACACGTCGTGCTGACGACAGGCATTGCATTCCGTCGATGGCCTGCCTTGCAAGCTAGAGAGCCCCCAATCACAGGTGCATGTCGCAGGGTAGATAGCTGGACATGTGTGAAAGGCACTACTGTGATGTGAATTGTGTGTGTTCGTATGCACCCAAAAACAGAACGAGTTTTTCCTGGGCGGCCTGTGAGCGGGCTCCGCTCTCCGCCAGATCTCCCATCGGCATCTCGAATACATGTCAATGTGCACTCCCGGATCTTCCTTTCCGCATGCTGAGCTGCCATTCAGATTTCCATGTCTCAGCCAGGGAACCAAAAGCGCGATCCGTGGCAATCCGTGCCAAGCTGGCGCAAGAAGAGGAAGCGGTTCGAATCACCGGATACTGTCACCTCCAAAACCATTTTATATGTTCAATTAACCAATATGGAACAGAGGTGGAAAATATGACTTTCTGCGGATTTCAGATGTGGGGGTTCACCATAGAAAAATGCCGCGTCAGTCATCGCGCAACTAGCTGCTTTTCCAGGGCGGCCGAGGCCGCCAAGGGTTCGGGTTTCTTTCAGAGATTTGCAGCGCTTATCTCGGATTCCGATTGGGTGAAGTTCTTATGAAATGGCAGCTTGGCGAGCAGAATTTGCCATAGAAACCAGGCCTCTGGGCCTTCTGGCGAAGGTTCACCAGGGTTTGCTGGGGGCTCTTGCCGAAGAGCCCAGTCGCGCAGGGAGATGGCGAGCCGCACGTCCCTTGTGGATTCGCCGCCGAAGGGGCATGGGACCTTCTGAAGCATGATATAGCTATGACATGCGGCGATGTTTAGTAGGGAACCACCTAAAAAGTTGTTGGTGGACACGAATCCGCACCTGAATGATGTCCACGAAAGCTTGATGCCCATGTTTGAGCAGAACGGATATACTGTGATATACTTGTGTCCAGACAGATTTGGTTTGTTTCTCTGATGGCTCCGTCAAGAGAGCCATGCCTTGGCGCTGGGTATTTGAAGCGCCGATGGGCGGAATGGGCACAGGGGGCCTACCGGGTCTCTCCGGGTTTCTTTGAAGAACCCATCTTCCGGTGCTATCTCTCCCGCAATGTATTGATTTTGAGGGGATGGTGTGAAACCTGGCGATGCAGAACCAATCACACTTTCCACACCGCCCGACTCTCTCCTATGGTATTTTTGGATATGCAGTTGATTTGCCGCGGAGGTGCAGCCAGGCCGGTTCTCGGCTACAGTTGATGCGGAGGTTGGTTGAGCAACACGTTTTCTCAGAAAGGTGTTGGTTTGCCAGATCAAGAAAGGCCGCATGATGCAGGTGTCGAATTCTTGCTGCTTGTGTAAAACCCACAAATCCGAGCCAGCAAACCAGACGATCAGTCGAGGTTTCTGAACGTTGACTGCACCTTTGCCTGGCTCTTGGGAGTGTCACCATCATGCGAGAACGCCACTGGTCAATGCTAGTTGTGCCATGCAGCTGAGCGGATGGCCGCTGGGAATTCTTCTAAGGTCGATGCGGCCGAGTCTTCTGTATGTCGCACTGCGCAAGGTTCCCCCTTTTAAGCTCCGAGCTGTGCGTAGTCGGGCCGCTTCGGATAGATGCGGCCCGGTGCTTGTTTGCAAGCGCCAGCAAAGAACCCCCTGTGGACAATGCTGCTATTGGGAGATCTTTGGCCAAAACGCGGCGCCTTTGTAGTCGGGGATGAGGCCATGTTGCAGTGGCAAGTGAAGTGACAGGCCTGCTTGCAAGTTCTTGTGAAAATCGGCTGAATGAAGTCCAAAATTGAACCCCTGCCTGTCCTTTCTCCTCGTTTCGGCCAGGGCGCCGTTTACGTCACGACGTTTTCGGGGCGGGCGCCTGGAGGCCTCGCCGGACAGTGGGTTCTGATGTGTAACCTCTCAGAGTGACCAAAGGGGAACGCCTCAAAACCACCGTGGATACATTGGAGCATGTCACAGCAATGGACCCAGTACTGCGGTGCTTGGAGGGTTCTGCTGGAGTGCTGGATGAGGTTTTGGTGGTTTGCCGGATTATCACTGGTTAAGAAGCAGCGAGGATCTTGTGATCTCATGCTGGTGTACCCTCAACTCATGTAGATCCACTGCCGCAAGGATCCATTGGCTGGAAGGGGGTTGGCAGACCTGGACACTACCCATTTCCCGCGGAGCCAAGGGAACAATCCTTGAAACACACAGAGAACGGCTGCCGCAACTGCTTACTGTGGTGGTAACTGGGATCCACAGGGCAACGTTCCAGGAGTTCGCGGAAAACATCCCCGGAGGCTAAGAGGGCACCCCTGGAGTCTCGAGGCAAACCGTGTTGAGTTTTGAATCAAAGGGTTGCGCCATTGGATTTGCTCATTGGGGGCATAGGATTATGTGCAGGTGCGGGGGGACTGTCGCTACAAAAGAGTCTCCAGGGTGCATGACGTCAGAAGCTGGTGATTCTTCTGGGTGCTGACTCACATGAAATTGCTTGAAGGCCATATTTTGTCATGGTCACAAGTTTTGGCTCCTGATACCCACCTGCCAGGATCATGGAAGTATGCCTGCTGAACGCTGAGAACGTTCCAGATGGGCGCCTCACTCAGCCTGTGGTCTCAACCAAGCAGATGGGACGAGATGTCTCAAAATAGGACCGTCGAGTGTTGAGTGATGCCCGCATGTAAGATGAATGTATATGGGCATACATCTACCTTGAAGCGAGAGTCAAGGCTAGATCTGTTCTTGCCAGCCGCCGTTCTTTTCGAACAAGCATTTGAGAAGATTTCTTGGCCCTGTAAGTCCATTTCCCTGTATAGTAGGTAACCAACCTTCAAATCCAAAAGGCACGTGACATGGCCTGCTACCTGCTTTTGCGGGAACTGGGTGGAACCAGCACGGTGGAGGTAAGCAGCAATTGCGTAGCCCTCGATTACAGGACACGGAGATGGTGAGCAACCGATGCTGGTCCAGGGATTTTGGGAGAACAACCGGACCGATTTTCAAGCTTCCAAATTTTCCCGAAGGGAGGCTACCCACAGGAACGTTGTCATGTTTCTAGGGCAGGGGGACACCCCAGATGGGTCACTAGCCGGGTTCCCAAACGGAGAACCGGGACCGGGTGGATGTCATCGCCTTTGAAGGGAGTCGCAGCAGGGGCTTCGACATCCTGCGCCAGGGGTCCCTTTTTGCCGAAGAGGTGATCCTTGTGTGCCACCTTTGAAACGGGTCACCAAAATGGGGTCGCTACTTAAGGGTCTGGGTACGTAGTAAGTGGTTAGTTGGTCCTACAACACACTTGGAGGACTTACCGCCATGGCTTTGCTTTGCTGACGTGCCCCTGCCCCTTCAAGTATTTTGTCAACCACTTTCCAAGCCACTACCTCCAAACCACTACCCCCAGGGTAGTACAGTTGGTATATGCTCTTTGCATAGTGGTTAGGAACATCCTATTGGGCCCGTGGTATAAGTTGAGGGCTGGTGGAAATCATAGAGAGAAGCTGTGCCACCCATTTTCTGAGGGAAGCAATTGAGACTAAAGGAAGCCACCGGGAACACAAACCAATGAAAACCCTTAGGCTGGCTTACAGGGCAACCAACCGGAGAACCGAAGTTTATTGGGGTCCAAATCTATATTTGACACATATCCCAGTATCTCTGGGCAATTTCCTTGCTGGGCCGGTCAGGTGCCTGCTGTCCATCAGCGCTGGCGGGTCCAGGAGACAGGCCGGGTCGGCCAAAGGTTTCTTCGAAAATCCTAATCCTGCGGTGTCCCATGTCGTTGCCTTTGTGTTGGGACCACCGGTTTTTCCTTTGTTATTGCCATCAGCTTTGACCAAGTTTGAGCATCATTTGGCTGGGGTTCAACGCAAAAGCTTTTGCAGTTCAATGATTCCTAGTCCTATTAGTCACTTTGATACCTGGCTGGGTGGTGAGAAGAATCACGCCGGACAGTACAACCATTTTGGTAGAAGTGTTGCTCACTTGACGCGATCTTGTGAAACAAGTTTGCCCGGCACAGCCGGCGCATGTTTTATTCCACTTGAGCCATGGCTTTCACCAGATCTGGGTTTATGAGCCGATCTTTCTAGGTCCGGGGGACTCTTTAAGTGAGAAAGTAGTTACAGGACGGCCCACTGAACGTTCTCACAGGGGTGAGGTTCCACAATGGGATGTGTACGTGTTCCAGGCGGGTTTGTCATGAAATTACATTGGGAACCCCGGAAATGGCATCGGTGTTCTTTGTGGTTTTCCGCCCACCAAATGGGGTGTCTTATGAAAACACAAACCACCCATGTTCCTGTGGCCTTTCGGGCGGGTCAACCTGTGGAGTTTGCCTCCGATCCCCCTTGACCAAAAACAAGCTCCGTTCCTGTATCTGAAATTGCAACCACTCTTTAAGGGGTGATATTACTTGGTGGTTCCCCGTCCGGTTCCTTAGGTTTTTATTTTTTGAGTTGGTTTAGCGGTAGTCTTCCCATTTAACCCACTAAAAGTTGAACACTTTGAGCAGGGGATCAGTTAAGCGGGCAACCCACAAATGAGATACGGCCGGTAACCTTAGAGCCATCCTAGGAGCCCAAAGGTCAGCCCGAGCGCCCGAGCGCGAATCCGCGCGAATCCGCGCGCATCCTTCGAAGTTGAGGCGCCGCTGGCAGCCAAGCAGAAGTTCGCCTTCAGCAACTCCTCCTTCGCGGCGGCGGTGGCCGCCGGCGGCAGTGGCCTCAAGGCGATTCGGCAATTCGGCGAAGCTTCGGAACGGGAGGGGTCGTAGCTGATCGGACCCCCCAGGGTGGTTCCCTTTCAAACAAAAACAACAACAAGCAAAAGGCACACCCAACTTATGTCATAATGATTTGGAGCCCTAGCAAGGGGAGCCATTGCAGACTCCACGCCCCCCATGCTATATCTGCCCGGACACCCGGTGGGTTGCGAACCCTTTTTTGCCGACTTCTTCTGGAAGGGGGCAAATGCCTTTTTCCTCATTCCGCTACAAATAAACGGAAGGAACCCAAACGGGGGGGCCCTTTCCTCTCCTGGCTTCACTGCGAAGCCAGAGAAATGCCTTCGGAGAGGTAGGATCAATTGGGTTGAACGTTACATTTGAGGGACAGGGCCATTTCTGGGTTCCCTTCAGGGCACCTTGAAGTGGTCTCGTTTTGAGGGTTTTCAAATTTTACTTTGGAGCCACACATTTAGAGGGTAGTTGGAGTCCAGTTGGAGGATTACACTTTAATGGACCTCAGTATATGTCCCTAATCGGGCGGTTGAACCATCACCTTTTGGGCCTTGGGGTTTGAGTCTCCTTTGAATGGCGTGATGGGCATCCCAAGCTTGTCGGATTTGTTGGGGTGATCAACAGCTTGGATTTGTCTTGGGCCGGTTGAGAATAGAGTATGCATGCAGTTGTTCAGTTTGGTTCTCCATCAATTTTGCAGATAGGACAAGTGTGGGAAGATTTTGAAGCTGGCCTGAAGATTGCTGCGCCCCGAGGTGCTGTTGCTTCCTCTGGACAAGAGTTTAGGGATTTTGAAAAGGCAGGTCGAATGGCTGGAAACTCTGAAGCCACGTCAGCACTTTTGGAGGATTCCCTAGTGACACACACACAATTACCATGGGGTTCCAGCAAAGCAAGCAGGGAATCCAGAAGGAGCTGTGGATGTGGGGGGTTGAGCTGAAATGAACTGAACACATGCGTCTTTGCGTTCAAATTTGATCAATGAGATTGCAAGCTGGATAAGATACCCTACAGGTATTGATGACTTTTCGTGGATCCAAGGGTACTCAAAGAGTGCCAGAGTACTAAAAGGGGTTGGAGAAACGGGTGGAATCCGCGAAGAGTGGATTTTCTAGATACCCACCAAAATCACGCCTACGCCCCGCCTGAAATCAGCTCCCACAAGGCAGGGTGGTGCCCTCAAAAGTGGTCAACGTCCCAACAACCTAGGAGAATGGGAGGTGTCTGGTTGAGCATGCGGAGTCGACCCTTACAAATGCCCACACGGAACTGCGCCTTCGGCTCCCTGTCTAACATCGTCATTCAAAAGCGGTTTGTGCATCAAGACATGTGCTTGAGGGCAATGGGGCTCTCCCCAAAAGTTATGTTATATTTAGCGTAGGTTGACTAAAATGAAACCGAAACTGAACACACAGTGGACGGGCAAGAACTGTTTCACAACAGTTGGGACTGAACCGGGGCTCACCACCAATCCCAACTGCTGCCTGGATTTCATTGTCATCCGCTATATGTTTTGTTTCGTACCTCGGAGCTTCAGGTGGCCTTTGACGGGGCGTTTGGATTGGTGGTTTGGGGATGTGAACAAATTATTGTTGTTGAGGATGGCTTTTCGGGTGGTTGAAAGGCAAACAACCCATTTTCGGGTCATATTGGCATGATGTTTAATTCGGAACCCGCCTTTGGACATCAGAAAAAGGAGGACGTGTTTGTTTGTTTTCCTAATTTTGAGACAGCTATGGAACCACCCGGCTGGAGCTGAGAGTGAGAAAACCGAGCCATCGAAACTCGGCAGGTGGACCTGCTCTCTGTGAAGGGCAGCGCGTGCCGGGGAACCCTGAGTCGAGAGAACCCGACTTCTTGTTTAAAACAAATATATGTGTTTTTTTGGTGTGTGTGTGTGTGTGTGCCTTTTCTTGGGGCGGGTGTGTGTGTGTGTACTTTCTTGGGACGATTGGGCTTTCTTGATGATATCCTTGGTCAGTTTACCCCAACTGGGGGCTTGGATTTGCTCCGAATCCCTATTTTGCCACCAACGAAATCCGGGGTCCAGATGTTCTGATGGCAATGCGAAAATCCGATCTGCCCAGCTGAAAGCTTTGCGTTCGGCTCTGGAGGAGCTAGACCTGGGCTAAGTATATATCGGATTCACCCCTGGAGACTTGCAATGAGAGGTGTTTTGTTCCTTGTACAAGAGGTTCCTTGGAAAATCGATGCCGCACCAAATCTCAAATGACTGGAAGCAATGGGAGCTTCCTTCAGACTGTAGGAGAGCTTACGCTGGAACAGGTAACCAGCTGTTTTCCATTGGGGCTTTCAAGGCTGGTGGGGACATGGACAAATAGACTGACTTGTTCGTGTTTGGGGCCTCCTTCTTCCCCCGAACAAATCCCTGGAATCACTGCGCCTGCTGAAGGCGGTGTTTGGAAATCCACAAGATCAGGTCCTTAATTGGTGGTTTGGATTGGTGCGATTTAACCCCCTGGTTCTCGTGGGTTCTCTCCCATCTACAAACATGGAACCTCACAGGAGGGTCTGGAAGACTCTTTTCCTTTAGAAGGGACCTTTTGGTGGGTTCCATGTTAGTCGACCAGCGCGTCAATTGGGAAACCGCCCCCTTCCAAACCCTCTCCTCACATCCAAACCACCAACTGGGTCTGGGTTTTTGAGGCCAGCCATGTTGGGGTCAGGCGTGGGCTCTTCTGAGCTGCTGCCTGGCCTGCAAAAGGCCGGAATTCCACGCGACTCGGGTGGGTGGTCTATGTTTGTTGTTGATCCGTCTTGTTGTCAAAGGGGTTTTGCACATCTCTTTTTGTATCCCCAATTGGAGATGTGATTTTCCCATCATCTCCTCAACCTTGTCTAAATCGCATCCCCGGTAAATTGGCCTTGGGGATGTTTCAAGGGATGTGGAAAAGATCACGGATGTTTGGGTTAGCTATGTTTTTTGTTATTTTTCGGGGGGAGGGGAAAATCTATGTTTGTAGTTCAATCAGGCAGTTTGGGTAATCTATGTTTGTTGTTTATCAGCATGTTTGGGTAGTCTATGTGTGTTGTTTATCCGTCAGGTTGGGCCAATCTATGTTTGTTGTTTATCGGTATGTTTGGATAGTCTATGTTTGTTGTTGATCAGTTTGTTTGAGTAATCTATGGTTGCTGTTGTTGTTTGGGCAATCTATGGGTTCAAAAGGACCCATTCTAAGGGTTGGTTCCTAATTCTCGACACCCATGGTTGTTTTCGGGAACAACCCCATTTTTTGCAGGGGTTTCCGTTTTTGAAGAGACGGATGTGAAGGATCCCGAACAGAAGGGCATGTACAGCTCCTTTGAACACAGCTTCTGACTGGGGTCTGCCAAACAGGCCTTTGGCGCGGGCTCAGCAGGAGAAGGCGCGTCGCTTCTCCTTGCGCATTTTATTTTAGCCACAAGCGAGTCACATGGGCCATGGTGGGGCTTTCAGCTAAGCTAGATATTGAAGAAAGAAGTCTGCCGGGGGGCGGGGGGAACTATGTCGTATGTGCCTGTCCTTGGCTTAAACACTTGCACTCAAAGAAACAAGGCGTTTCTTCAATACCAAGAAATCACCTTTTCAAGATGAGCTTTCTCAACTTGCAGACATCTTGGAGAGCATGCCGCGCTGGGTTTCAGCTGTGGCAATGCCCACGTAGGATGTATGTATGCAAACCCCCAGAATAGTGGGATCCCGGTGGGGGTCGGTTTCATGTTGGTTATGTGAGCAGGAGCTGGGACTAACTACGGCTGATTCCCTAGAATATGTTCAATTTGAAACGAGTTGAACATCTCACTGTTTGCGTTTGCACCTGCAATATGTGGTGAATCAACTGCTCACTGTGGAAAATCAGCTCCAACGTCTGTGAGGGGAACGCTTTTTGCCACAAGCGCGCAACGGCACCCAGATAGTAGCTAAAGCCAAGTTCCACAACCATGACTCGATCACTTGTGCCATAACCTCATTTCCTGAGTTCATGGAATTTATACTTTTTGGGAAGACTATTTTAGAGGCATTTTGGCCAGTCCACTCAAGAAGTGAAGAACTAAAACCAGGATCAGAACTGGTCACAGGGCAACCTTTTTTGCTTGCCTGGTTCTGTACCTGGGTCCTCATCACAAGGGTGCTCGGCACCTGTGCCGGGGGGGGGGTTCGGCATCGGTTTTGAAAGTTGCCAGTTTCGATGCAAACCTTTGCCCGAATTGGTACAGTCAGACAGATTCCGAAAAGTATGCCCGGGCAGCGCACAAGCGGACCAAAAAAATGTTGGTTTCCGGCCAGCTCGGGTGGCCCTGTAGATGGCGCAGTTAGTAGGTGACGTGGGCCGCATTTTTCCCAGCTTTCACAGGGTTTCATCCGGCGAGATTTTGTCTATCGTATTTGTTTCACCCCCCGAGTTCTTGGACTTTGTACTTTTCTGGGAAGATCATTTCGACAAGGACTTGGATTGAATTGGATTGGACGGACGGACGGATGGATGGATGGATGGATGGACGGATGGGAAGACCATTTTAGTGGCAAGCAAACAGTTTGGACATTCAATAGTACACACACAAACACATTCTGCAACGAATAAACCCTTGTTCAGGTGGCTGAGACAAGGCCAATCCACAATCCTAAGTAAAGCTGGACTTGTTGTCCGAAACACACGTGTGCGGTGCCGGATTTCCTTCACTTGAGTTTGGAGAGTCTTGGTGGCAAACTTGCTGGCTCTCAGGGAATGAGTTGAAATGACCCCAAGAAAGACCAAACTGGTGGCTTCCCCTGAAAGTTTTACCAGCAAGTAAAGCAAAAGGACTCAGATGCAAAAAGGAAGCCGCAAGTGGGTGGTCTTATGTAGAGGGCACCCCTTTTGTTGAAAGGGACGCCAACCGGGCCAACGGTTGGCCATCTTGGGGGGTTTGCGGTTTGCTTCCTAAAAGGAAGCACACCCATATGGGTTTCCGAAGCCCTGTCCGCTAGTGGAATCTCGGACATCGGACACCCCAAGGTGGGGATTCCTTCCAAGCTGCAAGGGGAAAACCCCCGGATTCCCCACCAAACGTGCCATGGTCCTTTGGGACGCGTGGATCATGGAATCGACCCGCAGGCACCGGCCATGAGCTGGAGGCTGGGATTCCACGGTTTTGGGTTGGAGTTGACGCAGATTGGTTGACAGAAGTGGTTTGGTTTGGTTTGGTTTGGTTTCTTGGTTGGTTGCCTGGTTGGCTGGCTGGTTGGTCGGGCAGGTCGACAGGTTGAAATCGAACATTGTTGGTTGGTATAGGTCCGCTTTGGTCTTAGCCGGTTTGGAGCATTATCCTCTTAAACGCATCTGGTGTGTTCCAAGCTGGGTTAACCGCAATCCATTTGTGGATTGATCTGTTGGGAAAAGGACCACTCGTTCTTCTGCGAATGTGCAGAGATCAGGCCCTCTTTTGGTTGGAAACCCAATGGACGGCACTGGCCAGGAAGTAGGTGAGAGTGAGCGAGACCGTTGCTGAAGTGTGAACTTTGGGTTCCTTCAGTGCTTGGGTACTAAATCGCCCATGAACTGGCAACATGTCACACCAGGAAACCAAGATGGATCATTGCTCCATTTTTTTAGACCCCCTATCTCGCAACTCAATCCCCATAGCCCATAGCCCATAGCCCATGGCCCGTAGTCATAGCCCAGCCGCCATTTGCCTTCCAGGTCGTGATGCCCCAGGCTGGTGACGAGGCCGGATTCAAGGGGACATGGACCCATGGTTTCGGAATCTGCCCACAGGATCTGTGTCCATTCCAAACCATTGCATTACACGGAGTTGCATTGCATTACTTTACTTTACATTGCTATACACACCATGGCATACACTACTTGCAGTACATACATTGCACATGTTACATACACTACATACATCACATGACACACACACACACATGACACACAAACATGACATACATGACATATACCTGACATACATGGCATGACACGCATGACATACATTACATACATACACAGAATTGGACGCATGCGTGCTTGTATGGATGCATGTGTGCGTAGGTGTGTATATATATATAATGTATGAATGTTTTTGTGACGTATGTAACATATGCCATATGAATGACAGTGTAATGTATGAAATGTATGTAATGCACGTCATGTAATGTATGTAGTGCATGTATGGCATGTACTGTATGTCATGTCTAGCATGTGTGTGATGCATGGCAACGCATGTCATGTATCATGAAAGACAGACAGAGAACAGCAGAGACAGAGACAGAGACAGAGACAGAAACACAAACAGACAGACAGACACAGACACGGACAGAGACAGACAGACACAGACACGGACAGTGACAGACAGACACTGACAGACAGACAGACAGACAGCCAGACAGCCAGCAAGCCAGACAGACACACAGAGAGACAGACAGAGAGACAGAGACAAAGACCCAGACCCAGACACAGACACAGATTCAGACACAGAGTCAGACAGACATATACATACATGGATGCGTGCACACCTATGCATACCTACAGGCAATCTGTTTTGTGGTTTTGAAGGAAAGCCAAAAAGACAACCAGACAGCCCACTATTTCGGTGGGTCCGATACGCTGGCCCAAGATGGCCAACTCAGGAGCTGATGAAGCTGAACTTTTTCATCAAGCCGGCGCCTGAGAAAACCAACCGCCCTGGCTGGGCGTGACGAGAGATGTGTGTAAACAACCAGCCCGAAGCGATGCGGCCCGGTTCAAAGGCAAACCAAACGGAGGTTGTTAAAACACAACATGTCTAAGCATGTTTAAACAGCCGCAACGATGCGTCTCAGAGGTGGTTGGCAACTTTGAAGAGCTGTGAAAAGGATACATGTTCGCCATGTTGATAATCGCACTCACCAGCTGAACTTGCATTTTGTCGGGAGCCCTGACTTAGCCCGGTTGGGTAGAAACTATAGTAAGGGCTGTATGGATGTGTCTTTTTGACGGATAAACCCTTTGGGGTTGTTGAAAAGGGACGCCAAAATGAAAGGCTATTTTCTGGGTTTCTCATTTGGAGACAAACCCAAATAAACCTTTTGAAGCCAGACTGCTAGATCCAAACGTCAATGGCATTGTGATGATACTGTTTGGCATAGTTCCAAATCGGGGTGTGGGAAATCCCCCGTGTACAGGTTCATCGAAGATACCCAACCCATGGGAAGATACCCTCTGCAATTTTTTGGCATGTCAAGCTACCCCTCAAAAATTAGATTATTACATGCCATGGAACACACTCACTTTTGGGGTGCTCTCATTTGAGACACCCATTTTGGGTGACTTTTGCTCATCTTGACCGCCCGAAGGAATCGGACAAGATGTTTGTCGCTCCGAGGCCTGCAAAGAAAGAGGACCGAGAGCACGACATGATACCGCCGTCAGGCCTGCCACATGAAAACACATCAGCCCTGGATCAACCTCTCTCGGGATGGCAATGTTGGGCAGTTTCAAGATAGATGCTTCTAGACCACCAATTTGATGTAAGCTTGCTTGGCAGTTTATACCCCCTTGTAAAAGTGGTAGACAGCCTTCCATATCTCCAAATCCCGTACCTGGAAAATTCATCCGTCATCCCGAGCCGAAGAGTGAACATGAGAGCTTGGGTTTGGGACCGTCACGCCTTTGTGGAAGACCATTTGGGGACTGCGCACAGGTGTTGCTTAAAGTTGGGGGCGGGGGGCCTCCTTGCATGGCGAGGTTTCCTTGTTTCGCTTCAGTTAAGAAAGAGGGTTGCCTATCGCCACGAGTGCGAAAGCACCCAGTTCCGTAAGGTCCGCAAAGGAAACCAACCCAACTCCGATTTCCCGGAACCCCAATTTGGTCTTTGGCGAGCGGTTAGCCGCCAGGGTTAGCCTGCTGGGTGGCCGAAGGCCCAATAATTTACTCCAGAGGAATTTCCTGCTTGGGAATGTAAAGTGGTCGGGGTTCCATGGAATTGTAGAGGGAGTTGTTTGTTAGTTTGTTGCCCAACTCCAGTTTGCCAAGAGTGGAATCTGAATCTCCTTTTTTGTGCCAATCCAGCTCCCACGAAAGCGAAAGTGTGCCAGGCCCCAGCACGTTTCGAGAATCAGAGGCCGGGCCCTTGGGTAAGTGATGACAGCAGATTGGGGCAATGCGCCCTATGTGGATGTGTCTTGTTTGGGAGTTATCCGTGTTGAGCTTGTTTAAGCGCAAATGGAAACCACCCAAAATGTGTTGTGGCTTCCATATGCCACTTTGAGAGCCCCACACGGAAGCCGACAGAACGCCCCTTCAAAGGGAAAGTTGTTTTCCGGGGGGCTTCCGTCAGCCATGTTGGGAGTGTGAACCAGGAATGGGACTGCCGGCATTTGGTGTCCTTGTGAACAGGGGCTTTCTCCTAGCGGCGCAAGAAACCACTTATTTTGCTATTTGGAGACAATCCCAGACGGGGATCTCCAAACATGGATCTTTCTTGGGTGGTTGCTTTGAGGGAAATCAAGGGAACCACCCAGTTGAGGGTTCCAACTGATCTGATCCAATTCTGACGAACTCACCGGCACGATTTGATTGTCCCTCTCGTGATTTCTATTCAGGTTGATGAGCTACATCACCTTACCGACTAACATTCTAAGGGTTGATTCCCCATTCTCTTCACCCATTCTGCCTTTGAAAGGGACCCCCAAACGTCAGGTTCCATGTGAGGGGGGTGGGAGGGTGCACCCACCAAAGAATACACGGACCCCAGCTGCTGAGCTTCTCACGCGGACGCCTGGAGAGGTGATGCCCACGGATTATTTGAAGCAGTCGGTGCTGCTGGACAGCGGGCCTTTTCGGTGTTTTTTCCTTCAAAGATGGTAAACACAAATTAAAACAACGACAAACAACATGTTTTCTTCTCGGAAAGGTGGGAAGGGAGTTTCTCCAACCCCCGTTTGGGTTGGTATTTGAATGAAAATCAAAAGGAAGCCAGCAATTTTAGGGACCCTTGTTTTGAGGTACACCCTGAAAGAAAGAGGTTTTCAAAAACCCAAACGGGTTTGCCTCATGCAAGCACCCCCGAAGAGGCATTTTCCATTGGTGTCCTTGTCAAGAACCCAGATTTCCAATGAATAGATTGCGCCAACTTTGATTCAATGGTGATGTGGGACAGAATAGGGGGGGAATCCTGTGTCAAAGAGCAGGAGTTGACCTGTAAACCTTGCCCCAGGGAAGCCTGAGATGTGGCCATCACCCCCCCCCTCCAAATAGCGAAACAAAAGAGAAAGAAAAGGACAGCACAAACACACCATCATGGTTCGCCTTACGGGACCGGGGACCAACGCTTGCCCCTTTAAAGCCAACTACTCAAAACACGTCACCGTGTAAATATTTTTTCCAATGGCCACTGAGGGTTTGGGTTTGTTGTGTGGAGTAGCTTGACTGAAAGGATTCTCCTTCGGGGATCCGTCGGACACCTTACAACTCCTTTCCGTTCGGACAATATGTTTGCCAAACCGTCAGCAACCAAGCTTCGGTCACTCCACGAGTATATTGTTGGATCGACCCCTTACAAACAAAGTCCCCCATGTTTCATGACCCTTCAACCCGCCAATAGAGAATACGCGACCCCTTCAAGGGCTCCTAATCTAAGCCCGGTTGGTGTTCCCAACAGCCCCGCAATCCCCTGGAACCCACTGGAAGCCTTTTTGAAAGCTCATCGACCCTTTTGCTGTCAGCTGTTTGGATTACCCAACAGTCGAAACGGACCCGGGCAGAGCTCAGTGTGGAGGACTAAGGCTAGGGTTGCGAGTGCTCAGATCGAGGCCTTGGGTTTTCTGCACGCGCGAAAGTCTAGTCTATTGGGTTGCATTGGATCAGCCACTAGCAATCAGGTGATCATTTGGCTTGTTCAAAGTCAATCCTGAATCCTTGTGCCAGATCGTGGTGAAACCCCTTGTGGTGTTTGTGGGATTTTGAGGGTGCCCCGTGCTTGGTCGTTTTGAAAACCGAAGGGAAACCATTCATTTAGACTCACAGTGGCTACACAGGTGTGTGCCCTATGTATACTGGCTATTTCGCTGCCATGTTCCTTGGGTCCCAGTGGTTTTGGGGGGCAACGGAAATGATACTACAAAAATGGGTTGCCTGCCCCTTCAGGTCGCTTTTTTCCAGGGGCCTCTCTTTCACACCATCCGAAGCATCCCAAAAGAGGGTGACCTGTCAGATGAAGGGAGGTGTGGAATTCCAGGGAAGCTCCCCGGACTTCGGAAGACGCCAGGTTCCATTCAATCGCCGCAAGCATTTCCGGTGGCAATGGCCTGGGAGCTTCCCTGGAATCGCCTGGAGTGTAAAGACCTTGAAAGAAAGGGGATCCCTTTGTTTTCCCAACCCCAAGCCTGTTTTCGACCAGACATATCTCATTTTGCCTGGTTTTTGGGCAACCAGAAACAAGTTTCACGACAAAGTGAACGGCCGACCGCAACTGGCAGGACCGCACTCTTCCGTTGCCTCCGGGGCCCAAAGCGCACTCGCAGAGTAGTGCCTCGACCGACTTGTCGGGGCGGGAGGGGGGAGGGGGGAGGGGGAGGGATTTTCAGGTTGGGGGGATCCACGCTTGGGTTGTTCGCCCTCATCTCGATCTCGCAAAAGTTTAGACTTGTTGTCCAACCCACTCGAAAGTGAGCCTTTGCAACTTTGACAAGATCCAAAAGAAGGTCCGTCCCATCTTGAGCCAGACCGTTGTGGCTACAAATTAGGGGGGGAAACCTTCAAAATGGTCAGGTGGACACACACCGAATGTAGATGATGTCCCTCAAAAAACCCATCCCGCTTTCGCGTGTTTTTGTTTGGACACTTCGAGGCTTACCAAGTATGGGCCAAAATCTAAATCAGCCTGGGGGAGTGTGAAGGGTCTTCAGCAAGTCTTTGGCCATCCAGCGCCCGAAAGAGGTGGTTTCCATCACCAAAGTCACCATTGACGCAGACTCAGACCCCTTTGTGATGGCTGTGTTCATGATGTTGCATTTTGCCAGGTGCCTATCAAGGTTGGTGAATGGTTCTGCACAAATTGCTGGCGAATTAGTAGAGGGCTGTTTTCCTCCAAACAAATTCAGATTCCCTCCAAATTGGCGTACTCCGCCATTGATCAACCAGGTTATTCCTTCAGGGTCAACCGGATGCAACCCAGATTGATCCGGGGTCCTCAAGTGAAGATCTCCCTCTAACATCAAGCAAGTTGCAAGCCGCACGATCCCCTTTTGGGACACCAAATGAAATGGAACCTTCCATGTTTTTAATTATGCCCCTAATTGAAAACACTAAGGTAGAGAGTGGTTGATCCCCAGCACGCCCGAACAAACCCTGCGCCGCCCTGCGCTCAGGCACCATGCGCCCCTCGCGGCGACACCATGCTGCACTGCAGGCGGTTAGCAGATGGCTCAAGGGGGGGGCTGTCAATAGCTGGGTCGCTGGGTCTGTGGATCTGGACACCTCTCCGTTTCCCCCGAGGGTAGCCAAAGGGAGTCCCTTCAAAAGCCAAAAGGAAGGTAGCTGGTTGCCTGGGATGCACTAGCCCTGAACAATTAAAGGCAGGTATTGATTGTGGAGAATGGCCCCTTGTGATACTTTATCACACACCCCTTGTATCCATTGAACCTTGATTTTGTTGCGCGGTTGGGGAAAAGACCTACTCAGTGCCAGATGACTTTGGACACAGTTTGGTGCCATGCATCAATCATAGACACCGGCTACAGCACATTCTACGAAAATTTCCACAGCAAGTTGTGTAAATGCTCACCATAGACTTGGGTTTTGGTTTGCTTCCTGTAGAACTTCCCGTGGCTTGAGGTGTCTTAAAAACCACAGCCGCTTTGGCCCTGAACGGCCAACCCATTGTCCTGGGCAACTTTTTTGACGCCACTAGGGCAGGAGGGGGGCGGGGGGTGACGTCACCCATGCACGGGCATCTCTTATTTTCGTTTTTTTTTTTTTTTTTTTTTTTTTTTTTAAATTACCCACCCAACCATTAAAATGGTCTTTCCGCCATTGGTCAGAGGTCCTGATATGCTTGTTTTTGTGGCAGTTTAAACAACTACCTTTTGCGCCAAGGTTCAAAACCGTCCTGTTGGTCCGGGACAACAAACATGCTGGTGTTCCTTTTGGCTTCCCTTTAAAACCTCGAAAAGGAAAACCTCAAAAAACACCCACAGACCCGCCGGGGTTTGTTTGCACATTTTGCCCGTGGACGGCTTGCCAGCTTTGGCTACAGACTGATCTGATGAGGCCAGATTCCACAAAAACTTGCGTGAGAGCCAGGGGGAATGCCACTGCCAGAGAGGCGCACGCACCAAACTTGGGCCTGAATCTGGGTAGTCCGTTTACTAGCTCCTACCTTACTGGGAAAATACATGAGCACAGGGTTCCTCTTCAAAGCAGCAGCGTTGTTTTAAAAGCGCTTTAGGGTTACTTAGGACCAGCCTTGGGTTGTTGACATCAACAAACCAGCCATACCCCAAAAGGGTTTATTGAACGACCAGCACCGCAAGCAGCCAACCAGCTCTGTTTGATTGCGTGCATGGCCGGATTCGTCGCGTTCCCATGGCCCCGCGCCGCGGAATTGGGGACCAGACGCTGCCAAACTCGGTGATCGAGCTTTTGCACCATGTGCAGGAGCAGGCGGAATGCCAAAGCTCTCGGATTCAGATGGATTTCTGGGGAATGGTTTTGGGGGGTTCTGGTTGAAGTGCATTTTTTGGAGTTTGGAAGCACTCGAATGGAAGTTTGATGGAACATCGAAGGACACCAAGCCCCTTCTCAGAGTTTGCCAGTGCTTTTTGACCCAGATACTTGGTTTGCGAGCCTTGCTGTTTTTCCGACTTTTTGTCGAAGGGGTTTCTCTTTAAAACCAACTACCAACAAAAGTGTGTGGTCAGGGTCTGGGTCGCTTCTTGAGGGAATCGGTAGGCAACTGGAGCCTACAAAATGAGGGTCACCAACACTGACCCAGTATTTTTGAAATAGAAGTTCTCTAGACTTCTAGCCTTTCAGGCATTTATCCGCCTTACCATTCTGAGGTTCCTTGGGAGAAGATCACAGATTTCCAGATCGTAATCTCAGCTGAGAAAACAATCGAAACAGATTGTAAAGCCATTCTTCGGCAACGTCTTAAGAACAGTGCGTGCAGATATTGGACTGTGAGATCATGCATATTGGACTGGGGAGGATTGTTTGTATGGGCTTGCCCGCAGGCTTCTCACTTCTTTGGCACAGGTGCAACCACTGAGACCGAGGTGAAGTGTAGGGATCTTTGGTGGGAACCAAACGGAGGCTGTCGGAACTATGGATTCCTCAGTCCCGCACGACTCGACCTTTAAAAACCCATGGGGAGGGGGGGGTCTTTTGCTGAGGAGGGAAACCAAAGAAAAAAGCCT